>OY748301.1:18940410-19242575 GCA_963556515.1 Nudaria mundana
GCCCGAACCAGGGACGGGCTCTGCAGATACTGGTGATATCAGTGAAAGGGATGTAATATTCCATCCCAAAACTGATCTCGCCAGCAATCGCAGAAGCGCTATCCGAGGGAGTCTTTCCTAAAAAGAAGCACTGGCTCCAGGGGACGGACGCATAATAATCGCGTAGACCGTCCCATTCCGCTGACGAGTAGTGCCATAGTCGTCGTGACATTTGTACAGCACTTGCAGGAGGTGATACCTTCATGCCAGCGTGAACAACACAGTGGTAGGAACTACCCAATGGGACTCCTACCGAAACACTGTACTGGGCTGGGCGACTCGTCAGCAGTAAATCCAGCAGAGCGGGCGCGTGATCTGACCTGTCTGGTATCCGGGTGATCCCGCATACCATCTGGGTCAAACCGTGGGAGAGAGCGAACGCATGGGCGGCCCTACCCGCATGATCAGTCTTGAGAGACCCTAGCCATTCAATGTGATGGCCATTGAAGTCCCCCAGAAATACTAGGTCAGCGTTCGGGAACCGCACCTGCGCTTCATCAGCCGTCTCGCTGAGGTACTGGAAGAGCTTTGTTGTCTCAGAATCCCCTGTGTGGGAACGGTAGACGCACACGTAGATCTGGCTCATAGAGTCATGGTCTACGTGCAGCCAAAGGACTGAATTGGAGGGGTTCTCTAGGCAGCGCAACCGGTGGCAGCAAACATCCGCCCTAACGAACACGCACACCCCGGCTTTGTCTTGAAATTGTTTCTCGAAGACATAGCCGTGGTAACACAGGTAAGACGTGTCGTCAGGGCGGCGTATTTGTGTCTCCGTGAGGAACATCACAGCGGGCCGTGCCGTCTCAAGGTGATGGTGGACGGCATCGAGGTTCGCATGGAGTCCACGGACGTTAGTGAACTCCAACTCGAAAAGTGAAGTTGTGGGGTTTCCTAGGGCCGCTGTGAAACGTTTACTTTTTTTTTGTTGCACTGCCATTGTAGATTTTGAAGAAGAAGAAGCGTGAAGACAGGGCGACATCTGGTGCAGCAGTAAGTGACAAAGCGCAGGGGCTAGCTTTGTCTAGAACCGTGTGGTTAGGTCGGAGCCGACTCGCCGGACGGAAGGGCTCCCAAACCCCCCTGATGCAAGGCCGCCGCTACCCCACACCGGTTACCACCCGGAGCGGCGATCCCACACCAGGATTATGCGCAACATGTGGGGCAGCCTCCTGGGGTGGTTGGTCCCAGGCGGGCCCCATGACTGTGTTGCGGGCGGCTGCGGCAACGCCGTTGCTAAGGGTCTCCCTGACCACCCACACTAGACTCCGTTTCGCTCCCACTAGTCCCATGCCTGCTGCACCATACATCGCCCCGGGCCCGGCGGTGCAGCTGCTGAACCCCTAACGCAACCCAGCCTGGGCTGGGTTACTTGGGGGGCTTTAGCACAGCTGCACGGTGGTACCCCCCGGACCAACACAGTTGTACCACCCACGTAGGGGCCGAAGCCACTCCATAGGTACAATAAATTAACGAGCCTCGTCTGTTGATCAGCAGCTAGCAGGTGAGTCCGCTGGGGCCCTAAAGATGTTGGTAGAGCCTCTTTGTACCCAAAATACGCCTTTACTTTGCAGTTAAACTAACGAAACATTTTTATTTTAGACTGCAGTGCACCTACTATAATATATTGTCACTAAAAATATATATTTTATAGTAATATCTTCCATGCATCATGCAAAAGCTTTATGTATGTCGTTTATAAATCTTTTATATTTCAATTTATTCAACAAAAAAATAATTCACATCACTATTCAGTTTAGCTCTGCTACTGCCACAATCGCGGGCGTCTAAATATATTTTTTCGCTATAATCACCATTTCACAATCACACAAATGAGAAAAAAAAAACATTTTTCACCCCACACACCGGGACAATCAAGGGGGGGACAAATGGGAATAACTCCAATTGGCAACATATTGAAAAGTGCACGTTTACAAACTCGCACAATTAAATGCAAGTGAAATCAACTACTTACTTCTTTCACCTAAGCAAAGTAGTATTGTGAATTTATTTTATTGAATCGTTAGTTGTATCATCATCAGCCAATTGACGCCCACTGCCAAGCATTATCCTGCCCCATCGAACGTCACAATATTCGGTCTTGAGTTTCCCGCATCCTCCAGTGGTTGCTCGCGACTACTAGGGGGCTCCAGTGGTGCACCTGGCACCGCATGCAGGAGGAGATGAGGGATGGATGAGGCTCTGGCAGGTATAAGTATATCTAAGGGCCTGGGAAGGGCAATAAGCCGGCCCTTATTATGTGGAACCCCTTCAGACGTGAATTTGTGTAGAGTCGTAAAAAAAATAAACCTCATTTAAAATCTAGCCATTTCTATTAATGACTGTATATCTGTGGTAATCGAAATGGCAACTCTCGCGCATCGTTTGCAATCTAATTATGACGATGCACCGTCGCAGAATATGTTAACTACGAAGAAAGCAGAGAGTTATGTTACATGAGAATACATTTACAATTTATGATACACATGAAATGTCACATCTATTGGTTAGGTGCCAATGCGCTCTATCAACGTCTTAGGGGCCAGAGTCATCATCACATGCACACATACATACTGTAAGAATGACGGAACTCGGGAAAATATACTACTGCCCAGAATATGTAATAGGGGTCCACGCATGGACCTAGATAATATCTCTATGGGTCCACGTCCTCGGGGGAAGTGAGCCCCTTATAACGTTAGAGTAACAATTTTTCAGCAATAAATTGGCGAACTGATGGCGAAATAAATGATCCTGTCTGCTCTTTTAGGGTAAAGACGTGATTCTGTTTCCATACAAAATACATAAAATTGCGCTGGTAGTTTTAATTATTTTGTATTGATACAGAATACAGTTTCTTTTCTACATATTATTTATCCTTGAATCAAATTCACATTAGCTAGTAATTATCGAGACATAATTTTCTGTAGCGTTCAATTTTCTATCAATCAATTCACTTTATTATTTCTGACATAATTGCACAATACTGCAAGTCAATTATAGACGTGTAAATATCAAACAGAAATGTGTCAAGGACAGATCGAATCAACGACAAACAAACATTATCAATATGACGATTACCTACTAATCCACACCTCCGGCATTGTCGACTAATTGTACATATCATCCGTGATATTTATTACTTATTATTGGTTAAGTAAGGTAATAAAAGTTATAATAGCTTAGTTTCGTTTTAATAAACAATATACTATTAATAAATTATTATTAGAACAACAGCAACATTCATACTCGTATCAAAGGATGGTGGGGTCATAGGAATCGAGAAACTTGGGGTCATGGAATCACTGTTTTTAAAAGATTTAGCAAAATAACTAATCTACTTTCCTAGGATATTTAGTATTACCATTTAACGTGGCAATACCGCTAGCCTTTAGGTAAACTTTCCAGTCCGCGAGGAGTCAGGAATTTGTATAGGAGTTTGGTGATATATGTTTGACAGTATTGTAAAGTGAAGATTTAAGACACTTTCTGTGAACGCGATTTTGAGGGATTTTGGAAAATATTGAGAGGTATATATCCGAAATAGGAGTCTTAATAATTGTATTGTTTACAAAAAGGCTACAAAAATGCTAGCTCGATCGAGTTCTTACCACACATTATTTTATTCCCCCACCCCTTACAAAGTTGATACGTTAAGCCCTTTTAACGACTATACCAGCCGAATATTCCTGCCAATGAACCTCATAACCGTCAGCCAATATGAGCGTGAGATTACAAATTAACTTGTAAGATAATAGTCACATACATATTCTTGGTAAAACCGCATCTTGCGCTGATGAGAACAGTCCACAGGTGCACCGAAGCGCAATAACTTAGACGGTGAACGAACCACTTAGAACTTTGTGGTTCATCATAGTATATTTTATTTGTGGTGAAGGTTCTTAAGTAGGTTTATACTTTGTAGTTGTGTAGTTTATTTAAAGTTGACGTTCAAAGAAGTTGTGTTTTAGCAAGATACCTTACAAATGACTGGACTTAACTTACGGAGGGGTTTTTTTTACCTATAAGACATTTTATATTTCAAGCCATAAAATAACAGAAAACACCAACAAGAGACGGCCCCATCTCTTCCAGGCAAATAAGGATGGAAATTTACAAGAAATGTACAATGTAATCACGTGTAGTGGGTTCTAGAACACCGAAATATGATATCGTTACTGTATGTTACCTCCTACGTTAAAAACCTGATTTTCTACGAAATAATAATGAGATTGTATAATACATAAACAACACGACATAATCAGCGTCGCGCTTCTGGGAAATTTATTATCACTTTATTACACATACAATTTAGAGAATCGTTCGACGAATTGTCTAGGTTTTTTCACTCACTTACTGTTGCGGATTCAACCTTTTTGATAGTTTTACTTTTTAAGACGTTTTATTATATTATGATAACAGCTTCGGTTTTACTAGTTATGAAAATATGCAGTAAACGTCTGAAGTTACTTATTTAATTTAAGCATTTTGTTGGAGTTGGTCTTGGGAGCTGTTGGCTTCATAATTAATAAATATATTTTTTGTCATAGTAGGGTTTCAAAAGCTCTTCAATCTAAGCCAAGAACTAACACGGTTACGTCTGCTACCACAGGTGTGGGCCAGCGAGAATAAAGCATGTAACAAGTGTCCACAAAAGGGTTCCCATCAGTAAAGGCCGTGTAAAAGGTTTAACTGCAAGGTAAAATCTTATGAGATCCAGCACTCCCTTCACACTCTCCATAGTCAACCTACTTGTTACTTTTTTGGACTATAGAATGAATTAGGTAGATACGAGTATATTTATTCAAATGTAATAGCGAAACCTGATGCTCTATGGGCGGTTGCATTTCGAGAGGATTCGATAGAAGAATTGACCTTTCTTCTATCGAATCCCCTCGAATAGCAACCGCCGCACGTGTGGTGTACAACTTTCGTAGTGTTTAAAATATTATTATGTAATGTACATAACGATATGTAATTGTAATATAACTTGAAAGTGTTCATTTTCCTGGTCTGCTGATCGTGTAGGCTCTCATGACGAAACTTAAGTATGATGTTTATGTACGAGCTTTCATATAAATAACGTGTATGTACCTTTACCTTGGTTAAATAGAACTTTTTTTTTTTTTTTTTTTTATATTTGGTTCGCCAAATTGACGCCGCCCGCGTGGTGGTAAGTCGTGACGACGTCTAGCGATTGTTGGCCACTCTCACAGCACACATTACTATTGAGAGTGGCCCTCAACTTGACGACCTACTGATGTGCCTCTTCACGCTCCGCTTAAAGAACCCAGGATTATATGTGGGATGAAACACGTGCACAGGCAGGGCTTTCCAGGCCACTATCGTT
This sequence comes from Nudaria mundana, assembly GCA_963556515.1. Lineage (NCBI taxonomy): Eukaryota > Metazoa > Arthropoda > Insecta > Lepidoptera > Erebidae > Nudaria > Nudaria mundana. The sequence goes on from OY748301.1 coordinate 18,945,797, forward strand.
CGGCAGAGAAACGAACGTTTAAAACGTTCGGTTCTCGCGAACATGCTATCCACTGTGTGGGGGTGGCATCTCTGCCCGGCACGAGTCGTTCGGGATCGGAAGGAAGAGGGTGGGATCAGATTGAAGAGCTCTTCAGAACACTCGCCGTGGTAAATACGGTAGAATGCTGCCAAGGAAGCTATGGTTCGGCGATGAACTAGCGGCTCAAGGCTTCCCGTTACCTCCGGACAATCTATAATACGGATAGCCCGTCGCTGCATAGTGTCGAGAGCGTCCAGCAGATACTTCGCGGAGCCGTCCCAGAGGTGAGAGCAGTATACGACGCAGGGTCTAATCTGCGTCTTGTACAGCAGACGCCTCTGGTCCGGTGTAAAGAATCTCTTTACCTTATTCAGTATTCCTAGTTTCCGCGAAGCTAGCCCTATACATCTTTCGATGTAGTTTTTATTATTAAGCTCTCGACGAACGTCTATGCCAAGGATGTCAAGGTTGTCCTTCATTGGTAATAATGCATTCTGAAGAGAGGGTAGGGGAAGGAAAGGGGATTTCTTCGCAGTAAATGCACACGCCTGTGTTTTGCGGGCATTGAACTCGACCAGGTTCTCGGTACCCCATTGAGAGATACTGTCGAGGTTACGGTTGAGATCAGCCACGAGTCGTCGTCTCTCCTCCTCAATCTCAGATCGCCCCGCCGTCGGACGAACCGAGTAACTCCCGTGCAGTGTGCTGTCATCTGCATAGCAATGAATGTTCCCGAGGGATAGCATATCATTGATATGCAGAAGAAAGAGAGTTGGTGATAGTACGGACCCCTGCGGTACCCCGGCATTCACTTGCAAGAAGCGAGAAGCCTGGCCATCGCAGAGGACCCGCACTCGGTGCTCGTTTAAAAAGCTGGCAATCCAGCTGCACAGTTGAGGAGGTAGACCATATGCCGGAAGCTTGGAAAGAAGCGAAGCATGCCAGACCCTATCGAAGGTTTTGGCGATGTCCAGGCTAATAGCCAAGGACTCGCCGTGCCTTTCCATAGCCCCACCCCAGACATACGTTACGAATGCCAGAAGATCACCCGTTGATCGCTTTGGCCTGAAGCCGTATTGTCGATCATTGATTAGCCTATACCTTAGGGTACCCTATATCAGGGACTTTATAACTGATGGTTTAAAAACTTTTTATGCCTAGGAGAGCCGTCGATCCCGGTTGTCATAAGAACATCTATGGCAGTCGTTAGGGGTAGTTGGAGCTCTAAATCAAAAATCCGACCGGTCTAACTGCAGAACTTCGATATTGCCCATGGGTTGTGGAGGACAGATGGCAGTCGCTTCACGGAAAATATCGAAATTCAGCCGAATCGCAGTTACAAAGGAAAGCCGACCCCAACTGAGTTGGGAAAATGCTCAGTGAATGTTTGAAAACTTTTTATAACGGGAATTAAAATTTAGAAAAGTATTCCACGCGGGCGAAGCCATGGCATCAGCTTATTTTATATTTTTTAAAGTTTTGGTGTTGCATAATGCAAACTAACATCAAATATCAGTTATGTAAACTAGTCAATTAAAACAAACTTAATTGACATGAATTGAGTGGTTATGCTCTAAATATAGTACAGAATCGTTTCGGGTTGGGTGCATTTGATTGTTGGAGATATCGTTAATGTTAGATATAAACCCAGACTAACCATTGTACACGGAGTCACATAAATTACTAGTTATGGTCTCGCGACATTTATCTTAGATGCTCCACTCTAAGTAGTCGTAGTCTGATGTTTTATTAGCGAATAACCTGTTGAGGTTTAAATTATAACTTTTCAGCCTACTGGTCATCTAATTAACTTGAATTTGAATGTATAAATACGTACAAACAGAATGTTGAACAAACTGTCAGTCGATTCGTCTAACTTTACTTTGAATATGTTGTAAATAATATAAATCTCTTAAATAAAAGGCACTGGTCCAAAATGCGATTGCTTTGTGATAAAAAGCTCTGTTACTATTTTTCTAGTGCGTTACTTTGCTAAATAAAAGACCCACCCCTTTCAAAAGGTTATGGCGTCCTTTAGCATAAAGTTGGCGGCTGGGACTGGAGGTGGCACTGAATAAGTCCGAAGCTCAATGTTTTCACGGACCTCGACGCGGGCCACCTCCAGGATCCAGCATAAATGTAGGGAGCGTTAGCATCGGCATCGAGCCCTCGATGAAGTATTTGGGGCTTGTACTCGATAGCCGGTGGAACTTCAGACCACATTTCCGAAGTTTGGTCCCCAAAGTGACGGGGGCAGCAGCCGCGCTCTCGTGACTGATGCCCAACTTAAAGGGACCCAACGCTTTCTGCAGGAGACTATACCTGGGGATCGTGCGGAGCATGGCCGTTTACGGGGCTTCCGTATGGGCGGCGAGACTGACGGCCAACAACGTAGCTATTTTACATAGATCGTTGAGGACCTTGGCCGTCAGGACAATAAGGGGGTACCGCACGATCTCCCTAGAGGCTGCATGTCTCCTAGCCGCGACCCCTCCATGGGACCTGGAAGCGAGAGCCCTTGCGTCATTGTTTCAATGGCACAAGGAGGCGCTGGAGCGGGACCACAGGCCTGCTTCTCGAGAAATCGAGGACCAGTGGTCCCAACTCCGCCAGGATCTCATGGAGACATGGAAGGTGCGACTTGAGCAACCAAAGTGGGGAACCACCACCATCGCGGCGGTGAGACCGATCATGGAGGAGTGGCTGCAGAGGCAGCACGGTGGCCTCACGTATCGTGCGACACAGATCATCACCGGGCACGGAAACTTCGGTGAGTGTCTGTTTCGCATGCATCGTGAGGTCACACCCGCGTGTCAACACTGCGAGGCTTCCCGCGTAGACACGGCATTCCACGCGTTGGTGGAATGCTCAGCCTGGGCGAGTCAGCGCCGGGACCTCGTTGTAGCCCTGGGCGTAGATACGCTCTCATTGGAGACCATGCTACAAGCCATGGTCTCTAGCGGGATCCAGTGGAACGCGGCCGTTTCCTTCTGTGAGCAGGTAATGCTCGTGAAGTAGGCGGTCGGTAGGATGAGGGAGCGTACACCCCCCGCTGAGTTCAGAAGTGTGCGGCGAGGGCGCCGCAGACGTGACTACGCCCAGGAACATCGACCTCCATGATCGGGGCCTGAGGACGATGGATTAGCAACCCACCGTCCTTACAGAAGCAGACTAGAAGGGCTGCGTGATGTGGAGCTTCACCCCACGCACGCCTTCACTCACCGACGCGGGATAAAACCCGACCCCAAAGATGCGGGGTAACACCCGACCACCACGCAGTGGCCACGCCAGTGGCCAAGGTCCGCCGGGCGCCACCGGGGATTCTCTCAGTCTCTACCGGAGGCACTCGGCAATGGACGTCGGTGCGGCCGCGACCTCAACAACATTTCAACTTTCTAACTATCACGGTTCACGAGATACAGCGCAAGAGATACGGAACAGCGAAGTCTCAGTAACAGGGTTTCCGTTTTACCCTTTGGGTACGGTACCCTAAAATTGTCTATGAGGTTTTGAGTACTAATTCTAATAAACACCAGTCGTTGATTACTCTCGCTGTTGAATGTTTTGGTTATGCGATATAATGTGACTTAGTAACTGAAAAGAATGTTTCTAAATATGAAGATAATAATTAAGTCTTCGTCATTATGTCTTAGCAAGGGAATCACCCTGTCTTGTTCGTTGTGTGCGGCGACATTGGCGTCTGGCAAGTAGGTAGGTATACCTACTGAACACCGATATCACACACACACACACACACACATATCACGCCTATATCCCGAAGGGGTAGGCAGAGGCGTATTACAAACCCACAATTTGCGAGTAGTTTAGGGAGGCAAGCCTATTGCCGTCACTCTTAAAAGTGGGTTTTGACCGAATGTCCGAATTAATTTAATAAAATAAGCAGCTATATTATAATTTTGAAAACTAAATTTGAAACCTTGCCTTGCGATGAAATGTTGATGAAGGCAACAAAGTCTTACGTGCTTGCAGTTAAAGTCCTGGGCGACTATAGTGGTCAGACGGTTTGGTATAGGTTATTGGTTCGAGTTCTCATTCTCTACAATTATTTTGTTTTTAAATTTCCAATGTCATGAATTTTATCAGTTTTGCATATCATTAAGCAATAGTAACAGATACACGGCATGAGTACAAGATTATAGTCACGTAAGTAATTCTTCAATGAATCACAATATTGTAATCGTCTTACGCAGCTCGGGAATATTATCTACTACTATATATACGAATACTATCTACTTACACTACAGGATGCGTATTAAAAATTTCGATATTGCAATTTGACAAAGCATATCCTTTTATAATAATGTCATATAAATTACTAGGAGCTGCGGTCGCTGCCGTGGTACTGCGTTGCAGCATGCAATTGAGCGAAGCGACTATTGTCATATTTTTGGTCAATAACTTTTTTTGTGGGGTCCTAAATCAAAATTCGGCATCGAACAAAACCTGTTCCTGAGAATGCTTGATTTGTGAGTGAAAAAATCATGAAAATCGGTTGTTGACATATTTTTGGCCAATAACTTTTTTTGAGGCTCTAAAATAAAAATTCGGTCTCGAACAAAACCTGCTCCTGAGAATGCTTGATTTTTGAGTGAAAATCAAAAAATCATGAAAATCGGTTGAGTAGTTGTCACCTGATAAGGAGCTCCGCTCGCTACGCTCGCTTCGCTCAATAATAAAAAACTTATCAACGGAAACAATTACCAAAATAAAAATGAAAACTTGGTAAGTATTTGTACCATTACCCCTTTGTATTTTCATGTTATTCTTCTTTCCATCCTAAGGTGGCCTGGAAGAAATCGCTCTGAGGTTGCCCTTTGTACATAGTCTGTTTGTTTAAATTTGTATACTTAATTTTAAGATCTGATATTTTATATGTACAATAAAGAATATTGCATTGTATTTTACGCGATTAATGATACGCAAAAATACGTTTTTACTCCCTTAAGTTTCGATCCTGTTATCCTTTAGTTTACTACCCTTCAAAACCTTAGAACACGATTTATAATAATAAAGAGTACCGCGAAAACCTTGACATTTCCACCTATAAAATAACCATCTACGTGATAAAGGTCCTGACCAATACAATTTAAAACAGTTATATAAGTAAGTATGTCCAAAACAAAATCCTAAATTGGTGCGATATACCCAACCCCTCACGAGATAATAACGGTACTCTCAGCTGAAGGAAATTTTACCGTATGCAGTTAGACATACAGCTTAAAATTTTATGGAAGATACACAGGTAGGTGTTATCGGTTTCAGTCTTAATTAATTCTTAGTCATTGGTAACGGGCATTGCTGACTCAGATTATAACCAACGATGTCGAATCCTAAACAAATTCCTCGGCAACGTCTGGCTGTCTGTTCGCAATAAACTCAAAAACTCCCGTACCAATGTTCATGAGTATTGCTTCAGTGGATGAGGTTTTAGGCTTACACTATTTCACGCGGGCAATGCCGCAGTTGCCCGCTAATTGTTTGAATAATATGTTTAGTCGTGTTTGAACAGGAGTGTATTTCAGCTACATTAAACTAATACACTTTCAAAGATTACGGTCCAAAAAAAAGACGTTTTTAACCAATAGCTTAAGCTGTTAGATTAGTAGTATAGACTTGAATTCTCTTGAGTGCTTGGGCCAATAAAAAAAAGTACACACACACACACACACATATCACGCCTATATCCCCGAAGGAGTGGGCAGAGTTGCATTACACCCCCACAATTTGCTAGTATTTTTAGTCCTACGTAATAGACGGCAAGCCTATTGTCGTCATGGGGCACATTTTTAATGGGTTATCTCCAAAATGGCCGAATGAATTTAACAAGAAGTAGCAGCTATATTATAATATAAAAAATAAAATTGCCTTGCGATGAAATGTTGACGAAAGGCAACAAAATCTTACGTGCCAGCCGCTATGGCACAGTCAATTAAAGTCCTGGGCGTCTTAGACTATCCTGGGCGTTCCGGACTATTATAGAATAATAAACATCTAACTATTTTATTTACAACCACTTTCAATTGCATTGCAATTCTTTTATACATACTTACAACTTTAAATCAGTTAACGTTTTTACAACCAAAAATAAATGCAGATTTTCTTACGTATTTCACTTATAAAGTTGCATTTAATAACACACTATAACACTATTCAAGGCAGGGAAATGGAAAACTGGTCAATCATAAATAAGTATAGTCGTAAAATAAATGAATGTTACCATAAGACTTTTATGAGGACACACCTCTTAGGTCATTGGTTATGCGTGAGTTGTCTTCCCTCACACATGTTGAGACATGTAATTTTCAACCGATTTTTTAAAAAAGGACGATGTTCTCAATTCGACTGTATGGTTTTAATTATCTATATATTTAATACGACAATGTCTGTCTGTCTGTCTGTCTGTCTGTCCATCCGCCGCATTTTTCAATTTAAATAAATATAAAAAATAAAAAAATTATATAATATCTCCCTATCCCAAATTGAATCCATCGTGAATATTCCGCTTGAGGACCAGGCTTGGGCTCAAGCTACCCTACCGGTAAGGTTTGGTGGTTTAGGAACGCACAAAATTTCAAGTGTAGCTTTGCCAGCATTTCTCAGGTAAAGTTTTAAAAACTCCTGCAGATTTAAACTGTGAGATATCGGGTCTGGATGAAGCCCTATATGAATGCTTGGATGGCCGATCCGCGTCGAAATTTACCTTCCACACCCAACAAACAGCTTGGCTTGGGACTCTATAGTTTCATCATTATCTTATAATACACTCTTAGAAAATACATCTGAAATAGACCGAGCCAGACTTCTTGCGGTAGCCAGACTAGAGTCCGGACACTGGCTGCATGCATATCCTTCTCCAAACACTGGCACCTTCATTGACCCTTCTACTCTTCGCATAGCTGTCGGTCTCCGGTTAGGCGCCCAGGTGAGTGTGGAGCACAAATTTGTTTCGTGTGGAGCTGTTGTGAATCGTTATGGTCATCATGGACTTGCTTGCCTTTACAGTGCCGGTCGTCTTTCCCGCCACGCTGCGCTCAAGGACATCCTGCGACGGGCTCTTGCCACTGCCAGCGTTCCTGCAATCCTGGAGCCCCAGATCATGCGCGACGATGGCAAGCGGCCCGACGGGATGTCTCTTGTACCCTGGAGAATGGGGCGCGCTCTTGTATGGGATGCCAACTGTGCCGATACTCTAGCGACGTCCTACCTCCGGGCTACAAGTAAATGAGCCGGCGCGGCGGCTGATAAGCGGGAACAAATAAAGGCAAGCAAATATAGTAGTCTCGGCACTCAATATGAGTTCATCGCATTTGGTGTCGAGACACTAGGACCATGGGGCCACGGTGCGCATCAGCTCTTCACGGAACTCAGCAAGCGTCTGAGGGAAGAGACTGTGGATCTCCGCGCAGGCAGCTTTCTCGCGCAAAGACTCTCATTGGCAATTCAGCGCGGGAATGCTGCCTGTGTTATGGGCTCTCTGCCTAAGTCTCCCTGCCTTACTTATTTATTTTAGTGTTTTAGTTTTAGATAGTACAGTTTGTAGTTTGTTTAGGTTTTTTTTTAATTTAATGTTCCTGTTCCTTCTACATTGTAATTCTTATTGTAAATAAACAGAATTCTAACTATGTTTTCTTTATTAATGTTTATCACCTTTGAACTAGGTGAACCGATTTTGAATATTGTTTTTAATTGAAAGCTATTACATCCCAAGAGATCCCATTTCCATTTAGCCCCATAACGACAATTATTTGGTCCCGTTGCGGTAAGTTGAAGTCGGTTGTGTTTTTTATAGTGATTGTGATTACGAATACAAATTAAGTCCAAAATTGATGATTACATATTTGAACTTGTTATTTATTGACTTTATTGTTGACTATATTGTTATTGAGGGGCTCGTGGTCTAGTGGTAACTGACAATGTTAACACATTGCAAAGGTTAAGCAACATCGAGTCTTAGGATGGATGACCATTTCTTAAGACATGGAGACCCCTCCGTGCCTCGGAGAGCACGTTAAACCGCGGCGGTCCTGCTTGTCATACAAACATCTTTGGCAGTCGTTAGGGGTAGTTAGAGCCCTAAATCAAAAATCCGACTGGTCTAACTACATAACTTTGTTATCGCCCATGGGTTGTGGAGATCAGATGGCAGTCGCTTCACGGAAAAAATATCGAAGTTCAGCCTCACGCTCAGCTTCACGGAAATATCGAAGTTCAGAAGAGGCTATGACAATATTATAAACGTTCCCGATACATAAACGGTAGTAAGCTCCCCAAAGTTTGCCTCAGCCCACCCCTTCGAAGAAATAGACGTCGTGTGTGTATAATAAATAATATATCAAAGTAAGTGGGCACTGATACAAAATGGTTAATTTAACTAACATAGAAAAACACCCAAACTCACTAAAAAACTAAAAACTATATTTAATTGACAAAATAAAGCGAAAAGTAATAGGATTTTTAATTATACAAAGTTCAAATTCGAAGTCATTCAACTTCGATGATTGGTGGGCTCGGCCTACGTGACATGTTGTTGCAAAACATGTTAATACACGAACGTTTAGTGACGTCCTTTTAGTTATTATTGCGCAAAAATTTTTACAATCAGTAATAATATAAAACATTGTGAAATACTTACCTACTTAATATAAGAACATTAAGTGAATCTTAGGTTTTTAGAAAAAATAACTAAGGATCTATTCCAATCCTGCTAAACTTGAACAGTTGATGAATCCTAAAATTATCTTCGGAAGAGAAACTTGTAAGAGGTGTAACATACCTAATACTACTTATATCCATATAACTAAAGAGACACATGCCCCTCGTTTAGGTGTCCAAATACCTATTATATAACTCATCGGAGAACCTAATTGACCACAGCCAGCTTCAAGAGCACGTAATGGAGGATGGAGGAAATTCTAGCGCAGGCTAAAATCTGCGGCCGAGAGAGAGAGGGAGCGTACCCTCCCCACTGAGTTCCGTTGTCAGCGGCCAGGGCGCCGCAGATTCATTAACGCCCAGGACATCGACCTCCATGATCGTGATCTGAGGACGGCGGGATAGCCACCCGCCGTCGTTTGAGAAGCAGGCTAGAAGGGTCGCGTGCTGCGGGGTCTCCAGATTCACTCACCGACGCGGATTTAAAATCCGACCCCCACGACGCGGGATAAAATCCGACCAAACCCCAGCGCAGAGGCCACACAGGTGGCCAAAGTCCACCGGGGTCCACTGGAAATTCCTGGAGTGTTCACCAGAGGGCCTCGGCAATGGACGTGGGAGCGGCAGCGGCCAACGGCTGCGGATTAAAAAAAAGGCTCCGTGAGATCTTAGGTCAAATAACGTCAGTACGCATTGTGACAAATAGTATAAATTGAAAAATATAAATTCTACAGTTATAGACTCCATCCAAACAACATGGAAACAACATGGTTCATAATAAAAATGTCTTGACCAGAATCACTTGAATTGTCTGATGATGAGACCTTAGCGATCAAACTAGGAACTCTTCAAATTTGAACAACAATTGCGAAGAGATTATGAGCATATGACCTACATCATAAATCCACTGTTACTAAGTTTGAAATTGATAGTTCTGCATAAAACCTTCGCTGGATCAAAAATGAGTCAGTCACTCGAGATTATAGCTATACAAAATTATTAAGATAATAAGCGGATACGTATATTTTGATCACGAACCCATTGACAATGATCGGTACCGTGCGATTTGAGGGAAGGGACATATCGATAGAAAAAAAAAGTTATCGATGTGAAACCTTAAATCTTTAATGCTTGTATCTAATAACTAATCCACTAAATTACAGATTCCAAGGTAGGAAAGTATATCTTAATAAATCTATTATATATATTATATTTGGGTTACGGGCGATTCGTCCACGATGAAACTCGTCCCAGGTCCAGTTGCCTCTTCTTAAAAATTCACAGCGGTCAACTGGACCTAGGGACTTGAGAGACCAGTTCCATCGTTTTAAAAATGTCCACGCTTTTTATATTTTTCTAGCAATAGAAAAAATGTTCACGTCAGTAGTCTAAGTGTGGTAGTCGGGGACATAAATCAAGCGTATAAATAGTTACAGCCAAACCAAATATTGCTGACTTTGACACTGAAAAAGTCGTCACTATTTTGACCAGACACCAGAGAGATTTTGTTTATACATCAAACAAAAATGGCAAAACCGATAATGATGAATGTTACTTACAGAGTTGGGTAACGGTAATAACAAAATTATTGGGAAAATGTTTGAATCACTTCTGCCTCTCAGGGATATTATCAATACTTATAATTAATCTGTAGAAGTGAAATTCTATACATTGAAAATATCAAAAAAATAAATGGCATGGTTACTAGACCGACACCGAACCCAAAAATGTGATTAAATTTTTTTTTGTCTGTCTGTTTGTTCAGGCATCACGCAATAACTACTGGTTCGTTTACAATGAAACTTGGTATAATTATTCTTTAATATCCTGGGCACCTACTGGCTTACTTTTTATCTTGGAAAAGTATATCCAATAAAAAACATACTTAATTTTGCGGTTCGATCTCTAGACCCGATTACTGGACCAACCGCAAACAATAAGTTTGTCGTAGGTTACGTCACCTGCAGTGGAGTTCACTAAAGGGCGCAGCACACGGCTAAGAAATTATAATATTTTATCTTAAGATACAATATCGCTCGCCATACAATTCAATGGACTATCACACACGACGAAGATAATAAATAATATCTCATATTTTCGTATCTTAAGATGAATGTATGGTATAATAGAGAATATAATAGAGAAACTGTTGTAGGGGGGCTTTAAGAACGCAATAAAACCCAAAACAATGGTTTTTAAAACTTTTGTCTGTTTATCTGAATGTTTGAACACGCTAATCTCAGAAACAGCTTAACCGATTTGAATTTTTGATTTGAATTTGCGGTTTTCAGTAATGCGTTGTGGTTTATTCAACTTAACATTTAAGGTTTAGTTTTCAATCAGTTCATAAATAAAAAAGTTATGTAGATCTAAAGTAACACGCAGGCGGAGCTGCGGGCAACAGCTAGTTAATAATAAATAAGTAGATAATAAAAAACCACCTTATATCAAAATTATTAAGAAATTTATAATGAATTCAAAATTATTTAAGTCAAATTCTCAATTATCGATATTATGTCCCATCTCTAACCACCAACTAACCTTTACTCGACTGTATTTTGCTTTTGCAAGTTTAATCATGCTTCTCGGTTGGTTCGTGACGCAACGTTTCGCAACCCGAAACATTATTTTATCCTACAAATTGTATTCGTGTTGCTGTCGATACGTTGTCCCCGAGCGTGTACAATATCGATAACGATAATTTATTGCTTTATGTGTCATCTCTAAGGATCTTTGTAATTGATTTTGAGAATGTTTTTATAAATATCCAGTTAAGTACACTATGGTTATTTATAGGTATCTCAAGTGTATACCCGATTATTGAGAATGGAAGGGTGTACACGAGTATTTAGTAGTCATTAGGGTTAATTTTTATTTTATTTTATTAATTTAGGGTTAATTTAGAGAAAGTCAAAGCAGGTGTAGAGAAATATAAAGTAAAAAATAATCGTTTTGTATCAGGAGTACCCGAGTCATATTAATATGGCCATAAATTTTCCAAATATTTTCAGTTTATTATAGGTATGAATTTATTCATGTACCAAGTCTTCTAAATAGTAGATTCTCTGCATCATCCTAAGGTTGACTGTCAGAAAAATGCTTTTGGCATTAAGTCCGCATTATGTACATTATTTTGTTTATGCATAAAGCTTAAAAGATAATACACGCAATATCATATTTCGACGTCTAATTTATTAAATACCTTAAATATCCTTCAAGTCAATTGAAGTTGAAAAATGTGCTTTATGTCTTAGTATTAAACTCATACGGTCATGTCACTAAGCGGCTTATGCACTATGACGTCACGAGGTTAATAGCAGACGACCCGGGTCAACGACCGCAGTAATAAAAAACCTCCATAACAGCTCTATTGTTTTCAATTTGATTATAATGCGAACATAATAACATGATAGAAAGGTTAATATTTAACTTTGTAGATGATATAGTTTAGGAAATAGTAGATAATAAAATTAGCCTGGTGAGCACTCTCGGGGTGTTGTGGCCACCCCATACCTAAAGTGGATTTATGTATATATAATAACAGTTAATGGTACCTATTAAATCAGCATTTTATTATTTTGTGTTGTATGATATATGTAAATAAAAAACCTAAATTTTATAATCAACTTTATTTACTGTTCGTACTGTAAGTAACCGTTTACTGTAAAGTAACCTCCGCAAAAGTATAACAAGCGCTCGCAGGGTGTCGTGACCACCCCACAAACTTTGACACGCCCTCACGTTGCGAGCGCTCGCGCCACACTGCCCCTCTCGCCTCGTGTCGACGCATTCAAAGGTCATTTGAAGGTACTGAGACGAGCAAATGCGTAACTTGCTGATAAAGTTGCTGATAAAGTAACCTCCGCAAAAGTATAACACAAGCGCTCGCGGGGTGTCGTGACCACCCCACACAACTTTGATACCCCCTCACGCTGCGAGCGCTCGCGCCACACTGCCCCCCTTGCCCCGTGTCGACGCATTTAAAGGTCATTTGGAGGTACTGAGACGAGCAAATGCGTAACTTGCTGATAAAGTAACCTCCGCAAAAGTATAACACAAGCGCTCGCGGGGTATCGTGACCACCCCACACAACTTTGATACCCCCTCACGCTGCGAGCGCTCGCGCCACACTGCCCCTCTTGCCCCGTGTCGACGCGTTCAAAGGTCATTTGAAGGTACTGAGACGAGTATTAGTAATTTTTACGTTTAAAATGCATGGGGGCCTACAGCACCCCGCGCGAGTGATCGAGGGTTAATGGTTACCGAAATGGTCCCATCCAAAAGTATTATGGGTATGCTCAAAACCTCAGCAGTTGTTATGTGCATAATTACTTACCATTTGTAATTATTTCATCCTTTTTAGATCTTGTTTGTTTACGTACCATTGAGTGACATGATATGTCATGTCATTACTGATTTGTTTTTTTTATTATTCTATTTTTGGCTATTAGGTTTGTTGATTTTTAAACTCCTTTCTCATCAATGCCATTCTGTATCTCATCCATTTACTTTTAAATTCAAAAACATTCTACCGATGTGTTATTATGAATTCACTCCATTCTTCGAGACATTATACCACCGCCTACAGTCAGAGAAACATCTCCTAGTCTTTTATTACGTTTAACCCTTGGAATCACTAAAGTCGTCTACTATCAAAGTACAGTCTACAGCTATAACCTGGGTCCTGGAGGGATCAATTCCTAGGACCAACTCGTCAAAAACCGATTTGAGGAGCACTCTTAATTCTCTTTTAGTGAATAACAGAAGAAAGTTGCATCGAGCATCAATCAATCAAGCAGACAAAGCCGATATAGCTTTAGCTAATTGCGAAAGCTTTTGCTAGTGGTGAATCAGTGGATGCAACTCAAGAGCTCATAACAATGTCGTTTGCGAATATATTCGGTTCATTTGTCGGCGCTATGCCCATCACTGGATCATTCTCAAGAAGTGCAGTCAACCATGCAATCAGGTAACGTTACACAGTGTGCCAGCAGGTGATGAATTATTAGGCTCCAGAAATTGCAACGTGGTGAAATGGTGTCGTATTGGCATGAAACCTCTACTTTCTTAGGGTTCGGTACCCAAAGGGTAAAACGGGAACCCTATTACTGAGACTTCGCTGTCTGTCCGTCTGTCTTGGGCTGTATCTCATGAACCGTGATAGTTAGAAAATTTAAATTTTCATAGATGATGCATTTCTATTACCTCTATAAACAACAAAGACTAAATATCAGACTATAATAAATATTTAAGAGGGCTCCCATACAACAAAAATGCTTTTTTTTTGCCTGACCGGTTCCTAACTTACCTCCATGGCTGAACGTCCAAGTTCGCACCCTCGGATGGATAGAAAACTCTACAATAGCATTTAGACCTTTTGTAAAACAAAATGTGATATGACTCGATAGACAACTGCCCCTCCAAAGGAGGAAAAAGCCCAAATAGGTAATATTTTTAATATTCTGGCGACCACAACCTACTTATAGTTTATACTCGAACAACTATCAAGTCATTATCCTCGAACGAGTACACATACATAAATATATCAGGCCTATATCCCCATAGGCAGAGATGCATTACACACCCACTCTTTGCCAGTAATGTTTTGGTCACACGTAATAGGGGGGGGGGGAGCTTTTTTTATGGGTTTTATGTAATAGTTTATGTCCAAAACGGCCGATTGAGTTTAACAATAAAGAGTAGCAGCTAGGTTATACTTTTGAAAATAATTTGAAACCCCGTTGCCTTGAGATGAACTACATCTTACGTGCCAGCCGCTATGACACAGCCAATTAAAGTCCTGGACGTCTCGGACAGGAGTACACAGTGCTGTTTAAATCTACGCCTATAATATTTTGCCATTAACTTTATCGGCCTTACTTGAAAGCTATTTTGGCACCCTATTACTTTTTTTGGGTTGGGACCCTAAAAAAAAATCCATGGTTTCCGAAAATATGTTAAATCTAATCAGAACAATCACTATATACGAGTACTACCTTACCACAGTTCGTATGGTATGGTACGGACCGTCTCCCGTTTTGAAGACGGACGTGAGTTCAATCCCCGATCACATGCACGTTCACGTTTTTTTATTTCTTTTTATGAATAAATTTGAGTTATTTTGACCACAATCTTACCTGATGTTAAGTAACGATGCGGTCTAAGATGAAGCACGCAAACTCAAATAATGCCTATTTACTCTTGCCTTGAAAATCCCTAGATTATATGTATCGGGGAACAATGACGCTGGAAGGGAATTCCATTCCTTAGTGGTTCGCATGATGAAAGAAGAAGCGAATCGAGAGGTACGAAGAGGTGGAATATGGACCATATACGGATGGAATCTCAGACCACGCCTTGATGTCCGATGATGGAATCGTGCTGGTGGAATTAATTCATGCAATTACTGCGCACACTCTCCGAAATGTAACCTGTAGAAGACACACAGACTCGCAACCAGACGGCGAAGGTCCAGGCTCTGAAGTCGGTTGCTTTTAAGCTCCTCATCGCTCATAAGTTTTCTGGCACATCTGTCAATAGCTTCCGGGGCCTTAAGCTGGTAGCGGGCGAAACCTGTGCTGAGTAAAGACTAAGTAGTGGACTCGAGGTAAAATATTTACGCACCTTAGAGAGGATGCCTAGTTTTTTCGAAACTGATTCAGCCCTGGATTCTTTGTAGCTTCCAAAGTTCAGCTTGGATGATAAGTCTACACCAAAGAGCTGTGGAGCTGAAGAAGTAGGGGCCTTGGTAAACGGGCTCTTTTTAGCGGAGAAAAGACATGCCTGGGTTTTCGTGGTATTAAATGTGACAAGGTTAGCATCGCCCCAGTCAAACACTGCCTGAAGGTGTAAGTTAGTGCGTTCAACCATTGCCACTCTAAGATCATCGATTTCCGGTTTTTTGGCCTTTGCGCTGGAGAAATATCTCTCTGCAACCGTGCTATCGTCCGCATACCCAAACATACCGGGTCTGAGCAGGTCGTTTATATGTAGCAGGAATAACGTTGCCGAGAGAACAGATCCCTGAGGTACCCCAGCGTTAATTGCTAATAGATCAGACGAGCAGCCGTCAACGAACACTCGAATAGATCGTTCCCTTAGGAAATCTGAAATCCAAGCACAAAGTCTAGCCGGAACTCCGTAAGCAGGAAGCTTGGCTATAAGGGCTTCGTGCCAGACCATGTCGAAAGCCTTCGAAATGTCAAGTGACACAGCGAGAGCCTCACCCCAGAGGTGCGTGGCATACACTAGAAGATCTCCAGTAGAACGGCGTTGGCGAAACCCGTATTGCCGATCACTTAGGAGGTCATTGTCTTCGAGGTATGCCAGTAAACGATTGTTTATTACACGCTCCATCACCTTGCAGAGAATGGAGGTGATCCCATTTGGGCGGTAGTTGACAGGGTCTGCACGACTACCCTTTTTTGGTACTGGCTGTACGTTAGCTACCTTCCAAGCTTTCGGAACTTTACCAGCCCGAAAAGACATACGGAACAGGCGTGTCTGGACAGGAGACAACTCGGCTGCGCTAATCCTCAGAACAATGGCAGGAATACCGTCGGGACCACTGGCTTTATTCACATTTAGAGTGCATAGTATTTTGAGAACCTCCTTTTGATGAATGCGGATTTCTGGCATTTTGCAAGCACTAGGAGGTAGCTGAGGTGGTGTTTTAGTACTAGCATCTAGTCGTGAATTTTCAGCAAACAGAGAGGCAAACAGGTTAGCCTTTTCCACAGCTGTGTGTGCCGGTGTTCCATCAGGTTTCTGCAGTGAGGATCGACAAAAGTTCGCCTCAACATATTTGGCTAGAGACCAAAACTCCTTACTCCCAGATGGGTAAGACGAGAGTCTGGCTCCTACGCGGCCAACGTGATTGAAGTGCGCCTTCATCAGGACCCTTTTGCATGACTTGGCTGCCTTGTTAAAGGCTTTCTTCTTTTTATGCGTGTCCGGAGAATTGCGATTTCTGGCATCAACCCAAGCTTCATAAGCCAACTGTTTGTTTGCCTCAGCTTTCAAACAGTCAGAGCCAAACCAGGGCTGAGCCCTGATGCCAGATGGCCAGTCAGAAAACGGAATAAAGTATTCCATCGCCCGACCGATAACCTCTGCAACAGCAGACGCGCAGCTCGACGGATCGCCAGAAGAAAATCAGACTGACAGCCATGGGTAAGATGCAAGGAAATGACGCATCTCATCCCAATCCGCTGACTTGTATCGCCACACCCGCCTAGTGCCTCTAGGGCTGGAGTCAGGTGGGGGACACAAAAGTATGGACTTAACCAGCCGGCTGACCACTGGGTCAGAACTGCCAAGGGGGGCTGAAACTGACACTTGATATCGGTCTGGTTCAGTCGTCAGCAGAAGGTCCAGACAATTGGCCGTGTGGCTCTCAATGTCAGGTATTCGAGTTGCTTGGTCAACCAGCGGGGTAAGGTTCATAGACAAGGCAAACTTGTAGGCCTCTCTACCAGCATGGTCTGTTTTCTGGTAAGGGAACAGCCACTGCTCGTGGTGGTCATTAAAGTACCCCAGAAAAACAATTTGTGCGGTCGGATACCTCTACTGAGCCACATCGGCGGCCTCACTCAGATGGTCAAATAGCCTAGTTGTCTCCTGATCTCCGCTGTGCGATCTGTAGACACCCACATAAACAATTTTTCGATGCCGGTGTCTACAAGCACCCAGATTGAAGAAGATGAGGGATCTTCTAAGTTACGGAGACGCCTAGCGCAGATGTCATTACGTACATAGAAACAAACCCCTGCTTTTGAACGGAAGTTGTGCTCCAGGGTACTGCGTACAGGCCTGGGTAGTTTAGGTAGGAAGTATCAGCAGGGGTTGAGATTTGCGTCTCCGTAAGCAAGAGCAGATGCGGTCTTGCAGCCTCAAGGTGGTGGTGGACTGGGACGAGATTGGAGTGCAATCCTCGAATGTTAGTGAGGTGCATTTTCAGTGAGAGGCCGTGCATCCGCTGCTGAAACCTCATTTTCTTATATAGTTTCTGCATTATTTTTTCAAGGTCAAGAAAGGAAATAGGCAAAGAGTGGCAGTTATGTGAGGCACCAACAACCCCAATGAAAGTTACAGCATTGCCGCACGGTGAGGAAACCTAGCTTGGAGACCGCGGGGACGCCCGGACCCCCCCAGAATTGCCTGTTGAGGCCTTTTATCCGGTTGCTAACCAGCCCAAAAGGAGTAACTCCAGGGTTATGCGTGCGATGGCGGAGCAGCCTTTCGCGGATGGCTAGACCGCAATTGGGCTCCCAACTATCGGCGGGCGGCCAGCGGAAAACCGTTTCTCCGGATCTCGCTGCCCTCCAATCTAAGCACCGCGTGCGGCAATACTGCAAGGCACGTCTACGGTACACCAGAGGGTGCAACTACATAGACCCACTCTTTGAGGGCTACTCAGGGTTCACAGGGTGGAACGCGCGAACGCTTGGCACTCTGACTTCAACCCAGATGGTGGTGACCAGCTACGGCCGAAGCCTACCACCGGAAGGAGTGTCGCTCTTTAGCACCACCCGGGGGCCACGTGTAGGGACTCGAGAGTAAAGCCTACGGACGCGAGCGACAATAGGCCCCCATAAACGTTCAGCTTATATTAGCTCCTGTTTACGGGAAACGGGAATACTAGTAACTAAGTTGAACAGGACAATACCTACTTAGAATGAGGAAATCAGCCCATTTTATGAATGAAATCATATATATATAAATGAATGATCGCAATTATTTTAAGCCTCGTAGTATAAATGTAAATGACGTATTTAAATTTATACTTAATATAATCACGCTGTCACGCCAAAGAAGGGTAGGCGGAGGAGCATTTTACGCATACAACTTATCATTACCTAGTTTTATTTTGTTCATGCCGTAACTACATTAAAAAAAAACTCCCAGAATCAAATAGTTGTAAGGTCATACATTTTTGTTATCCAACCCAAGGATAGAGACATTCAACAGACTACAAACACTACGAAGACAGTTATGACATTGGCAGACAACTAAATACCAATATAACTCCTTATTAACCTAATACAATACATTGACTCCATAGGAAACCTGACAAGGTTAACCTTCAGTTAAAAGTGCGTTATTTTATTTTAATGTATTAGAGGGCATGTCACGAGGTGATGAACATAAAGGTAAAGCCCATTATGATGAAGTTAATATTTTTTGAAGGACTCAAAGTCGATGTTGTTATTTTCAAAATATAGCGTCGCTTCGCCTTGCTTGTGTAGGATAGTTTTCTCGTTTTCAGATCAGGATAAGTAGTCTTTTATTTATTTATTTACACTTCATGCACGGTAACAGTACATAGGCGGACTTAATGCCATAGGCATTGTCTAACAGTCAACCTTAGGGATCACCCTAAGGTTGACTGCATCAGCAGAGAGAACTAGTAGTAGGTGCTAAGAGGTTATGAAAGTTATGATGACATTAGAGAAACAGGTCCGACCGGGGTAATAATTCATAATGATAATCAATAACTTAAATACTAATAACTACATACATAGCTAATACTAAGAAACATATATATATATATATATACACAAATATACATACATACACATATATATATATATATATATTACGCCCATAAACCTACATAATATATACTACGTATTATTAATTAAATATTAAGTGTCTAACGAATATCTGCACATTATGACTTACAATACATAAACTAACAAAACACAACTATGAGCTATAACTGCATTAGGTGTAGCATAGGAAAGTCAAGATCAGAACTGACTCTGTTTATGAGTCGCGATATAGTCCATATACCTTCTTCCTGAAAACGAAGCGGCTGGTTGACATCCTAATTTCCAACGGAAGCACATTCCAGAGAAGAATAGACTGTACGTAGAATGAAGAGTGAACAAGGCTAGAAGTGTGAGAAGGACAATGTAAAAGTAGATTGTTCGAAGAGCGCAAGTTTTTGTTATGATTGGAGCCAAGAAATTCAAAGTATTGAGTAAGATATGATCTTTTCTCAGTCGTACGTGAGTCCTGCTTTACGTGGTGTAGCACCTACAAATAGCACAGACACTGTCGTCACCCTAACGCAGTTGAAATTTTACTAAAGTGTTTATTTTGGTCAGAATCATTCATCAACGTTATGGTTTGCTATCGAACTCTTGGAAAAACCTTACGTAAAGTAACGTTACTTTTAGACAATGCGGTCAAGCTGGGAAATTTGATTGTAATTATGGTTAATTTGGAAAACACGAGTACCTATCGATAAAGGGTGCACTTGCACTGCTATGTTAGTGGTATTCTTGAGTCAATTCACTGTACTGTACTGTAACAAACGAAATTATCATACCCCTAAAGGTCATGTATCAAGGACAAGGAAAACATGCTCAATGTAACGAGTGTATTTTCGGTAGCGTCTAAGTCTCTAATCAATCACCAAGTGTGATGGACGGAATACCTACAGATGAGGAGGAGAGGCCGGAGTGCCTTATGATGGAGTAAATCAAACATTATGCAGATGGTTATCCGAAGCTGGACATAATACCCCATGAAGTACACAAATACATTTTATAATTAGCTTGATTTTTACCATCATCATTTTTACCACCAGCTTATCACAAAATCCGTAGTACCGAATAAAAACTTAGGTATTTTAATGTATTAAGTTATATAGTTGTAAATGTACGAGTATTTTAAGTCAATTACATAACCCCGAAAATCCAGAATTCGCTTTCTTCAACTAATATGTTCTATTTAATTTCAAAACTATGTACCTTACCTTTTATTTTATTAAGATAATTGTTTAAGTTACATATTAAAAAAACAATAAAGTAATTACATAATAATTGTACTGCAATACATTGAACTTGAATAACCATCACAGTTCATTGCCAAACAGACTTTTTTATGCAAAAGGAAAGAAAAAAATCGTAACGAACTATTAAATCTACATTTAGAAACACCTTTTCAGTTGAAAACAAAACTGATTTTTCAATGCATCGCCATTCACTGGGTGCAGTGGACATAATGTTATTCACTCGAGCATCGAACTCGTGTCCTTGGCCCCAGCAAGCCTACGTAGCCCGATGACCAGAAGTTAGATCGACTAGATAAGCCTCACGTCTGTTTTAAAAGACACTAATATATTTGCATTGAAAAAGATTGTGTACTAATAATTTATTACCTGTATTGTTAGAAATTGTTGTAAAAACGTCAATCACTGTCTTATTAAATTTATTGTTAGTTTCAACTGTTCCTGCCTATTCAATTTAAATGAAGTTTGCCATTAGAGGATCGAACAGTTAAAAGTTAATATGAATATGAATGTAACTGAACTTAACCAAATATTTACGGTGCTACTCTTTTCATGTAGAGAATAGGTAATAAAAACATACACTTAAAAGTAAAGTTTATAAAAGTATTTTTCTTTACTTAATAGAGTAAGTTAACTTAATAAAATAATCTTTTTACTGTTAATAATTTGGTTCTTTTTACAGCTTTTCAGTTTAAAGCATACCAGACAAACAATATTAGTTTGTGTCGTTCCGAGATTAAATCTTGCAACGACTCAAACGAAAACCAGACTTCAGATATCGTTTGATGGAAAAAATACAAATTTTTACCGACTTTTGTAGAGCAATAGCATTTTTCTCGTTTTAAGATAATTTCAAACTCGAGAGATGATACCATAACCTATTTGCAACCAGATTCGTAGAAACCCGCACACTATGTTTGTGCACAGTCCAGCCACTTCCAGTAAACTAACAAGACCTGTGTGCATTTGAAGGGACGACTAGCAGAGTGGACGTACAATAGCCGCCGTATAGTACCTTGTATTTATATACTACATACAAACATTTTATATAAGTACTATAAGTTGCTATTAATAGGCCGTTAAATGGTTTTGTATCCTTTACACTTAAGTTTAGTTTTTTTTTTATTTCACTTGACGAGATGGACAACTAACGACTATAATAGTCCCAATTATACAATAAAAATACAAGGAATTAGTTAAATCAAGCCGTTAATAATCTGGTTTTGCACATATTATTTTACACAATATTATTCTTTCATTTCAAATGTCTCGTTGGCGTCGCAGTTGTTAATGCAGTTGCGGCACTTGAGTACTCAGTTCGATACTCAGTTTGGAGCACATTTTTAGAATCAAAATATTGGTACATTCTGCATTTTGTTTCAAGAGGCCCAAGTTAACATGCATAAACATTATTATTACAAACAAATACTCTCACGCCTCTTTCCAATGGGGGTAGATTGGGGTGGCAGAGATCATGGTGTTCCACTTGCTACGATCCAGGCATACTTCTTTCGCTACCTCCACTTTCATCATTACTATGTTCATGCAAGCTCTCCGGTTGTGGGTACTCTTGACCTAGCCTTTTATCAAAACATCTCTGATTTGATCGAAGTGCGTTCGGACCTTTACCTGCCTGTCTATCCACGCCCGCCATATTATCATTATGTATCTACAACAACAATAAACAACATATATAAGAGACGTCTCGAGAAGGCGGTTCTAGACCCTTATACATGCTTCTACCAGTTTCCATCGGCGCATACGCCATATATTAACTACTAACTCTATACTATTACTATTTTGCTGTTCTCTTTGAGACAGTCTTGATAATGCCTCGTTTAGAGGCGAAACAATTGTCGACGTTTTGTTGTCTTTTAACTCTGCGAAAAAAATAATGCTATTATAATTTAAAAAGTTTTTAACATCTTACTTACCATTACTCTTTATAATAGTAATAGTATAGATTTATTTTATTTAGTGGTATGTAACATCTGTCCTGGCTGTTGGACTTTTGGTTCGATTTATAAAGTGATTATGGATTTCTTATCGGCAATAGGTTTGCCCTATTACGTGCGACGAACAAAATTACTGGCAAAGTGCGGGTGTCCAATGCACTTTTAGCTACCCTTCGAAGATATAGGCATAATAATAATATTATGTACTCGTATTTATTTAATTTTCAAAGTTCCGGTTAGTTTTAAACTAGATAGTGTTGTGTGCACTTTGCACTAGTCCTGACATAATAAGGTGTTATTAAGTACTTTTTTCATAATAAAGTCATCATCATTCACCGAGCCTTTTCCCAACTCAGTTGGGGTCGGCTTTCCAGTGTAACTGGGATGTGGCTGAACTTCGATATTTTCCGTGAAGCGACTGCCATCTGACCACTACAACTTATGGGCGATATCGAAGTCGGACCGGTCGGATTTTTGATTAAGGGCTCCAACTACCCCTAACGACTGCCATAGATGATCGTATGACAACCGGGACCGACGGGTTAACGTGCTTTCCGAGGCACGGAGGGGTCTCAGTGTCTTAAGAAATGGCCACCCATCCTAAGACCGGCCTGACTAGATGTTGCTTTACCTTTGCTTTGCCATGTGTTAACATTGTCGGTTACCACTAGACCACGAGCCCCTCATAATAAAGTAAAGCGGGGAATTACTCAGAATGACAATCGGTAACAAAATCAAAATGATCGCTTTATCTGTAGAATCAAATTGAATTGTACAGTTGTCTGAACCACGACTGTTCCTTCACTTGAGAATTCAGGAATAAGAACACTTTAAGGTAGAAAAATGATGCTGCACATACTTTAGACAGTTTTAAAGAAAGGATGACAGAGTGTCGACGTAACAAATGCATGTTGAAAATTGTCATGTTAAAATGACAAGTGGAATTTGGTCTCAGATCTATCCAACGATCCATCTTACGACGGAAACGAAGAAGAAGATTTCTGGAACTCTATAGGCAGTTTACAACCTGTTGTTAACAGTTACAGAAGTCTATTTCTTTCTTCTGCTAATTCGAGACCATTCTGAACAATTTTATTTTCGTCTGTGTCTGTAATAAATATGTGCTAGCATCCACATTTTTACTTCAATTTTAAACAATTTTGTCATCGTGAGCTTTTTTGATTGGGATAATTGTAGTGCGAGCAAAAATCTCAAAAAATGTCTTTAATGTTGCTCAACTGTATCGCCGACAATTTTGCAACTACATCCAATCAAACTTAGGCTAGCACCAGCCATCTGGAGCAATCAGTTGAAAATAGACAGTTATCAAAACGCTCGATGTTACGACAAGTGACAAGTCAAGAATCGATACTAGACGCAGGTAGTAACAATCCATTCTCATTTCAAGGTTGCTAACATTAGGCGGAACAAACAGACAGAAACGTGTCTATTTTATAACTGGTCACGACATGTCTGTAATATAGTGACGAGAGAAAAATTCTTAAATAATTACGACAAGTCCTTATGTTAGTATGAAATACAGGGTGATAATAAAAGGCAAACTTAAGTTTTAAAATGTATCTATAGGTATGTCTTTGTCCTCATAAGGGTAGACAGCGTACATTACCCCCATATTTTGCCAGTCACTGTTAGTCCCATGTAATAGCCTTTTTCGGGTGCCTACTTACTAAGCCTCACTCATACGTCTGCCAGCGGGTGCACCGCGCATAGGTGAGTATGAACTGGGTCATAGACATATTGGTAGGTATTTAAAAGCTATTATTTACCTAATACTAGGTATATAATCAGCTAGACCATCTTAATATAGTAAGGGCCATCAGCGCCAGATTACTAACACAGCGTTTAGCAATCTGCGATTACTGAAGTGATATTATCATGGCACGATTAATGACTGGCCCTTTATCCAATGTCGATAACCGTAGTGAAACGAAACAGTGCAAATCAAACGCCTCTATTTACCAGAAAATCAACCATAAGCTCATAAAAATAAAGTTAGATTTCAAACACACTAATATTTACTATTTAAAAGTTTAGCATCAAATTTTATACCTTATAAAGTCTACTATAAAGTTTAGATTACTTTAAAGTTCGATTTCTAAATAATATAGCTTACGTGTATGTCCAGTTCTCAGTCCCCAGGGGACAATAGGTAGGTCTGCAACAGATATATCTTGGAAACGAGACAATTTAAGGTATAAGTGGCATGTTAAATGCGCCAGGAAGCAACATCTTAATTGTAAGTTAGTTCTGGCATCATACACTTGGCATTGATTTATAAGACTTTAAAAAGTAAAATTATGACGTGTAAATAAAAATTATTGGCATTCCCGTTGATCTCATCTAGCAAAACGAAACTAAGCTGAATGAAGGCAGAGATAAGAGTTACTTCGCGTGGTCGCAAGACCAAAGCCGTCAGACGGCAGCAGTAGATAGCGACGGTATTAGCCACAACTCCAGACGGTACTCCCTCCCACACAAGCATAGTATGTACTGCCCAGTACTGTCGTTGAAGTTACAGATTGGTGCTCAGGCACGCGGTCTGTTTTAGTCCGTTGCGGTGCGGTGTAGTAAGTATTACTACGTGACAGCTCCAACAGCTGTCACGAACTGTTGAACTGTGGCTGGCGAAATGTGGACGTGTACGTCTCTGTTTACTCCTTCGGAGATACTACGTGATTTTGTATGTGCATGCATGACTGACCGATTAATCCATAAAGCACCATGAATTGTTTCCATTTTATTCAATAAATTTTCCAGCTCACAGTAATAATAGGGTACTAAACTGTCAGGTAAAACTGCCTACTTTTTATTAAATGTCAAAACGATAAACGTAGAAAATTGTATGAAATACCACATTATTACATCGCGTGTCTGTGCCTTCTGTCAAATCAACTGTAATTTAGATGCTCGAAACTTAATAAAATAAATAATATTGGAAATATTCGAAAACTATTTTAATATGATTCCTAATAATGTGTACCTTTAGCAAACAATATTTAAATTTGTTGTAGCCAAAAAACAATTGGTCACTAAAATAGTTTTCAGTTGACCTATATTATAAAATCAATGTACCTACCTAAGAGCAGTGAATATTAAACCCTTTTCAAGAACTACTAAGCCCCTTATAAGTTCGAACTACGAAACTTCGCAATCAAATTTCCGTATAAGCTATTGAACTTTCGACTGCAACTTCGAAACTTTAACGCTAGTTAATAATTTTGAAACAGCAAGGCTCGTGAACGGTGATATTTTGATTTTGACATGAATGTAATATTGCATTTGTACTGCTTAGAGTTTTGTTTTCTTTTTGGAACCAGTTTAAATATAACTAGTTATCCCAGCGAACTTTGTATCGCCTCAAATATATATAAAAAAAAAAAGAATATTTTAATATTTCATGCAAATGTATGCAAATTGAAAAACGCGACGGACGGACAGACAGACAGACAAATTTTCGTATTAAATATATAGATTTTTATTTAATTAATCTACTAATAACACAATGCATGGCACTAATTGTCACAATACAGAGATCGTCAAAATTCCAAGATGGCTACGTTGTTTTATATTATGTCAGCAATTCAGAAAAGTATTAATTAATAAAGTACCCACGTAATTTTAGATCTAGGTTATTTGTTTCTGTAAAAAACAGAGCGTAATTTTTTTATTGATTTAGCGAGCAAACCGACTATATTTCAAGACTAGACAATGGTACCTCACCCATTTCGGGTTAATTTTGAAACTACGAGTACATAAGTACCTAAGTAGCCAACTAAAATAAATCCAGTTCTGTTTAGATTATGACAAAATTAATGTTTTTTATTACTACACTATAATATTCTAAGTATAGTCAATAAAAACCCAAACCAAGAGAAGAAGCATAGTTTTCTATTGATCTAAACTGATAACTAATAGAGAATAATGTTCCTTTCTCTCGAGCTAAATATTCTATTGTACTTAAGTATAAAATATTGCTGATATCCATTACCATATCAATTTATTCCACAACACCACACAAAATGAAACCAATTTACCAACAACCTGTAGTGCTTGCCACCTGCGACGGTGTAAGTCCACTGAAGAAAAACTAACTAAATCGACTAAAATGGATAACAAAGTTTAGAATCAAATTAAAACCGACTAGGTGGTATTAGCAGTAAGTAAGGAAAGGAATAAGTTCACAGGTTTACTTACAGTTAAAACCTTTCCCAAGTTCAAAAAATCTTGTGAATGGTATTTTCTAACCCTGCAGTCACCTGGACACACAAAGATTAATTTTTTCTTTGAGTGATATTGGGAAGAAAATATATTTCTGTGTTTAATAGCAATGAGTTTGCTTCTACTACATGGGGCACACTAAAAGTTTTGCACTTCTAGCTAATCGGAACTATTTGAATTTCGAATGTTATATTTTTTTCAACGTTGCAACCTGCTTAGTAATAAAAAAAAACAATTGTCGGGAAATCATTTGTCAATTGTTTTTTATCACACATCAAAGTTCTACGTATGCAACGAAAATGGAATTAAGTCGAAAAGATTTTAGAGCGATGATTTTATATGATTTTAAAAGTTCTCTCTCTCCGCAAGACTGTGCCGCTCGTCTTCAAAATGCTTTTGGGAGAGAAGCACCTTGTTTGAGCACCGTGAGGCGATGGTTTGCTGAATTTGAGAGAGGTCGACTTTCTTTACCTGACGAATTTCATGAAGGGCGGCCTTCAACTGCCGTCAACGAAAATAATGTGGCTACTGTTAAGCGGTTAATTGAAGAAAACCCGCGGATTACCTATGAGACAATTCGAGGACTATTGGGGATTGGTATGAGTCAAATCCAGAAAATTTTACACGAAAAATTTAAAGTTCGGAAACTTTGTTGTCGTTGGATCCCTCATGAACTGACAGCGGAGCAGAAGCGGGCTCGCGTGGAATGGTGCTCACAGATGCTACTGAAGTACGACCACGGACATTCTAATGCTGTTTATGACATTGTCACAGGAGACGAAACGTGGATTTATTGTTTTGAACCCGAAAAAAAACAGCAATCTTGTGAATGGGTGTTTGAAAATGAGAACAAGCCAACGAAAGTGAGGCAGGCGAAAAACGTTGGTAAAAAAATGATCGGGTTTTTTTCTCAGCTACGGGTCTCATCTGTACAATTCCACTTGAAGATCAAAAAAGTGTCAATGCCGAATTGTATTCTACCATTTGTTTACCCAGGGTGTTAGAAAAAGTTCGCGAAAGACGACCCAAAAGCCGCGTTCTCCTAATTCATGACAACGCTTCTTCACACACGGCCAACAAAACAAAGTCATTTTAAGCTTCCGAAAAAGTACAACTCGTCACCCATCCTGCGCATAGCCCCGACCTAGCACCCTGTGATTTCTGTATTTTCCCCAAAATCAAAGATTTGATGAGAGGTTTCACTTTTACCAACGCCGAAGAGGCAGTGATAGCGTTCAATCAGCACGTAGAAAACATGCCTTCAGATCTGTGGTCCTCCTGTTTTAAAAAATGGTTCCATCGCATGAAAAAATGTTTAAAATGTAAAGAAGAGTATTTTGAAAAGCAATGAACATAATATTTTGGTTTTAACATGTTGTTTTTTTAAGTTACGCAAAACTTATAGTGTGACCTACGTATTTTAAATATTTAGATCTGGAACCACGGTAGTGGTCCCGCCATGACACGACAGTGCTGGGTACTATCTACCTTCTCTCGAAGCGTTTCGTCGTTTTCTCGTACCCTAATAGATTCGATTAGAATTAGAATTTAGATAGCCTCTAAACTTAATAGCGCGATCTAGAAATTATATAGAAACAAAAATTGGATGATGTTGGTATGGTCATCGTAGTTCAGTGGTTAGAGCATTCGTCTTGAAAGGGAAAGGCCATGGGTTTAAAATAAAAAAATAAAAAAAGGGTTTATGATGATATTAGTTTTATGATTTATCTATATCTAAATATTGGTCTCTCTAATGCAAAAGCAAAAGCATAATATGGAAATCTAAACATTTCCATATTATGCTAATTAACCTTATAAACATCTCCAGGGTCAAGTTATACTCACCTGCATGCGGTGCACTTGCTAACAGATGTACAAGGCTCGGCAATATTCCTCAAAGTGCCCGTTACTAGACACAAAAAGTCACAAATGAACTGACTCTTAACACTTACCAGAATGATATCTATTCATCTTCATACAAGGAGACATTGAATAAAGCATTTAAAATTAAATATTCAATTAAGCGAACAATCACGGGTTACTCCAGAGACAATTAACAGAACTTAGTCAATCAGCCATCTTACCCAACAAATGGGGTCGTGATAAGATCATTGGGTTCTGTACAATTACTGAACAATCTACAGACAAATCAACGGGTACCGCACAAATAGATTTTATATCTTAAATATTTGGCCCAAGACATTAGCTACAAGCGGAAATTAAAATTAAGCATCGTTTAAAGATGTTTATTTAATATTATGTAGTTAGTGCAATCTATATCTATACTTATAATAAATCTGTAGAAGTGAAAATTCTGTAAATTGAAAATATCAAAAAAATAAATGGCAGGGGGTGTTACTATACCGACACCGAACCCAAAAATGTGATTAAAAAAATTTCTGTCTGTCTGTCTGTTTGTTCAGGCATCAAGCAATAACTACCAGTTCGATTACGATGAAACTTGGTATAATTATTCTTTAATATCCTGGGCACCTACCTAGTACTTTTTATATCGGAAAAGTATATACAATAAAAAACAAACTTAATTTTGCGGTTCGATCCCTACACTCAATTACTGTACCAACCGCAAATAAAAAGTTTGTCGTATGTTACTTCACTCGCAGCGGAGTTCACTAAGGAGCGCTGCACACGGCTAAGATAATATAATATTTTATCTTAAGATACAATATGGCTCGCCATACAATTAATGGACTACACACTATGAAGATAGTAATAATATTTCATGCTTTCGTATCTCAAGATGAATTTCTATGGTATAATAAAGAATATAAGATATAATAGAGAAACTGTTGTAGGGGGGCTTTATGAATGCAATAAAACCCAAAACAATGGGTTTTTAGAACTTTTGTCTGTTTGTCTGAATGTTTGAACACGCTAATCTCAGAAACGGCTTAACCGATTTGAATTTGCGGTTTTCAGTAATGCGTTGTGTTTTATTTAACTTAACATTTAAGGTTTGGTTTTCAATCGGTTCATAAATAAAAAAAATTATGTAGATCTAAAGTAACACGCAGGCGGAGCTGCGGGCAACAGCTAGTACATATATATTTTAGAACAATTCACTACGCCATATAGAGTAATATATTCCATATAGCCCGGTAGCGGCAATAGGCTTGCCTCCTCTAACGGGGGAACGACAACACTACTGGCAAAGTGTGGATGTGTTATGCACCCTTCGGGAATATAGGTCTACTATATTAAGTCTGTCCGCCTGTCATGTTAAACACGATATAAAGTAATAAAAAAATGACACTTGTAGGTTTATTTTTTCTGATTTTTGGGTCTGGTGGCATTTTGTGGGCATTTCGCATTTTTGTATCGATAATTATTAGAGAATTAAGTTGTATTCTTAATTTTATGCTTTATGAGCATTAGTCCGATTAACATCATAGAGAGGAATAATCCTTTTATTTTCCGTTCTGTAGGTACTTTTGGATTACTTTTGTTAACTATTTAAATATCCTAGTATTATGAAAAGGTCAACTGTGTAGGTGAATGTATTTAGATGATAACCCTTATTATACCTGCTCAACCGGCTACTTTTAACCCGGTATTGTGCTCCCGTGGGAATTAGGAACGCTAATATCAAACCATGCAAACATTAACTAGATGAGTAATAAAAACATCGTTGATTGTTGCCAAAAGATTTTCTGTTTTATGCAATCGCTCATGACTCATGACTTAAACGGTCTACATTTACTAGTAATAAATATTTATCATTTCGTCAGACTTGGGATTAAGACGGAACGGACCTACACAAATATTGTTTCAATACACTACTTCAACGTGGTCACTTTGAACACGATTGTTTCAAAGATTCTCTTCAGAAACACCGGTAGATAATATATTCTTTTCATGTTTCATCCTTATTTTAATGATCTATAAAACAGCTTTTCCGGAGGAATGATTGCGAACGTGGAAGTATCAATTTTATTGGTTGAACGTTCAAATACATTATCAAAACGTTTTATGTGGTTTTATACAGTTGGGTTGCAAACACTAT
Source organism: Nudaria mundana (assembly GCA_963556515.1). NCBI lineage: Eukaryota > Metazoa > Arthropoda > Insecta > Lepidoptera > Erebidae > Nudaria > Nudaria mundana. Next base: position 18,976,509 of record OY748301.1, read on the forward strand.
TTCACGCACGTTCCTTGCAGGAGCCTTGACCATCATCTATTGTAGTATTAATTAGTTAGTAGCTTTAGGTGTAATGTATAATAGGTAATGGGGTTCCGTAGTCACCCATCATAAGCTCTATAACTCCTTAACCCCAACAACCACCACGCAGTGGCCACACAGGTGGCCAAGGTCCGCCGGGCGCCACCGGGAATTCTCTCAGTCTCTACCGGAAACTAACAAAGTTATCTGGTCCGTTATAGTTTTTCTTCACAGTTCATCATATGGACTACCATCATGATTTTTTTAGATTCCTCGAGGTAGCTTTTAAAGGTGGGTGGACGAAAAATAATACGCTTTAAAGTTAAATATCTCACAAACAGATACCTAAATCAAAAAATTGTCTTAATAACCTCCCAATGTTTTAAGAAGACCCACTTAATGATACCCACACGATGGGGTAGACACGAGAAAAGAATGTCTAAGAATGGAAATTGTGTTATGGAATTAACAAAAGCAGTTTCAATTTGCAACCAATTTCATCAATTTGAATCCTTATTATTTTTTTAACTCGCAACATCCAAACTTTTTCTGGAAAACTCGCCTTAAACGATAAGGCCGTCATTTGTACTGTCTTTAAGTGATATATTTTAAATGTTTATTTCCTTGTTGTGTACAATAAAGAGTATTTATTTTATTTTTTTTCCAAAATTATAGGCTAGGCACCTATTTAAAAATCATTTTCAATACACAAAAAAAACACGCGACACAAAGTTACGTATTTATCCCCTAAGGGGTAGTCAGAAGCGATTGTAACGCCTACATAACGCACTGTCAGTTATTACATGAACATTTTAGATTGTAAATGAAAATCCATGTCTGTGTCGTCAATTAGTAAACTAATTACACAAACGTCTGGTCTTAATAAAGCAACAACCTATTAAAACTCTAGTTTATCGGCGATAAACTGTCAAGAAAACAGAGACCTAACCCTCACAAAATAAATCTCGTTCACTATGAAATCATTATAGAAACAAATCGAACAATTACATTATCTGCAACCGGTTCAAACTGCCCCATATCGTATTATAAGCCGGTTATAACTACATTGTGCAAATGACAGGCAAAACTTGCATTCGACAGGTCTGTTTACATAGATAATTTAATTACACGTATGATTGTTCTATTTTTATATTACCTGCTCACAGTTAACTCAATATTTAATGGGTATTATTGTTCAGTACCTACTACTGAAAAAGAGTTTATAAATAGGATAAACAGAAAATCTTCCTAGCAGCCCAAGTCACTACCTACAAGTGGTGTATCCGACGATTAACGAACGAGGCACTTGCACACATAAATGCTGACAGTAGGCGACTATAGGCTTCTTATTCTATGGAATGAACGAAATATTAGGAAGACAGTCAGGGAATTAGATACATGAAATTTTACAAAAAAGATTATTCTAATAAACAGCTATAAGAGAATTGAACTGATATTTACTATCAGAGCATAGTAAACGTTTAAAAGACTACATTAACCATCCGACTTGACATTCTCATCTCATATCTCGAAACCTTGTTTGGTGCCTAAACCAAATAAAAACAGCGTTATCGTGCATTCGTCGTCGGTGGGTCTAGTAAACGCGCACCTTGGCAGCTGATCCAGATAGCGGGTATCGTGCCTCCTATCTCGGCAGTTGGTGTAAGTAACGAGCGATAAATACAGGTTGCAAAGTATATATTGGGGGTTCTAAAGAGGGCGCCACAATACATTGAAAAACGTCAAAAACAAGGAACATTCACAGTCAACATGAGATTTTTTATTATTATTCAACTAAATGTTGGCTGTAGTTTCTTTTGTATCTTTTTTAACAGAAATATGACATAGGACTCTGTTCTGCCGGGCGCCACAGGAAATACCTTCTGCATGTGTACCAGAGACACCCGGCAACAGCCGTAAGAGCAGCCGCGGCCTTGGGCCACGGAATAAAAAAAAAATAGCTCTTTTTTGATGGCAAAACTGTTGTTATAATATTGTGTTTTGCTTTTAGCTTATAAATATGACTATTACTTTTTTCCTACCATCCGATTTAATAAACCTTAACAGCTCAGAACAACATTATTATATATTATGTTGTTCTCAGCTGAGTTTAGTATTTATGAAAACCGTGAATAGGCAAGATTTTTGACTCATTTTATAGTTATTTTTATTAAATTTACAGAAACTATTTGCTTTTACTGTTCCTAATAGTATTTTTTTTTTTTTAGTTTCGTCGGTTTGAAAAACGCTATAGCTTATGGATTACTCCAACGCGGCAGCGCACGCTGGTATCGTACAATGAACTTCAGTGAAGGACAGCACATAAAAGTGTGTTTGTGTATGTTTATTGTAATCTGTTTACACTTTGTACGCTTTATTTATTATCACAATAATATTATATTTCATTACAATTGGGTTCTCAAGGGTCCTATTAACTTCACCGTGGCACATGCGACTCTCAGCTGCACGCGGTACACCTGCTGATAGATGAACGAATTTTTTGGTACAATTTCCAATATTATATTATTTTATTTTAGTAGTCCGAGACGCCCAGGACTTTAATTGGCTGTGCCATAGCGGCTGGCATGTAAGATTTGTGTTGCCTTTCATCAACATTTCATAAGGCAACGGGTTTCAAATTATTTCAAAATTACAAAATGGTACTTTTTTATTGAATTCATTCGGCCATTTTGGACATAACCTATTATATGTGTGCCCGGTGACGACAATAGGCTTGCCCCCTATTACGTGGGTTTAAAAATACTGGCAAATTGTGGGTGTGTAATGCACCCCTGCCTACCCCTTCGGGGATATAGGCGTGATATGTGTGTGAGTGTATTTTATTTCTAGAAATTTCTACACTGAGCTTAGGCTATCTGTGAAATTTGCAAGAAAATCTGTACAGCAGTGCTATGTATCTATAAAGTAAATTTTATTTGAATGGAATAGAGGACCAAGGAGGATATAACTGGACCAACTGAAGTAGAAAGCTGGTCTGGATCTACTATAAACTAAAGAAGCTGGCTATGAAATAAGACGAATGAAAGGAAATACTACTGAACATGTCTGCAGTAGAACCTGGTTGAAGAAAAGAGAAGATCTGTTTCCGATCGCTTAGGCCCAGAATGTCCCTTTCCCAAAATGTTCTTAGATTTCAATAATTAATTCATGATTGCATAGTTTGATGCCAGATGGCGTTGCATTCATGTGATAATTTGTTTTGTTTTTAACTTACTTAATTTTATTGGGTATTCTTTTCTATAATTAAACGAGCTGTACCTTCGTACTACCTTTTAAACCTTCTCAGAACCTCCGCGATGCTCTTACCGAGACAAACAAACGGCGCTTTATTTTTATTTATACAGATAGATTACTACAAGGTAAAGTTTGTGTGTGTGTGTGTGTGTGAGGTTGTAGGAGGTAATCTCTGGATTTCAAAAATAGTTTCTATAATATTTTATTATCACTGACTACTTTTATCCCGGAAATGTGGTGTACATCGCATGTGAAGGATGAGTTTGCCCGTCCCTTAATTTATTCATGATTTCATAGTATGTACCTAATAATTTTTGTTTACATTAAAGTGATGTTATTTTTCCTCAATTAATTCCTGAAACAAATTAAGTTCGTTTTCTTTGTACATGGTCAGTATTTTTAATTACTATTATTGTTTAATTGTAACAGTTTTAAGAATTACGCGCAGTTGAAATAAGTATTTTTTGCTCTTAGTTTCATGTTAATACAAATAAAAGACATCACAGACCTTCTTCATGATTACAAAAAGACTAGTTAAATTTAATTAAATATTGTTTTTGTCTAGCAACCATATTAATCACTAGCTGATCGCCGCAGCTCCGCCCGCGTGATTTAGGGTTCCCGTGGGAACACATTACTGGGATAGAAAGTAGCCTATGTTACTCAGGGTGAATGTAGCTTTCCAATGGTCAAAGAATTTTTGAAATCGGCATAGTAGTTTTTGAGTTTATTCATTACAAACATACTCACAAAAATACAAATCTTTCCTCTTTATAATAGTAGTATAGACTAGTAGACACTAGCGGCTTCGCCCGTGAGGTTTTGGCTTTTCAAGTCCCACAGTAACACATTACCGAGAGAAAAAAGTTAAAACAATGTATTGATTCAACTAAATAGTCTATCTAAATTTTTTTTCTAAATCCGTTCATAAATGGATTTTGTTGAATTGTAGAAAATGGGACAGCGATAGGATAAACAGTTTTTCCCCACTGTTGTTCATAAATGGATTTTGTGTGTTTTTGTAGGGTAAAACGGGAACGAGACTTAGCTGTCCGTCCGTTCGTCACTAGGCTTTTTTTTTTAATTACGCGGCCCAAGGCCGCTGCTGCTCTAACGTCCGTTGCCGGGCGTCTCTGGTTACAAGCAGAACGTATTTCCAGTGGCGCCCAGCGGACTTTAACCACCTCTGTGGTCTCTGCGGGGGTTTGGTCGGGATGATAATCCCGCGTCGTTGGGGTAGGGTTTTATCCCGCGTCAGTGAGTGAATCTGGTTGCGTGCTTTGGGGCAAAGGCAACCCTTCTAGCCTGATTCTGTAAGTGCGATCCCGCCGTCCTCGGGCCCCGATCATGGAGGTCGATGGTCTTGGGCGTATATGAGTCTGCGATGCCCTCGCCGCTGACTACGGAACTCGGCGGGCAGGGTACGCTCCCTCTCCCTCTCGGCCGCCTCCATCGCGAGCATGAATTGCTCGCAGAAGGACACGGCTGTGTTCCACCTACTCCCGCTGGAGACTATGGCTTGAAGCATGGTCTCCAGCGAGACGATACCCACGCCCAGTCCCACTACGAGGTCCTCGTCACTAGGCTGTATCTCATGTGATAGTTAGAAAGTTGAAATTTTCATAGATGATGTATTTCTGGTGCCTCTGTAACAACAAATACTAAAATACTAAAAAAATTGAATATTTAAGGGGCTCCTATACAACAAACGTGATTTTTTTTTGCTGTTTTGGTACGGAACCCTTTGCACGTGAATCCGACTCGCACTTAGCCAGTTTCTTTATATAATATCACTGAAATGACTAGAACAAAAAACTGCTCAAGATTTGCTATTCGTACAAACATTGTCTCTGGAAGAGATCGCTGTCAGGTCGCCATTTGTACCTATATTAATTTTAATTGGAGCCCTAAATCAAAAATCCGACCGGTCTAACTACAGAACTTTGATATCGCCCATGGGTTGTGAAGGTCAGATTTGGCAGTCGCTTCACGGAAAATATCGAAGTTCTGCCTAATCGCAGTTAGACTGGAAAGCCGACCGCAACTGAGTTGGGAAAAGGCTCTGTGAATGATGATGATGTCTCATACTTTTATGTCTATGATTTAGTTTGAAGATTAGAAACAATTAAAATTACTCGTATTACTAAATAAAATTTATTTACAATAAGAATTACAATATACAAAATAAACATAATTATATTATGTTTATTGTATTTACTTATATATTTATTTACTCGTATTACTTGTTATTTGATCATAGCAAAAATATTTTACACCAAATCTCGGTACCAGACGAGAATATTATAAGAAAATTACAGAAATTGTTAAAACCAAGTTATCACGGTGACACGCACAGCGCACGTCCGTTATTTTAGGCATTTTTAATTACGTACCGGTTCATTTTTAGAAATCCTTTACGTAAGAAAATTCTTTTCTTACTAAGAATTATAAAAGCGGCACTGAGAAATACTTTTTAGCGGAAAACGGATTTATTGGGTTATAGTTGTGGGATTCGCCTAGTTACAATTTCAGAGTCAATTGCAATCATGGAACAATATTACAGATCTAGGAATATTTATTCAGCCGACTTATAACCGACTTATAACTTAGGAAATAAATTACTGTTGATGAATAATCAACAGTAATTTATTTCCTTCCATCAGATTTGATGAAAAAAAGCCTATATCAAACTCCCCATTACTCTGAGTTTAGGATATCTGTGAAAATCACAAGAAAATCTGTTGTGTCAAGCTGTGCATCAAGTTATTTTATTTCATTTAAAGAGAACATAGAAAGGCTGAGAAGGACATAACTGGACCCTTGCTATAGAAAGGGACGAATTAGAGGAAATTCTGCTTTAATTGCCTAGAAAAGCTTGAAAAGATGAAATTTCTTAAGTAATTTCCTGAAAATAATGATATAAATAGGTACAAAATAAAGATATGAATGCAACGTGATTTAGCATCAAACAAAGCAGAGCTCTTAATTTTTTTTTGAGCCGTTTAAGCCTAGTTCGCACTGCTTTAGTAATTTAGTAGAGTAGCGTGTAATTTAGTGGCTAAACTACTCGCTACTACACAGAAATCGTTCGCATTACGGTTTAGTACAGTACACAAGTGAGTGGTGGCGGCCACAAATGAACTCGACTAATCAACAGGTTCGGACTTGTTTAGCCGGTGAACCAGTGAGCACGGATGCGTGGTGGGAGGCGCTACTCGCCCGAAATAATAGAGTAAAATGGATTGACTCGACTAAAACATTTACTAACTTACTCGACAAAATTTTTGTAGTTCGCACAAATTTAGCTACTAAATTACTCGCTACTCTTCTAAATTACTAGCCTAATGCGAACTAGGCTTTATAGAAAGGGACGTTTTAGGAAATGGACATTATGGGAAAGGGACACTTTAATTTTCTGTTCTATTGTGACCATTATTTTAGTTTGTCCGTCCATCTAATTCGGATATATTAGTGTTTATCTCACAAGTTCAATAGTAAAAGACAGGACAGTTACTTACTAAAATAAAATCTATAAATATACTTATCTAACTTTCAAACCTCACAAACATTCAGCTGTAAACAGCTAAAAGTTCGGCTCCAAAATAGAACACGTATACAAAATCAACAACATACGGAACCATAAAGTCGGAACACGGAACAAACTTGTCTACTTTTGTCGTCCCGTCTGCTCCGAGCACAACTATGCGAGTCTAGAGAGTGGACCATTTCCTTTTTTTTGCTGTACTTGGATTTTAGTCACTACTAGACAAGCATTATTGAATTTTTTTTAACATAGAATGTTGTTATGAATTTGATGTAGAAAAAGGATATGGTTTTGTTTTTGACAAAACATATAACTATGCTAAATAAAAAAATTGTTCGAGTAGATCTTTCAGTAAAAATAGATAAGCTAGTCATAGTTCTAGACATTTACTTTTTAATACTTAAGTAGGTACATACATTTCTTCTTTTAACTCCACGGCATAGGGGAAGCCGTTCTATCGTCCATTGCTGGACGCCTCGGGAACACATCCTAAGGAATAGCCTTGTGGCGGCCTCTGTTGTGTCGTTGGGTCGGGTGTTACCCCGCATCTTTGGGTGAAGCCTCCCAGCACGCAACCCTTTTGGCCTGATATGTAAGGACGGTGGGTTGCTAGCTTGCTGTCCTCAGACCCCGATCATTGAGGTCGGTAGTCCTGTGCGTAGTGAATGGATACGGCGCTTTCACTGCACACTTCGGAACTCAACGGAGAGGGTACGCTGACACTCCGTCTCGGCCGTCTCCTTCGCTACTTACATACATACATCTCCAAAATGCACATAACAAAACGATGAAATACTCGTATATACTCGTACTATTATAACTAGTGGTTCTGTGAACCGTAGACTTCGGGAGCGGCTTTGTTTATTCTTAAATTGTATTTATTTGCATAACTTTTGATTTTATTTATATGGGTTGCTATGGTTACGGATTGCATTCTTGACAGACCGTAGACTTCGGGAGCTTTGTTTAGAACATTTATTTTTCAATTTTCTTTATTACTCTTTCATTTTTCATCCAATCCAAAAAATATCACTCATATGTTATTCATTGTAAGCAAGGAGTGTGTGTGTAAAGTTTCATGAAAATCGGTTGATAAATACGGCCGCAAACATGATCTAAAGGAACCCGTATATGTAGACATGTAGAGGTACAGACGAAAGAAATTCTCCCCAGTCTGCAAGTTGAAACGGAGACTTCGGTCGCTTCGCTCCCTCAGTCAATAAAAGACTTTATAAAAGAAACACGAAAAAGTGCCAGTTTAAAATGAAAGAGGCCAACCGGCAAGAAGTTTCAGTTAGTTTGACTTTTAATAAAGTAGTCGCAAGTCGAGTTGTTCGTTCAACTTCAACGGGGTTAAGCCCGAGGTATTAAGTCAAGCTAAATTGGCTACCGCATCGATGGTCCCTTCCAGCGTGTTACGGAATATGGAATTTTTAATTTTAGTTAGTAACTTATGTAGATGTAACCCAACTGACTTTAATTTTTTAGTTTAAAAAGTTATACTGCATATTGGTTTTCTTCTTAATCAACTGCAGTTACTTCAATGTTAATATTATTTATTTATTTTTATTCTATTTATCATTTAAGATCTTTGGGCCAAGATACGTTAGTAGCAAATGGAGTTATATTATTACATATTAATAATTTGCACTGGCAACCGTAGTTTGGGATGGCTACCTGGTGACCAGACTGACCGAAGACTTAGTCTCTTTGGATGCAGATGGCAATGGAACATTCACACTGGGACTTAATTAGAGAGACCTAGCCTGATGGATGACTATGAATGTAGGTTGGTTAAAAAAATGCTTCAATGCTAACTGCATTGAAGCTCAAATAAATAACTAAAATAATAATCGCATCTTTAAAGTAAAAAAAAAGTACATAGGTAACACTCAAGAAACAAATAAAGGCAAATAAAAAATCCACACCAAGATCCCTGGTTTATCACAGTTCCCTTATGAATCCTGACAATACAGGAACAACAAAAGCGTTCGAGTATAAAGGCAAAAAGGTTTAATAACGTACGTCGGTAATTCTCTCTATTTTTGTCGGTCATAACTTAAGGAGAGAAATAAGGCGCCCAAGTCGTAGCGAGAAACAATAATAAAAATAATAAATCCCCTTCAAACACGACTGACAGACGCGAAACTATTCGCCGGCGATTCTAATGTGGCCATGAAACAATGAGACTATGAGACAATCTTGCAATGCTCTTCGAAGCTGACAATGGGTAAATTTCATTTTGGAAGCTGATGGCAGTGTAGTAGTGATAATGTGTTTCAAATATTGCTTTACAAACGTAACTCTTTCGAACTTCTGTTGTTACAGTTGAACTGCTGTTTGAAACCCAATCACTCCTCACACGACCACTTATGACATCTTTAAAATTTATTTGAAACGTTCGCTCGTAATTATGTCTGTATTAACCGTTACTTATACACATGAATATTTATGACTCGTTGTAATTTTATATTTATCGTCAAAAGTTTAGCCATTTAAATAAAAATCTCGTCTTAAATTATGTTATATTGAGATTATTACTTTGCCTGAAATAGAGTACAAAAAAAACAAATAGTACGTAATATTGGATCAAAAGATATCCAACCCACGAATACAACACAATAAGTATTTATCGGCACCAAAAGGGTTTATTATATTACATACATTAGATAATTACAGCGGCACCACCCGCGTCATATAGTTTTCTCGTTTCCAATTTTACGGGAACACAGGGATAGTGTAACTACATATTAATGAAAGAATTTAAAAAAATCGTTACAGTAGTTACGAAGACTATTAATTGCAAACATGCAATCAAGCCTTTGCTCTTTATAATAATTAGTATAGACTAAACTAATTCTACTACTAATTCACGAGATTGTTGGTTTGTACTTAGGTCAAAACTGTAACGAGCTTAAATTTATAGAGAGTTAATTACAAAAATTATGATTAAAATTTTGATCGACGAGATAATTATAATGAAACACTCTTTTGTAGCAAAAATATAAAAAAGAATGCGGAAAATATTCCGAACGCGCCGTTTTTCATTTTATAACATAAATGAACAAAGATAACACTTAATTTGCGCAATAAAACAGAAATCTCGCAAATTCATTAAGCTTTTAACAAAACGACCCATAATTATAGGGTCGTTTCACCATTATTAATAACTCATAAACAATACACGAAGAAAATAAATTGTTAAGATTCGTCTAGTGAAAATTCTTGGCATTCGGCCTAATAGGAATGTTTCGATTCACGCTGGCCTTTCTGTAAAACATTTTAACAATTATGCTGTCGCCTAATCGCTTGTAAGTAATTGATGGCAAAAATGTTTTTAGTTTTTTTATTTTATTTATTTCAATTTGGTTCTTTTGTTTTAACGGTAGAAACACAGTATGGAAGTAATGTACCAGAAAGTAGACTGACAACAGATATTAATTTTGATATTTATAGTAGAACACTAAAAAATAAAAACATGGGTGATATAAATCAGGTTGATAATTGAATTTTAAAAGTGACAAGAAAAATATGTCTATAAATTGGTCTATTGATGGTCACCCCATAGAAATCCCGTCACCGCCAGCAACTTGGTGCGAATCTGAAAGAAAATGCCAGAAAATTTTGTTTTACATGCGAAAATGGAGAAATACGCCTTCAAGAAGCCAACACTAGGAAAAAGCGTGGAACAATTGAAGCCGAGTGTTTCCACAACGAGAATGACAGCTTTCCAATTCAATAGAATGAGGGTTTGATTCTGTTGTTGGCGTGGAGTTATTGGAATTTATAATTTGAAATTATTATACTCATCGTACGTTATCATGTAACGTATTGACTATTTGCGTAACCTGATACCAGCGCTTACATTAATATGTGGACTCTTTTGAAAGTTACGAGTATAGGAAAACGCAACAACAAATTCAGATGCCATCGTCGGGCGCATCAGGTGCCATCGTCGGGCGCATCAGGTGTATTGATTGGTCATACTAATTGGTCTGACAGAATAAGAGACAATAGCTGAACTGATTTTGCTAACTTAGTTCTTGAAATATACATTACAGTATATTAGCTAGTTGTAGATATAGAGAATTTAATGTGAAACTGATATACCTACTAGCAGGCCTATGTCACTCACCTAACAATCGCAAAAAATACGTGACGTCAGCTACAACTTGAAGTTGTAAGTCAGTATGGGTTGTCTTTTGTTTGTGACACGGCATGGACCATAGAGTTGATATTGAGGCATTAACGTCATAATTATTGGTCAAATCATGCTAGTACATATATATTTTACTTTACTGGACGTTTAAATTATGTTCTCTATAAACAAAACAATGTGCTTTAATTAACGTCGGGGTGCAAGTTCTGTATGTAAGTACTATTCTCTATTCTCTATTCTGTGCTACTAGTAGTTTAACTCAATTAATGTAAATAAATGTAAGCTTTATTTCATTTTTACACACAATTCTATGTACAATATGGTTGTTGTTTTTGGCCACATACAAAAGTATCACAACACTCCGAACTCCCCAAACATGTGACGCGAACCAGAATAATAAATCGAGAACCATTGTTTTTATATACATGAAAAGGGATGTGCCAAACAAGATGAGACTTGACAGTTAAATAAATTGCAATAGACCTGATACAATTCAACATATTTGAAGGTTGAACCATTATTAGGTAGATACTTAAATATTATGAGCAGGTTTTCAACGAAAACGAATTAAGATGACATTAAAAAATTCCTTGAAGAATATAAAACGCAGGAGATTACAACCTTCATAAAGGTCACTGTAAAATAACGTATCAACACAGCTTTGGTTATTTACAAATACAAAATGTATCCACTAAACTCATCAGTTAATGTCTTGTTGCTGACAGGTTAAAATATATCTAAATTGTATAATTTGCTGTTAGGATAGAATGGAATTGTGTCTTATAATTTTGCATTAATATAAAGAATCTTATCTTCCAACTACAGTGAAATAAAACAGCAGTGCTATTATATGGCGTATACTTCCGATAAGAAAGGATTTTCCAAAATTCTACTCCTAAAGGGGTGAAAAAGGGGGGACAAAGTTTGTACGGGACAATGTGACACCTCAGAAACTACTGCACCGATTGTAAAATTTATTTCGGAAATATAAAGCTACATTTTTAGCGAGTAACATAGGCTATATAACATCACGACAGAGTTAATAGGAGCGGACCAGCATTGCGTGTAGACTATAGCTTATTGGACGTTAATAACCGCAATCTCTCAGAAATGGTAATTCCTAGGAAAAAATTTATAAGGTAATTTGTGTAGGTTATTCTATTATCTACAATTTTGTACCAAACTATTTTTTGATATACTTCACTGTTTTCGAGAAAAATCCAAAAAAGCGAAAATTTTCAACTTTAACTTTGAATAATTTTTTAGCACAATTCAGATCGATGGGAAGTTCTCATATTTGATTTATACGTATAATGATGTACTTAATACCTGCACCACTTTGCAGCTCTATACGAATTAATGCAACCTTACAATTTTGTTCCGAATATTTTAACTGGATAACTCTGTTAGCTACCTGATTTGAGATTTCTTTTTGAGATATTGGGGTAGGACTCGGTAAAATAAAGCTACTTACGAAAAATGAGCTATTATAATATTTTTCAATGTTCTACGGCCCACGTATATTATGGACGCACTTTCCCGATTGACATCGAGGAGAAATATTATGACGCTTAATATAGATTTCTAGTTTTTTTTTGCAAGTAGGTACTTAATTTTTGATCTAGTTTAATTATATAATTTTATTAAATTTAGTTAGATTTATTTTATTTAACTATGGACTTCCGAAAAGTAACGCCTGATAGTATTAACTTTATAATTTTATTGTTTTACCAATTCAAAAACATAACAAAATAATATAGTTTTGGAATATCTACAAGTTTGTACGTTATATCTAAAATTATTTCCTTTATTTTAGACCAGTCATTTGCAGTAATGTATTCAAAAACCGTAATTTTACTTAAGAAACAAAAGGCCCGATAAGATAAGTAGGTCCAATATTTAGTAGTGTCCACACAATTGAGAACAAGATTATAGCGGATATTTACCAGAATATTTTAAAGAAGTAGTTTGATAAAATATTTCAATTCTTGATAAAGAGAGAGTAATCAAAAATCATTTGTAAACAAACCAAACACAAAAAGTGCAACTAAATAAAAAAACCCGCCCAAGTGTGAGTCGGACTCGCGCACGAATAGTTCCGTACAATTATTTAAGAATACGGCATAATAATCACGTTGAATGTATGCTGGGAATAATATGATATACACCCTAGTGTTACTATTATTGTTATGTTATTATTATTAAGTATGTTACTATTATTATAGAGGAGGAATGTCCTAATCTGTGCTACTATACTATTTTACCTACCTTTTGATGTTCTGTTCCATGGTGTGCATTTCACTGGCTTTTATTCATTATTAAATTTAGTCAGTGTGACTTTTACTGCCCCACTGACGGTTTAGACCATTTAAACCACGTTTTTTGAAAATTTCCACTTGAAACCGGAGGCAGAAGATCAACTCTAATATGTTGCAAATTACCACGCGGGCGAAGTCGCGGGCGGCCGCTAGTCTTAAATAAATAAAAATGAATAGCTGTTCGTTTAGCCAATTTAGACTTAAAATACATGTAGAAGTTCAGAGAAGTTTTAAAAGGATTTTTAGGATTCCATAGTAAAAGTCTCGGAACCCTTATAGTTTCGTCATATCCGCCCGTCTGTCCTTCCTCGGCTTTCCTCCTAAACGGCTATGGCTAGAAACATGAAACTTTGCGTGGACGTGGATTATTTACTACGCCGACAAAGTACTAAACTAGTGGTTCTGTGAACAGTAGACCTCGCGTTATTTACGCATTTCCCCCATTTCTTCCCCATTTTTCCCCCAATCGAAAAATCCTTTTGACAAAAGTTGCGCCTTGCAACAAAGAATGCTTGTGCCAAATTTCATGAAAATCGGCTGAAAAATGCGGCCTGTAGACCGGAACTGACACACATACCAACAACGCCAAATCGGCGAGTCCTCGAGTTAAAACTGAGACGCTTCGCTCGCTCGGTCAATTAAAACTTCGAAAAAAATATTTTTTTTGGTACTAAAAAACAAAACATAATAAATATTTAAGGGGGCTCCCATATGCCCAGAAGCATCGACCTTCATGATCGGGGACTAATAGCCCCGTCGTCCTTACAGAAGCAGGCTAGAAGGGTCGGACGAAAAACCAGAACCAGAAAACCGAACCCCAACGACGCGGGATAAAACCCAACATACCCCCTGAAGAGGCCACACAGGAGGCCAAAGTCCACCAGTCGTTACTGGAAAATCCCTGTGTGCTCACCGGAGGCACTCGGCAATAGACCTATGAGCAACCGCGGCCTGAGGCCCCATACCATAAACGTGATTTTTTTGTCGCTTTGGTAATGAACCCTTTGTGCCTGATTCCAAGTCTCACTGGTTTTTTCTGTATTCCGTTTCACCAGTTTAATCAAAATAATAACTAAAACGCCGAGTTACCATAATGTTGAAGCAGCTAAAATATAATATGACGTCATAAAACTGTGTTTATATCTTTCCACCCTTTTAATGCCTAAACTGAGGGAATTAAATACCAGCCGTATCCCAAACTACAAATTAAATCTAATCAAAAAACATCCATCTCTTTTTATGGTCGTCGTAAAACTGCAAAATCCCAGCCATCGAAACTTAAGAGTCATAAAACGGTGACCGCAATCCGCTGATACGGAATTAGGACGTTGCACTGAACACCAGGCTTACCTAAAACATTTATTTATTTACTTTATTATTATATTATTTAATTTACGAGGCGTACATATACCGAGGAGTAATAATATTTGTACACCTCTATTTTACTATCGAAAAACTCATGCCTTCCGCTTGGTATAGGATTCCGTAGTTACCCATTATAGGCTATATAACTCCTAAATAAACAAAGTTATCTGGTCTGTTACGGTTTTTCTTTAAAGTTCATGATATGGACTACCATCATGAATTTTTTCAGGTTCTTTGAGCTAGCTGTTTAGATTTTAGATGCTCTGTTTTAACAAAAAAATGTGCTCTAAAGTTAAATATCTCGCAAACGGACACCTAAATCAAAAAGTTGCCTTAGCAACCTCCCAATGTTTTAAAAAGACCTATCTAATGATATCCCACTCGATGGGATTGAGACTTGTACTACGGAACCCTAAAAGGAAAGAAGCAATATTCAATACAGTATTATAAAAGACCTATCTATAACGACTTTTCATGAGACATCATTCACAAGAGTGGGTTACGAAATAGAATATAGATCGGTCGTGGTGACACGTTTGGTCAGAAACTCTCCCATGGGCAACTTTGATTGTAGGTATTATGGAAGACTTAAAGCGCTTCAAAGCGCCCTAGGTATGAAGAACACTTTGGAAAAACATAACATTGAGTGTGATAAACAACTGGATATGGACAGCAACTAATCAACACGCGCTTAGTGGGTTACTTCGGATAATCTAATATTGGCTAGAAAATGTAACAACACTACTACCCTATATTTAAATACCGTATAGTAAGTATAAACTGTATCCCGCAGTCCGGCTTTGCACAAGCGGGGATGCTCGTTTATCCGTGAAAGGAATTCTTGTTTAAGGAATTTAAATTTTTCAGTTGGGTTGGGAATTTTGTTATTATAGTGGATATTGTAGTGGGCTCATACCGTAGTGATGAATATGGTATTAAACACAAATAACTTGGGGTTGTTTTTTCTCGTCCGAGACGCCCAGTACTTTAAATGGCTGTGCCATAGCGGCTGGCTCGTAAGATTTTGTTACCTTTCATCAACATATCATCGCAAGGCAACGGGTTTCAAAATTTTTTTTTTCTAAATTACAGTATAGCTGCTACTTTTTTTTAATTCATTTGACCATTTTGGACATAACCCATTATAAATGTGCCCGGTGACGGCAATAGGCTTGCGCCCTGTTACGTGGGACTAAAATACTGGCAAATTGTGGGCGTGTAATGCACCTCTGCCTACCCCTTCGGGGATATAGGCGTGATATGTGCGTGTTCGAGTGTTTTTTTTTCTCAAACAATCGAAAATTAACTACATTTTATGCGAATTTTGATTATTTAAGAGTGCAATAAGTGTTAGAAGAATCTTTTAGTTTCAAAGGAACCAAGTGCTCTAAGAAGAAAGAAGGAGAAATAGCGGTCAGATAGAGAGAAAGTGTACACTCGAGTATAGGAGTTACTATGTTGGGTATGCAGAAAATATCCAAGACGAAGATTTAGCACACAAAAGAGCACATTTAGTAAATACTCGTCCTTTCTCGTAATAAATCTTTAAGATGAGAGGGACTGTCCCTCTCAACACGATAACTACCCATTTGATATGTTTCGTATTTTATTCAATTTTTTGCAAAACATTCTATTCATAACTTTCGCGCGGGCATGGCGCGTGATAAGTTTTGTTAATTTAACCACAAAAAGTTATTAAAATTAAACTAAATCATACTCAGCTATTAAATCAATAATGTATGTCCATAGTTTATTTTATAGATTTACCAGAGAATAACGTGGTCGTCTAAGATTGCTTTGAGAAATATATCCAATGAATGATTTACCCTCTCAGAATTCATGATGATCAGAACAAAATATAATACCAACAAACATTTGCTGAACAAGGAAGAAAGACTTTTAGATAGTATATTTATATCAAATAGGTTGTATCATATGTATATTAAAATATTATACTCGTAACAAAGCCAATACATAACCACTGTATGTTATAAAAACTGAACTGAAACTCAAAATTTTCATAGCGTTTGCACCAAAAAATTAAGAGAGGATAAGTAAATACAACTTCCTATAGATAATAGAAATAAAGCAGCAAAGAAAAAAAAAAGAAAAATCGGGTATTTTACGTTTTGAAAGCTATTTCGTTCCCTGATAACTGAAAGAAGATTTCTTAACAAGGCATCAAGAC
Source organism: Nudaria mundana (assembly GCA_963556515.1). NCBI lineage: Eukaryota > Metazoa > Arthropoda > Insecta > Lepidoptera > Erebidae > Nudaria > Nudaria mundana. The sequence goes on from OY748301.1 coordinate 18,993,359, forward strand.
AGGATTTTCGACACACGGACGAAGCCGTGAGCTTTCTCCAGTTTCTAACAAACAACATCAATACGAATAGTATGTTTAACCAAGTAGGAGTTCACAATAAATCTATCATAGCTGTGAAATTGAATTCTCCGTTACAATACCTCTGAATCTCAATTCCTAAGAATCTTTGTCCAAACCTCGGGATAGGAAAATTGAACTGTTGTTTTCCAAATGTATTAGTACATTTATTTGCACAGAATGCAACCCGCTTCGATACCGTACGATAATATTTTAACTTTATCTGGAATAGTGTAACGAGAATTCTTGTGATGTTACAGAGTAAAAATGTTGGAATTTTCAGTAAGACGACTGTGGAGATTTTTTTGCGAGAAAGACTACAAAATCATTGGATGGTGAACTTTATTTTGTTCCTTACTTAACAAATTAATTCTGTTATGGATGTTTTATACCTACTAATATTGTTAAGAGGAAAAAGTAGATTATTTGGTTGCATTGAATAGGCTCCGAAAGTTCTGAAAAAATAGTTTAATTCTTTATATAGTTACATTGTCCCCGACTACTATAGCTTTCCCGTGGAAATTGGGAACTAGGAAACTATAATTATGCGGACGGAGTCGCAGTAATTAGCTAGTATCAGATAAAAATGAAGAAATCTTGGTATCATCAGAGGTGCGATTGGAATAAAAAGTCCAGAAAATTGTAAAATGGTGACTAAATTTGAAAGCTCACACAGGCAAGATTATTATAAGTTAAAATCTCAATGGTTTTTATTTTATGAAAGCCTCAGACTACAGTTCAAATGACATTCAACTAAGCTCCACCAGACCAGAAAAATACTAGGTATATATATAAAACGCACAAGTATTACTGCAAAATTGTTACTCTGTGCGCCCACAAAGGACGATGCAAAAGCGACACGGTATGTTTATATCCGAGGGGGAAACGCAAAAAGTGCAGCACTCGGGCTGCCTCTTTAACATAATAATAGATTTTGGCTTGCTGCAATTTATTTCTAACTAGCTCCCGCTTGCCGACGCGTGAACGTCCTGCGCATATGAATTTTGGTGGCTTTTACAGATTTCCTTCTAAATACTTCTAATATTTTTTAAGTATTATTGGACTTAAGGTTGTATGTAGGATATGCTACAATTTAGATGTATTCTTCATGTTCATGTTGAACGGTAATGTGAAATAGTAATTATTGTTTTAATACTTTTAAGATTCGAATTTATATAAAATACACGTCAAAAATTAATACAACATCCGACTTCAGATTACCGAAATTGGACCAAATAATTGTCGGGATGGGACCAAATTGAAATGGGACCACATGGGACGTAAAAGCTTTTAATAAAAAAAAATCTAATTCGCTTCACCCAGTCCACAGATATGAGGTAACAAACAGAAAAAAAATACAGTCGAATTGAGAACCTCCTCCTTTTTTGGAAGTCGGTTGATAATGATCTGCCCATTTGCTGAGCAAAGTAGCAAGTAGCAAGAAGCAAAAGAAATTCGTAAGTGTTCAGTCAGTAAAGTATTAACGACAGTATTTTTGCCCACTAAAGGGTACCTAAAACAATTTAGCATGATGATTAACGAAAATCGGGTGTGTAATTTGCCTTTAACCACTGCGGGAAATGGGAATAAATGAACTTACCAACTAGTGACAAAACAACTTCTGGTTTGAACAAGTTACTGCTACAATCAAGCTACAACGATGTACGCGATGAACGTAGTACATTAGGTACCTCAATGTAAAAAAATTGTTGCAAAATAAGACATAAGAGACGTCGTATCTTTCAAACATTTAAAATTACACCACGTCTAAATATCTTAGTAAATAGTAATTACTTTAAATAACAAATGAAAAGATAATACAGATCAAGATTTTTTTTTCAGTTTTCTTACAATGACAGCTTTTCTGGACGTTTTTTTTTCTAAATATTTCTAAAAATTCGCCCTGAAAAGAAAACTGTGTATTTACAGCCAGTGTCTACTCTAACCCCAGGCGCACACTAGGCGACACGCGACAGCGACAGCTCGGCGTCTAGACGCAGCGACAGGCTGCGGCCGTCAATTTCATATATTTTGTTCAAAGCTTCGCACACTTGGCGACAGAGTCGCGGAGCCGCGACGACAAGCTAAGGGAGTCGCGCGCGCTCGCTACTTGTCGCCGCGTCTAGAAACGCCGTGCACGCGCACACACGAAGACAGTCGCGCGACTGCGCTCTGCGTCTGTCCGCAGTCGTCAGTCACGCTGTGAGCGCTGAGGAAGGTGCACGTGTTTATTTTCTTTTGCATTATAAGCACCAAGGCAAGTGCAACTAGAGGCTCCATATTCACTCACAAGATGAACAACAACCACTCTCTCGAATACTCCACTACTAATAATCGCTTCCTGCACGACGTCTGTCGTAACGACTAGTCGCCGACGCTAGCGACAGCTCCGCGTCTAGTCGCGACGACAAGACGCCAAATGCAAACGACAACGCCGCAACAAGACGCTGCGAGTAGACGCGGCGAATAGTGTGACCTATATAAATAGGTTAGCTACTTCGATTAATCTTTTTCAGACTATGGAAAATGATCATGAAATCTCTTTGTGTATTTAGTGTGAACCTCAGATCAACCATCTATAGATAGATGACGAGTCACCCGTTTTCTTCGTGGCGATCACTAAGCAGATGTGATATAGGTTGCCCAGTATGTTTGCGTTTCACTAGGGGCGCCACATTACATTGAAACATGTCAAAAACAAGATCCCAGGACAATAACTACAAACAATAATTAGTTCCATTTTTGCCACACAACAACTTAAACTGGGAAACTGTAGTGACGTTACGTCACCCTCGACTGTTTCACTGTTCAGGCGTGCAGTGCAGAGTGGTTGTTAGTGCTTCATACAGGCGCTCTATATACACGTAGTATTGAGATAGTTGCCCTGAGGTGTGAACACTCAAATTAAAAACATATTTTTCCAATTTTTTTAATTTAGGATCAGGCCAGACGTCTTGGAGAAGATTTTAAGGCCAAAAAAACCTGAACTATTACTACACTAATATTTTAAAATGTAAGCTCAAGACCAAATTATAATGTGGGGCCAACAAACTTATTGGCAAAATGTAGGTGTGTAATGCACCTCTGACAACCTCTTCGAGATCTATAGGCGTGATGATTGTGACAAACAAATCCGCCAAATCTCATTATATAACCAAAACATCTTCCAAAACAGTGTTAGAAATCTTATTATCCCACCGACACCATTGCTACAAGGAAACTCACTTCAAGTATCTCACGAAGACCTCCTCAAAACAGTACAAGGTACTCGTAGTTCCATTACCGACTCGCATCTAACTAAGTCTCACACGACTTGAAATATGTAAAAAGTAATGAGAACACCATTTCAACAGGAAATCAAGGCTTAAGTTTGACTATTTTTCATCATTGTTTAAACCAAGTATTAAAACTTATTATTTCAAGAGCCTACAAAATTATAATAACAGTTCTGTCAAGCAAAAATGTAACTTAATCAACGGAATCAAAGAAAATGATCACAGTATTTGACTTATTTGCAGTCCGAGTATTACGTTCCTTTAAGTTGAAAAACTCCGTCAATTCCTATGAGGTGTATAAACTTGATAATAAAGACTTTAGTAGGTTACAACTTAATTAAACAACAGAAAGTTTTGATGTCGGTGTTTGTTTAAAATAGCAAAAGAATAAGAATGCACTTCCTACTGTTGGTTTTGTACCTATTCAAATACTTGCATTATTTTACACCAGACTAAAAGAAAAATTCTATACAATGCACTTAAGGGTTCTAGCAGCCTTTCCGAGGACTAACGTGTACGTGGATTACCAACTGATACACATACGAGAATCTATCAAATTTAAAGGTGCTCGGAATTGGCAGCATACCTCTGCATAACATAAAATCCCGTCTCTTTTCCACTGAGGCAGGTATGCAGAGACCACAGATTTTCACTTGCTACGATCCTGGCATACTTCTTTCACTTCAACAACTTTCATTAGGGCTTTTGTGTACATGCTTGCCACCTACCAGAAATATAAGTGTTCTTAAATTGATACAAGTGAAAATTAACAATTTCAAAATCATTGCTAGCAAGTTCACTAGTAAACTTGCTATCAATGGTTTTGAAACAACGCTTTCAGGAACCCAAAAGTAAAAAAAAATTATAACGTACCACTGTAGCCCGAAGGTCCTCGTTTAAAATGGCCGTAAACCGTCGTGAAAATGTTTTGACATCGTTCCTAATATAAATTTAGGGAGTGTACAGACTTGATAAGGTAACTTGGCTCGTAAAAGCCAGCGAATCAAGGCGACGCGATAAGACAGGGTACCCCTTATCCCCGTTTGGCGTACAGCTTATTTCTCTGCTAGTTATAGGGGATGTGATGAATGCTGTTAAGAATTGATTAGTTTGTGAACTGCATTGCTGAGTTGAACAAATATTTGAATTAATGCAAGGGTGTACAAGGTAGGCCCTGGAATTCATTGGTATTGTTTATAAACAAACATGGTTGCTTAAACATATTGCCGAGTTGCTGTCATCAAGTTGATGGCAGCACTTGTGTTGCTGTGAAATCACGCTATGTTGCAGAGTTGCCGCCCAGCGGCAGCGAGTGAAAACATCAGTACCTTGCCCTGTTTTTATTGTTAACATTTGTTGCAGGACTGCTGCTTTGATGTTGAAGAACGACGGAGTACATTCTCGACTTTACTCGTATAGAATAGCCTATCTAGGGCCTATCTAGAGTCGGAACTTTAGTATTTTGCTCCTTTTGTATCATATTGTTCAATATCTTTTCTAGGAGACACGATAGTTGTCATTCTTAAGAGCAAACAAGTTTGTAAAGGTACTTTACTTGCAACAACTATTTTATTATCGATAATTTTCTTTTCAGTATGCCGTCTCTCTAAGAATATTGGATTCTCGCCACCCCTAGAGTATTTTACGAGCGAAGCCGGAGATCTCAAGCTAATCATTTACTCGACACTTAATTGTTTTTTTTTAATTAACCTTCATTTCACGGTACTGTGTTCTTTTGAAAGTATTAATTATCACTGCATCAGGTTAAAAGCTTTTATGGAAGATTTATGTCTAAGGTTAATAATATTTTTATAATTTTTTTAACGTGGGGCGTAATGACCTCCTCTGCATACCCCTTCAGGGATAAAGACTTGTTTGTGTGTGTGTGTGTACGTGTTTTTCGGACTGCAGAGATTCTATTTAGTGGCATGTTACATCAGTCCTGTTTGTGGGAATTTTGGTTTGAATTACAGAGTAGTTTTAAATATTATATATAGTGCCCGTTAACGGCAAAGGGATTGCCTTCTATTACGTGGGACTGACTATATTATCAGCAAATTGTGGGTGTATAATGCACCTCGGCCTACCGCCTTCAGCGATATAGACGTGATATATGTATGTCTGTCTATCTGTCTGTTATAAATTACGATATCTGGTAAGACGTTCAGAAGCCCAATAAAATTTCTGCTAAGTGGAGTTTAAAGCCTCTATGTCTAACCTTTCTTTACCAGCTAACCGAAGGACTGTTCAATATACCTACTAGTAAATTGCTGTAACTTTAAAAAGGGTTGGAGTTTAAAATACAAACAAATATAACGCTAGGATGATAATGGCGGTGGTGTTGCATATTGTGGCTACAAAGTCGTAGAGGATATTGTGCACCCACCGCGGAATCTATTTTACAAATGAATACACAAAATAAGCATTGGTTCCCTTTCAAGAAAATTACTTAAAAATATTAGCAAAGTATAGGATGTTTCGCTTTTACTCACAATTCAGTCATGTTTGATTTAGAATATTTATGATTGTAGTTATAGCATTAAATATTCTAGTTTGTTGGAACGAAGTTTTATAACGCGACTTGCGGGTAGTACGATTTAATAGAAATCGTCACGTTACACTTATCACTGGTTCCCAACCGGTGTTTCCCAGAAGCCAAAATATAGTCCCTTTTTTTTAATTTAGCATCTGAGTCGTTAGTAATACGAAAAGTTACCCAAACCCACGTTGGGTTGCATTGCAATTGATGGGGGTCCCCCTACCGCACATGATTATTTTATTTGGAGTTGCCTAAGATACCTCAGACTCTCCTCTTGGTAACCACCATCACCGATACCAACGTAATAGCAAATTGTCTTACCTTGACAGCCTCGATTGTAGTCTGGAGGAAACACGAGAGCTGGTAATCCTGTATCAAATATTCTAAAACGATTGGAAAGAATTTTTTGTGTCCAGAAATAATTATGATGGTAAAAAGTGAGAGATCAGTCCTGACATCGATATCTTCACTAACGTTACGAGACCTTTAAAAATAATTACAACCTCCCTTGTATAAAACATGGAATATTTTTTTATTTTGAGTAGTTACTTGTATCTAATCTTGCATACATTTTACACTTCGTAGCTTCATAAATCAGATAGATATATCATGTAGTCGTAATCGATAATAATAGTTATATGGATGGAACTTAATCTTGATAATTACAAAGTAGGATACTTCATATTTTCAACCGCTTCGATTGAATTGCTCCAACCGCGGTGACAGGTTACGGGTAATACACGGTATATAACAGCTGTTTATAACCAACGATGTTCTATTGAATACTGTTCGTTTTAAACCATGTAGCCAGCAACTCCTTTCAATACCACGTTTTAAACCGTGTAGAATTCATTTTAAACACTATAATGTTATTTCTAATATTTGCATTATTTTAAACACGCTGTATACAAAATGGGGCCACCGTCTCACTATAAGGGTACCTTGTAACCTGCCATCACACGCCACGGGACTACCATTGTTGTAAACTCGACCTTATATTACTCGTCTAAGTGATTTTCTTTAAGTTTTGCTTCAGTATTTTGATTATTTTTCATATACCTGCATCTGTAACGCGTGATCACTAAGAGAAGGTAAACAGAGATAGATTATACTTTTCTGGACCTCTGTTAGTGGGAAGTACCTAGTAGGGGATCAGTGATATAGTCCTTACACTATAATCATCATGATTTAAATATTCTACGGACGGTAAAGGTAAATTCACATTTCCAAGGCTCAAGTCATATTCATCTGCACGCGGTGCAACTGCTGACAAACGGACGAGACTAGGAAATTATCTTCTTTGATTGCTTCGGTGGCGTAGTCAGTAGTGCACGCGCTTTCCAGGACTCTCGGGTTCGATTCCCGGTCGGGACAAACTTTGTATGATGACATATACGTTTGTACCGAAGTCTGGATGTTTAGTATTTATATCAGTTTATCTAGTACTCATATAACAAGCTCTGCTTAGTTTGAGACTAGATGGCGTTGTGTGAATTGTCCTAAAATATATTATTTATTATAAAATTGTGGAATATCTGTACAAGTGAGTCATTTCATAATGTATTACTATATGTTCCACCAAGTGCCGACAATCGAAAGCATAAATTGTATATTATTTATTATTTAAAGTGTCTAAAAACGACAATAGGCTCGCTCTAATGGCCAACAGAGTGATTGGCGAAATGGACGCCTGTGTCTTGCTCTTCGTAAATGGATATATAGTATTTATAAACATGATACATATACATATGATATATGATCATATTTTATAAATGTATCATAATTATATATCCCGAAGGGGTAAGTATATGTGCATAACTGACGTACATTTTGTCGATAGTTTTGTTGTTCCAACGTAATAAGACCGAACTCTCTATATAATATAAAAATCAATACCCATTCTGTACTCTGAATTTACATCCGGGATAGGTTTCATACCTGCAATCTGGGCATATGTTACATAACTGCACACCTTTATTATAAATTATGGGGGTACAGGCATAAACTTACAAAGGTCGTTTATTCATTTGGTTAAATTTGGTCTATTGCTACCAATACTTTGTTCGTCAATCATCAAAAAATGTTTATTTCGGTTCATAATATATTAACAGAACCCATTTACCTAACTGATTGCTGATGCAAATACAAAACTCAGTCAATTAGAAGCCACCTGACCCTAACTTGACTACCTTCATTGACCTAAATCTCAAAATCTATAAGGTCTAGGACACTGATTTTTTTATACAAGTAACTTCAGTTCATGAAGATTAAATGCTCAAGATGAAAACACGATTACTGAAAAAATGCTCGATAGTTTTTTTATTACAAAAAAACCTTGTTTTAATCACATTTTAACTTAGATCCTTGAAGTTTGCTGTATTTTCTTTAATATTTTTTAATATCTAAAAAGGCATTGATAAAAACCTACATTTGCTCAACATACTTTTTTCATAATCATTATAGTTCGTCTTTAATTCATAGTTTTTATTTTGTCGCTTACGTTAAATTTTCAAGAACGCGCACTGGACCCGTCGATCTCTGTCTGTCCTTTGGAAAGTGAATATCGCTATTCTTCACTCGAGTCCGGCGTTAGCGGTAGCGAATCGGGCGAATTGATTAGGGTCAGGTGCCTTCTTAATATAATGGGTATTGGACGGGAGACAGGATTTTTGCCTCATCCCAAAGAAACAAGTGGAGCTGTTCTTACGCAGGTTCACGGCTATGTCCTTAGGGTCTGCTATTTACGTCAATAGATGTTGTAGATTAACGGTCATTCGACAAAGGTTGTGTACATTACACATATACTCTATTAGATACCCCTAAAAGAGTGTAATTATAATTTGGCAGATATGATAACCGAATGAAAATATTCGATTTTCGACGTCAGAACGATAGATTGTTAACCCATTATCTTGTTATTTGGGAAGTGAAAGTTCGAAGGGAACGAAATCTCTGGAGGCCGCCCGGGTGAGGCTATTTTGTCATTCGTTGTCAGGATTTTGGCCTTTCCCTGTCAGATATCTTTTAAGCTTACCATCAGTCCTGGCTATTATATTTTATTTAATTGAGTGGGTACTGCACCTCAATCTACCACTTCGGAGATGTAGGCGTACTAAAATGTTTTTCTGATCAAATGATCTAAATAGCATACGTTTGTCTTAATGCCCGGACTGCAAATATTGTGAGAATGTAACATTGATTCTGGCTATTTCAAGTTTTGTTCGGATTACAAATAAGATAAATACCTAGTAATTAATTTTGTATTGTTAGCTAATAGTGCCCGATCGGCAATAGGTTTGCCCCTTACAAAACCACTGGCAAATGTGAATAGTAAAGCCCTGTGAGGAATGAGTGTATATAGCACCCTGCATAACCCGTCACAGATATCGGTATGAGTATAATATGTAGGTAATATGTATGTTGACTATCGGTTGAGAAAATCAATTATCTCATGGTAATAAAAAACTATGTCACACCGTTCACCATGTACCTACCAACTGAAGTTCATCAATTCTTGATGCGTTTCCACATACACGTATACTTAGCTAGGTGGCCCTCTAAAATTTATATCTTTTCCTTATCAAATGTCATTGGTGGGCTGAACGTGATGTGCTTGCGACATTTTGTATAAGCGACCAACATTATTACTTCCAACACGGAAGGACGAAGGGACTTGATTGACACTTATTTATTCATTGAGATGTTCTGCCCCAAAGGTTGGGTTACGGGGTATATGAGTCTCAGACCGCAAACAAAAAAGAAAAGCTTCAGTGAGACGTCCATAATTTTGCCTCTATTCATTGTCGTATTTATCAACCCAATACAGTAGTACGCTGTAAGTACTATGCCCTATTCTGTGACTGTAGTATAGTAATATAGCCTGCCTCTCTCATAGACTTTGCAGTATGTTGGTAATGATAACGACGAACCAAACCCAAAGCCACAAGAGGGATTGCAGATACTACACACACACACACACAGGTTTAAGCCGTTTTGCCACCTTTTGCCGTAAAAAGGCACATTTCTGTAAACCGTTAAAATTCAGCCAAAATTAACTTCTATTATACCAACTAACTTTATGCAAAATTGCTACTAAAACCCATTCAATCTGACAACTACAAAAGCAAACAAAACATTATTTATAAGATGCTATTTTCGTCAAAGAACAGGTAAAATTTTATGGTCAGAGCATTAATGTACTTCGCCTAACATTATCTTTTGGGACTAAGTAACAATGTTTCAGGTTTTCATTGAGCTAAAGTCCTTGTTGGTGACTGTGGGGTAGACTTCATTGAACTAAACTCGTTCTCAGGGGAGGTCAGGGATCTGGGGGGTGTTGACGTTTGGCATAATAGTGTGAAGTCTACCTGGGGAGGCTTTATTTGTTAGGTCGTTAACTTGTTGACTGGCCGAAAGCCGACCGTTGATTCGTATGACACATTATATTATACCGATATCTAGCTTTTGTTTACTTTTCTGAAATTATTCATAATCATGAAGATATATTGGTAACAAAAAATAGCACAAATATGAACAAATACATTTATAGGCGCCAAGAATGGTACATTTACCCGGAATGCAGAGTTTGTATAGGTATACATAATATAGTATTGGTCATGGCTGTAGAAATTTAGGATCGGTTTACAGAATTTTTACGTTAGCTACCCAGAAAATCCCGATCGATAAGTGGACAAAAAAAACATGGTGTGTGACATCCTTATTTTTATGTGAAAATGCATAATAAGACAAAGTGCCCTGTGAATTACATTGGAAAAAATGTGGCAACGTTACATATTTCTAACGCGATCTAGTGAACAGTTTTGTAAAATGAGTTACTAAACTTGAGTTGCGCCGAAGAAGTTGCAGTGCGATTACCTTGCCCGCCCGGAGAGCCTCAAATCAAATCAAATCAAAATATTTTTATTCAAAATAGGAGCAGTTAATACACACATTTAGAAGGTCAAGAAGTCTACCCAATCGATTATCATAGTAATCTAAACCTGAGAAGAAGGGCAAGAAGCTCGGCGGGGTTAACAATTGTTTTAATGTAATTTACATAGAGTTTACTTAGGAAAATAATGGAAATATATTTTTATCAAAGAATCAAGAATCAATCAATTTTATTTATTCAGTTTTAATATTACTTGACAAAATTTAACAATTTTGTCAAGTAATATTATAAAAAAACTAAATTAAGTAAGTACATAAATAACCATTAGAAAATGATTCTTTCGCTGGTTCGGTAAGTTGGTTCTCCTGAGAAGATACCACTATACATATACTATACTATACACACACACATACCAGCAAGAAACTCAGGTAGATTATCCATTTTCTTTTTTAATATTGTTTTGTTTACATTGCATTGTTACAATTAGTTTATATCGTATTATACGAGTGGCCAACAACAGAAGATTAGGGTGACCGTGCATTTTTATCATTAAGATATTCTTCTACATTATAGTAGCCTTTCATCATAAAACATTTTTTAACTACTATTTTAAACTTATTAAGAGGCATGTCAACCAAATGCTGAGGAATTTTATTATTAATTTTTATACATTTGCCTACAAACGAATTAACAACTTCGTGTAGTCTAATTTTTGTCATTGCCAGTTTATTTTTATTTCTTGTATTAAAATTATGGTTATCGGATTTTTTTTGAAGAGATCTATGTCCTTCCGTACATATAAGATGTTGTCGTAAACATATTGAGAAGCAACTGTTAAAATATTAATTTCTTTAAGTAGTTTTTTCAGCGAGTCACGGGGTCTGAGTCTATAGATTGCTCGTATAGCTCGTTACTGTGATATGAATATTGTCTCAATATCGGTAGCTGAGCCCCACAGCAGCAGACCATATGACATAACGCTATGAAAGTAGCTAAAATAAACTAATCGTGCCGTTTTTTCGTCAGTCAGTGACCTTATGTTTCTAACCGCATAGGCAGCTGAGCTAAGTCTTCCTGCCAAGGCTGTGATATGAGAACCCCATTGTAAAAGTAATGGTAAGTAAGATGTTAAAAACTTTCAAAACATAATAGCATAAATTTTTCGCAAAATTAAAAAGGACAAACAAACGTCAACAATTGTTTCGCCTCTAAACGAGGCATTATCAAGACTGTCTCAGAGAGAACAGCTGTTCTCCTGTTGGAACCCCATTTTAGTTTACTATCTAGAGTTATCCCAAGAAAAACTGTGGTATTGACTATTTGAACTAATTCATTATTCATAGTAATATGAGTATCCTAACCTGTCTAACATTGGGCATAGTAAATTTTACACATTTTGTTTTCTTTCCATTGAGCAGCAAGTTGTTACTTGTGAATCAATGCAATATTTCCGAAAGGGTATTATTTACATCTCAAGTACTACTTTTTGTCTATCACTTTTAAAAATTAATTATGTGTCATCAGCAAATAATACTATCTCACAAAGATTTTTAGTGAAATAAGGAAGATCGTTTACGTATATTAAGAATAAAAGAGGTCCTAATATCGAGCCCTTGGGTACTCCCATGACTAATGAGGCGCCAGAAGAGTCGGTGCCATTAATGTTTACTTTTTGTACTCTACCAGTGAGGTAAGACTCAAGTAAGCCAAGTGAGCTATTCGAAACATCATAATAACCAAATTTCAATAACAAAGTCTCACGATCAACACAATCAAAAGCTTTTGATAGATCACAAAATATACCAATGGCATCCTGCTTTTCCTCCCAAGCATCAAATGTATGTTTCACAAGTGCAACTCCTGCATCCGTTGTGTTCCTGTCTTTAGTGAAACCAAACTGTTTGTTATGAAGTAACTTATTGTCTGTAAAATGTGAAAGCAATTTTTTTTTTTTTTGGTTGGGAGTATGGAAATAGGTCGAAAATTCGAAGGATCACTTTTGTCTCCTGATTTAAATAAAGGAATGATTTTACTGTACTTCATAAGATTAGGAAACTGATTTTCATCTATACTTACAGTTTATTGAATATGAATGCAAGGTGAGGCGCTAGCTATAGCGCCTCACGCCCGCTAGGGCACTATTGATTTTATTATATTAGTTACTAGTAGTTACTAGTAGTTATAGTGTCTAACCCAAGTGATCTCAACCCACCTGGACCGACCAATCCTTCACCGACACTAACGTAAAAGTGGTAGCTCTCAGCTTGTCGGCTTAGAGAGCTGCCTTTTCACACCCCGCTCAAAAAAAAAGGGAATTATAGTCAAGGGGAAACACGTATGGTAACAGGTGGTTTGAGTAACCAATAACCTCACATGACTGTTATCAATTATTGACCAATCCCCGATTTAGTATCAAGTTCAATGTAACTTAGCCAGTCTCGACGAGGTGACACGATGACACAACACATTATAGCCTCGGAAAATTTAACACGATTACTTATCATAAGGTTTCCATGAACTTCTAAGCTGATTTCGATAAACAGTACATGTGAAAATTCCTTGGTTGGTATAAACAAAAAAATATTTACTTTATCGTACAATGCTCAGTACGTCTTTGCTTAGGTCTCAAAACATCCCCCCATATTGATATCAGTGAGTGATGCCCCCCTAAAATTTTATCAAACAAAAAACGAATTTTAAAAAACAATTGCTTTGGTCTCAAAGAATCCTCCGTATCGATATCTGTGAGTGATACCCCCCTAAAATGTTATCAAACAATAGACGTTTTTTTTAAATATAGAAAAGATATGTAACCTATTACTTTTATGCAGTAGCCGATAAGAATATATTTCAAGATTAAAACTTGACATGTATCAAGGATTCAAGAATTACGTCAACTTCGAAAAAACTACATAGTAGATTACATTATATTATTGTAAGAAATGGTATCGACTGATTGTTATCGAAAATAGCCCGAGTCGTTGACCGTTTGACAGTTGGACTAACTTGCCATCTAAATTCATTTAAATACAGATAATATTGATAAGCGCTAGACGGATCAAAGACCTGTTATCAATGACCTTATAGTATTGTCCGATATAGTTTTTTATAGATTTTGAATTTTTACCTACTTCGAAATATATTGAATAATCTTCCTTGTTTTATTATAATTTAAGGTCAACGTTGTTATAAGTACCAAAGAAAAGAGAATACTATAGAGATCACGTACAAACAAATCGGGTCGTTCTCAGGCAGAATCATCGTCATCCATGGAGTCGGCGTTCCAGTCTAACTGTGATTCGGCTGAACTTCGGTATTATCCGTGGAGTGACTGCCATCTGACCTGCTCAACCCACAGGTGATATCGATGTTCTGTAGTTATTCCGGTTGGATTTTTGATTTAGGGCTCTAACTACCCCTAACGACTGCCATAGATGTATGTATGACAACCAGGATCGACGGCTTAACGCTTACGCAGACTCATATAATGACCATTTTTCTATCGACTGTTATTTCTGTGAAATTCCTAAATTCCGTACCCAAAGGATAGTAAGAACACATTATGAAATGACTCACTTGTACAGATATTCCACAATTTTATCTGTACCAATGTATGTGTACAAGTGAGTCATTTCATAATGTATTACTATATGTTCCACCAAGTGCCGATAATCGAAAGCATAAATTAGATAGTAAGAACCACTATGAACCACTATATCCATTGATGAAAACCGCATCAAAATCCGTTGCGTAGTTTTAAAGTTCAAAGCTATTATATTTTTCAGTTGTTAGTTTTTTTTTTTTTTTTAATTGAATTATTGCATTGTCATCGGTCTTTGACAGGTGTGCAAAGTTTAAATTAAATCTGATCGTTCAAATTAGGGCAAAATCGAACCCAAAAGAGTCGGTTACAAACAAACATACATTTTTTTTTCATTTTCAGTCGAATTATTGCATTGTCATCGGTCTTTGACAGGTGTGCAAAGTTTGAATTAAATCTGATCGTTTAAAATAGGGCAAAATCGAACCCAAAAGAGTCGGCTACAAACATACAAACGGACCTCATGACCAGTGTCTCAACCCCAAACGGCTCAAATATGTAATCTTTTAAAAGTGTTTATGTCATTATAAACTTAACACTTGAAAAAAAAGTTAATGTCATAGTTACCATTTGTCATACTCGAGTCGTATAAAAAATTATTGTTAATTTCTAAGTATATATCAATAATTGTAATAATTTTAACTGCTTCGGTGGCGTGGTCAGTAGTGCATCGGCTTTCGCCTCCGGAGTCTCGGGTTCGATTTCCGGGTTGAATCAAATATTTGTGGGATTCACAAAAGTTTGTTTCGGAGTTTGGTTGTTTCCTATGTATATTATGTATGTATTTAGAAATATTTAAGTTTGTATGTTTATCAGTTGTCTAGATCCCATAGCACAAACTTATATCTTAGTTTGGGCAAGATGACGTTGTGTGAGAATGTCCAAACATATTAATACTGAAGTAAATGATATGATGTCGTCACTAATTGGTAATATAGTAAAGACTATTAAGTACACATTATATATAATTTGATATCTCTCTACGATTCTAAGAATACCGACTAAATTATAGAAGGTCTTTGAAGGTGATATTCCAGACAAGTCAAATATAAATACGAAGTTTAAATGACCGCAAGCGCAGAATGAATGATGTATTAATTTTTCGCTTACAGTTTTACTTATTTAAAACGTCAGGAATGATTTAATAGTGATTTATCTCTCAACTCTACATACCACACCTAATATTATTAGCAAAGACAGTCTTTTGTACTAAAGACATTGTGAATAATATTATGGGTTATTTGTGATCTAAATCAATATTATTATATCTAGAAATCAAATCATAAAAAACCAAATTTTAAGGAGCCCCATTACCATCTCTAAAGCTTAAAATCCTCACAATTACGCGGTGCACCTGCTTATTGACGGACGAGGCCAGAAAACCAAAAACGGCAATAACCTTGATTACCAATGACTGGCAAAATGTGGGCATAATGAACGTGTCTGTCTTCACTTTTGGCGATATAGGCGTGATCTTGTGTTTGTGTTTAAATTACGTACGCTCCAGCCGAAAAAATAAAGAAACGAAACAAAATTAAATTGTTTAATTAAAGAATAAAATACAATTAAACTACGTGCTTACTTTTTTTAAATTCCGCTCCTACGTCCGTTGCCGGGCGTCTCTGGTACACACCAGACGGTATTTCCAGTGGCACCCGCCGGACTTTGGCTACCTGTGTTCGGGGTTTGGTTGGGATGAGATTGCCGCGTTGTTGGGAACCTTGCAGTTACCCTACTTCTTTTTGGCATAATTTACAAGTGCAGAATGGTGTATTTCATCTTGTCCTATGTTTAGAGCACGCGGTTCACCAGCTGACAAACGGACAGAGGTTTGACATATAGTTCCTAAGTGGACACGGCCACATCCGCCCGCGACCGTTTTTGCGCCGGGCAACGCGTCGTCGAGGAAAGGTGTTCGATCAACGGTTGAGGTGCGGTGCCTGTAGAAGCATAAACCACCGTGAATGCGGTGAACACAACGGTCCGTTGTCCGGCGGCCGTGTAAAACAGCCCTAAAAACTGCCTTGTCTAGCCCCTTGGGGGATAAAGTTTTGTGTATAATCCTTGGAGAGTTATGAGGATAATGTATAGAAAAGTGTGAAATAACTTCCTTGTTGATGAACCATATGGTAGGATAGAATGATTCATAAATACGTTTAGAGACATTAGGCACTGTCAACTAAGTGTTGGCGCTTTGCCAGCAGTGCGTGATAAACTGTATTTCTCAATATTTATAGTTATACTTACAATTAGTAATAGCAAAAACGAATAATGTGTCGTTGGATTTGAACTCAGTTTGCTAAAAGAATCAATGGGATCTGTGTGACGTTTTTGTATTGAGTAATTTGTCAGTAAGTTAACGTAAGTAAATGTCAATGTATGTCTTTATTATAAACAAATGGATAACTTATAATAAATCGTAATATCGATATTTACAGTTGTCGATTTATGAACCTAGTAAATCAGTGTCAAAACATTTCCTCTGAGGAAAACTGACGCAGGAAATAATGTTCTTGAGGTTCATAATTTAAAAACAATTGTAATTGTTTCTTGGGTTTTTGAGGACCAATATTTACAACCAGTTAGAAAATACAGTACGTAAATATTAAGCTTTCTCGCTCCAATTCACAGTTTCACACGAGAACCAATTAAATAGTATATTTGTCAGGAAGTGGTCTACATTATGTGCTAATTTTCACACAAAACTGTACAACAGTTTATGCTTGACTTAGTCGAAAGTAATTGAAATTTCTCTGACATTGATCAATATTACAAAAGTGTCACATAAAACTTAAAACTTTACGGACCTATCATATGATCTGACGTCATTCAAACATCACGATCAAAACATTAGATAATCAACACAAGGTGACATGCCACGATAAAAATAATCGGGTGTCATCGACCCGTTATCAGAACGACCTCAGAATCACCGATAATGTGTTAATTATGTACACATGTTACTGTTTTACTAACTTTGTTTACGGATTGTTTAAGGGACTAATTTTCCCTCTCTAATCCCTCCCTCGCCTTAATATAGAACTTAAGAGACTTGGTACAAATAAGTTTTACTATTTCTGTTTAACCTTAAAGTGTCTGATTTTGAAGCTTCATTTAATGAATTAAAGAATTTTCCCAAGTCTTCGAATCGGACAAAGTCACATAGAGATTCTCTCCGAGTATACTAACGTGACTTCAAGATCACTGATGTTGAACCTTAAATATCTAGACTTTGCTCAAGTCTTCCAAAGGGAAGTCGCTTAGAGGTGCTTTGAATAATATTTTCTTGCTTTTGTATTCGAGAATGGTGACTTGGCTAATAGTGCTAACAAATTATCAAAGTCAGCTCTGTGGCAAATGCACTGTATTAACAAAATTAAATAATTATGACATTTAGAGTAGAGCTAGTAATAGTAGAAATGTCCCACACATTTTAGTCGGAGAACAAGTCGATTGGGTGGTGCTGGTGGTGCAGTGGTATGGTTCAATATTGGTCATTCAAAATTAAAGTAAAGCCAGGACGCTCAATTTGTGGCCTCGGTATAGGATGCTATATCACTTATTTGCAATCATTATATTCCGACCTAAATGTAAACAGACACTTGAACAAGTAGTTATATACAGGTAAGTCCACTTTATACTGTAGTGTATAGTATGATTATTTTATTGTAATTATTATTTTAAATGTATGATCATTTTCCATGAACTAAATTAGCTGTTACGACTTAAGTATATATATGATAATTTCAATAATTTGAACACTCAAACACGATATTTCAAATGACCGCTTATGATTCATAGTATGTATGTATGTAACAATTAACCTAGATTATGGCTGTAGCGATCGAGTAAGCTCTATGAAATTATAAATTATGTAGGAAGTAATGTTATGTGAATCAACAGTTCGCGTGTTACAATAATGTAAAGGATTTAAACGAATGAATAAACAGTGAACTTGGGTATTAAGTTTTTTAATTTATTCATACACTAGCAAAATCTCGAGAACCATTCTATCCATTGATGAAACCGGATCAAAATGGGTTTCGTAGTTTTAAAGATCTATGCATGCCTACATAAGGACAGATATACAGTGGGAAACAAAGACGTTTAACATAGTATGATACTATGTTATGAATTAGGTATTTCATTTTCACTGCCTAAAGTTAAGTACTGGACTCGGGTACGAATGCCATCCAGGTTTAACCTCTGTGTAATGAGGACGAGGGTTTGTTTTGTGTCTGAGTAGTTTACCTAAGATATATAATTAGGTATTTATTAAGAAGTTTATAAATATGTTTTTCACTAGCAGCAGAAAAAAAAAAAAGTTGCGTCTTATTTCTTAGATGAGATATTCAGCCCTACTTTCTTATTTATCCTGTTAATATATTGGACTTGCATTTTAATTTGGTTGCGTTTGAAATATCGACTTAGATGAACTCTGATCCACTCACCACACACTGAAAAATCACCTTTAATCATTCAAAAATGCAAGTCGTAATTGTCATGACTATTGTGCTATTTGATACAGTCTTGTACTGAGCACTTTCTTTGTCACTTTGTTGGTGGCGACGGCCTTTTGATAACTAAGGGGTGTTAGAAAGGGGTGTTAGCGATAGACGGCTGCTTCATTAATCAGTTAACAGGTGCATGACTTGTTCGATAAAGTATGGTGATTTGTTTTTCAAAGGTACCCATGTAGCAATGAACTCGCCATCGTCAGAACAACTAAAAACACTTTTCCTTTCTACGATATCAAAACTGTTAAAAAAAGCTGGTGGACATTTATCATTGCACTTGAATTTTGACAGATTATTTCGTCATAATATTATGAAAGATAACAATGAAAACATCACCAGATGTCATTACACTTTTATCTGATTATTAAAGTACATGCGAAAGATTTGATGTCACTATGTCAAAGGATTTAACATATTGTATAAGTAGACATATAAATCATCACACCTATATCCAAGAAGGGGTAGGCAGGGGTGCGTTGCACACCCACACTTTGACAGTAACTTTATTTATCTAACTTAATTGGGGTGGATATTTTGTTGAATAACAGATTGGTTTTAGATTTTTATAGTGCTTGGTAACGGCAATATGCTTGCCCCCTATTACGAGACCAACAGCAAGTGTGGCATTACAGTAATTTTATGGCCCTATGGTAATATCCCTAAAGGCGTGATAATAATGTATGTGAAGAAAGGAAAGGAAGTAATAGAAGAATAAAGAGAAGAGATGGAAAGAGAAGTACTTAAATCTCCTAAACTCTTCAAATCAATCCAAAACGCAGAATAAGCAATTAGACACCGGTTTCGAATGAGAAAGTGGTACCTAATTGCCTAGTCGAGTCGAACCAGTTGTGCTAGGTTTTCCTAGGCATAAACAATGATTTAGCGTATGAATAGTATATACCTGACTGTTTAATTGTCTAATTGACAGGAATAGATAGGCACCTCCGACGAAAAGGCCTAAAACGTTCTTTGTTGTTTAATATTCTCAGAAAAACCACAAACAGCTAACCAGAGCACGACTTGTGTCTTTCGTACAGATATGCCACTTTTTTGCAATAGTTATGGCCTAAAATATAATGATTCATACAAAAACAACCAGATCACAGTTTGATACAAACTTAGAAGTAAATTATCCTTTCTTTATAGTTTACAGGCGGACGCCCGCGGCTTTTCTCGCTTGATGAATAATACTAAAAACCTACCTCGAGAACCACTCTACCCATTGGTAAAAACCGCATCAAATCCGTTGCGTAGTTTTAAAGATCTACGCATACATACAGATCTGGCGACTTTGTTTTATAATATGTTAATATTATGACGATTATGATAGATGTAAATTCATATGATATTGCGTTTTTTTTTATTCCCAAAGATAATTTTAGATAGGTACCTACATTAATAAATGCCGGGTACTGTAGGTACGTATATTATAATAAAATCAATAACCATTCTGTTTATCTAATCGTTAAATTCCAAATACCAAGGACCGATGTTACACACCTACAATTACTACAGTTCAGGTGAGTTTCAAAAATGCTGGTTACGAAAAATTCTTATTATTACCTTATTACTTCAGTTTTAAGTACCTCAATTAAGATATTTTTGTGTTCACCGGAAATAACGCTTAAATTATAATAATAATTGCCGACTGCATTTACTTTTTTTTTTTTTTTTATATATTTGGTTCGCCAAATTGACGCCGCCCGCCTGGTGGTAAGTCGTGACGACGTCTAGCGATTGTGGGCCACTCTCTCACAGCACACATTACTATTGAGAGTGGCCCTCAACTTGACGACCTACTGATGTGCCTCTTCACGCTCCGCTTAAAGAACCCAGGATTATATGTGGGAGGAAACACGTGCACAGGCAGGGCGTTCCAGGCCACTATCGTTCGGCAGAGAAACGCACGTTTAAAACGTTCGGTTCTCGCGAACATGCTATCCACTGTGTGGGGGTGGCATCTCTGCCCGGCACGAGTCGTTCGGGATCGGAAGGAAGAAGGTGGGATCAGATTGAAGAGCTCTTCAGAACACTCGCCGTGGTAAATACGGTAGAATGCGGCCAAGGAAGCTATTGTTCGGCGCTGAACTAGCGGCTCAAGGCTTCCCGTTACCTCCGGACAATCTATAATACGGATAGCCCGTCGCTGCATAGCGTCGAGAGCGTCCAGCAGATACTTCGCGGAGCCGTCCCAGAGGTGAGAGCAGTATTCGCCGCAGGGTCTAATCTGCGTCTTCTACAGCAGACACCTCTGGTCCGGTGTAAAGAATCTCTTTACCTTATTCAGTATTCCTAGTTTCCGCGAAGCTAGCCCTATACATCTTTCGATGTAGTTTTTATTATTGAGCTCTCGACGAACGTCTATGCCAAGGATATCAAGGTTGTCCTTCATTGGTAATAATGCATTCTGAAGAGAGGGTAGGGGAAGGAAAGGGGATTTCTTCGCAGTAAATGCACACGCCTGTGTTTTGCGGGCATTGAACTCGACCAGGTTCTCGGTACCCCATTGAGAGATACTGTCGAGGTTACGGTCGAGATCAGCCACGAGTCGTCGTCTCTCCTCCTCAATCTCAGATCGCCCCGCCGTCGCACGAACCGAGTAACTCCCGTGCAGTGTGCTGTCATCTGCATAGCAATGAATGTTCCCGAGAGATAGCATATCATTGATATGCAGAAGAAAGAGAGTTGGTGATAGTACGGACCCCTGCGGTACCCCGGCATTCACTTGCAAGAAGCGAGAAGCCTGGCCATCGCAGAGGACCCGCACTCGGCGCTCGTTTAACAAGCTGGCAATCCAGCTGCACAGTTGAGGAGGTAGACCATATGCCGGAAGCTTGGAAAGGAGCGAAGCATGCCAGACTCTATCGAAGGCTTTGGCGATGTCCAGGCTAATAGCCAAGGACTCGCCGTGCCTTTCCATAGCCCCACCCCAGACATGCGTTACGAATGCCAGAAGATCACCCGTTGATCGCTTTGGCCTGAAGCCGTATTGTCGATCATTGATTAGCGAGTGATCCTCTAGGAATTGCATGAGCTGCTTATTTATAAGGAGCTCAAGCACCTTGCAAATGACTGAGGTGACAGCTATGGGTCGATAGTTGCCTGGATCGGTTGTACGTTCGCCTCCTTCCAGACCTCCGGCACGAGCATTGAAGAGTATGACAGGCGGTACAGACGCGTTAATACTGGAGACAACTCAGCTGCACATTTTCGTAGCACCACCGCCGGAATGCCGTCAGGGCCACTGGCTTTCCGCGTGTCGAGTGACCGCAGCACTGCCCGTACATCACATTGCCTGATAACAATATCAGGCATTGTGTGGCCACAGTTGGCGATGGCGGGGGGCTGCAGGCCACGGTCGTCGACCCGGGAATTAGCCGCAAAGAGGTCTGCGAGCATATCCGCTTTCTCTTGGGCTTTGTGAGCCAGTGTTCCATCTGGGTAACGCAGCGGTGGCAGCGAGGGCTGATAAAAGTTAGATTGCACGGCTTTGGCCAGTTGCCAGAATCCACGGCTGCCCGTGGGATGGGAAGTGAGCTCCTGACCAAGCCGCGCGACGCGCTGGGCATCCGCTCTCTTAAAGGCCCTCTTACTCGACTTTGTGGCCCGGTTGTACGCTGCATTGAGGTGGCCCACGTTTGGGTCGCGCACAGCCCGGGCCCTGATCCAGGCGCGATATGCCGACTGTTTTTGTCGAACAGCTTTGGCACAATCTCGCCCGAACCAGGGACGGGCTCTGCGGATACTGGCGACATCAGTGAAAGGGATGTAATAATCCATCCCTAAACTGATCACGCCAGCAATAGCAGAAGCACTATCCGAAGGAGCCTTTCCTACAAAGCAGCGCTGGCTCCAGGGGACGGACGCATAATAATCGCGTAGACCAACCCAATCCGCTGACGAGTAGTGCCATAGTCGTCGTGACGTTTGTACAGGACGTGCAGGAGGTGACACCTTCATGACAGCGTGAACAACACAGTGGTCGGAACTACCCAGTGGGGCTCCTACCGAAACACTGTACTGGGCTGGGCGACTCGTCAGCAGTAGATCTAGCAGAGCGGGCGCGTGATCTGACCTGTCTGGTATCCGGGTGATCCCGTATACCATCTGGGTCAGACCGTGCGAGAGAGCGAACGCATGGGCGGCTCTACCCGCATGATCAGTCTTGAGGGACCCCAGCCATTCAATGTGATGGCCATTGAAGTCCCCCAGAAATACTAGGTCAGCGTTCGGGAACCGCACCTGCGCTTCATCAGCCGTCTCGCTGAGGTACTGGAAGAGCTTTGTTATCTCAGAATCCCCTGTGTGGGATCGGTAGACGCACACGTAGATCTGGCTCATAGAGCCATGGTCTACGAGCAGCCAAACGACGGAATTGGAGGGGTTCTCTAGGCAGCGCAACCGGCGGCAGCAAACATCCGCCCTAACGAACACGCACACCCCGGCTTTGTCTCGAAATTGTTCCTCGATGACATAGCCGGGGTAACACAGGTAAGACGTGTCGTCAGGGCGGTGTATTTGTGTCTCCGTGAGGAACATCACAGCGGGCCGTGCCGTCTCAAGGTGGTGGTGGACGGTATCGAGGTTCGCATGGAGTCCACGGATGTTAGTGAACTCCACCTCGAAATGTGAAGTTGTGGGGTTTCCTAGGGCCGCTGTGTAACGTTTATTTCTTTTTTGTTGCACTGCCATTGTAGATTTTGAAGAAGAAGCGTGAAGACAGGGCGACATTTGGTGCAGCAGTAAGTGACAAAGCGCAGGGGCTAGCTTTGTCTAGAACCGTGTGGTTAGGTCGGAGCCGACTCGCCGGACGGAAGGGCTCCCAAACCCCCCTGATGCAAGGCCGCCGCTACCCCACATCGGTTACCACCCGGAGCGGCGATCCCACATCAGGATTATGCGCAACATGTGGGGCAGCCTCCTGGGGTGGTTGGCCCCAGGCGGGCCCCATGACTGTGTTGCGGGCGGCCGCGGCAACGCCGTTGCTAAGGGTCTCCCTGGCCGGCGAGTCGACCCACACCACCCACACTAGACTCCGTTTCGCCCCCACTGGTCCCATGCCTGCTGCACCATACATCGCCCCGGGCCCGGGCTCAATTCCAATTATTACTCAATTTCCATTGCAAGTTTTACTTATTTTGAAACTAAATGGCGTTGTATGAAATTTTAACACACATTTTATGCTATCAATCTAAATAAGTTAAGACTATTAGGTATCGTATCATTGTTTTATCTTTTCAAAGTTACAATTAACTAGATTATAGAAACAGATTGAAGGGTAATGATCCACTACCCTTCGTGATCACCTAATCCATCACATCGTATCAGGCGATCACCGTTTGTGTATACCCAAAGTCACCTTTTAACCATTTATTATTAAAATTACATAAAATTAGAAACACGTTTTGATTTTGCCGCAACGTCAGTGATGTAAAGGACATCCATACAGTTACATCTATATCCCCAAATGGGTAGTCAGAGGCGTATAAACAAAATTAATAAGGAATTCGATTTGTATACTAAACTTTACTTTGAATTTAAGACCATCATAATTAAGTGGATAAAGCCACTCTCCTACGATGATACCGAATCACTTCTTGGAACTACAACATAATAGACACACAAACACACGTACATTACACACTCTCACAAAACACACACACACACACACATACACACACACACACACACACGCACTTATAGCCTATAGGTACTAATTTGATTAAGTTTTGTAAGTAGACAACTATAAAAACAGATGTAATGTAAAGAGCCTCCTAACACAAGCATATTTTACTTAAATTAAGCTTCTAGAATCAAAAATTGTAAATTTATTCTTATTCTTATTCTTATTCTTATTCTTATTCTTATTCTTATTCTTATTCTTATTCTTATTCTTATAATACGCCCACATTTTGTCAAATTACTTTGTTGGTCCTATATAATGGGGAGGGAGGCTTATTACTTTTATGATCATGCTGCCTAGAAATCAAAACGACTATGTCTAATTTCACCTAAAACGTTTATTGACTAGGAAGCAAAATGACTATATTTCAATATGGATACGCTGTATTTTACCTAAAACACTTATTGACTAGGAAGCAAAATGACTAAATTGCAATATGGATACGCTGTATTTTACCTAACTGTAGTCTTGCTAGGTAAGTGAGTAGACCACTTTATAGATGTACCTACTACAGTGCAAAGAAGGTAGTCGTTATTTAATAAGCTTTATTAAACCAGAAACAAAATAACTTACTTTTACTTTTACTTTAATAATTACTTACTTTAGAAAATTATCTATTATTTGTGGCGGCCAGTAACGGCAATAGGCTTGCCTGTTTAACTGTTCGTATGCAATACACCTTCGCCTACCCCCTCGATAGTATAAGCATGATTGTATGTATTAGTACTTTCAAACATAAGTATTATTATTGCAAATATAATAAGTAGGTACATTGAAAATATTCCGAGTTTCAAATAGTTCGTGGTTGTACGCAACCTTGTGCTTTATCTAAAAGTGAGTCAGTAGCTACTAGTTACAAGTGCAGTTGTTTTCTGGTTAACTCTGCCCTTCAAGCATCGTGTACATTTCAATGTTAGCTAAATACTTAATAGCGATATTGTAGGTCATTGTTGAATTAACTTAATTGTTAGTTTTTGAAGTTAATTTTGCTCTTGTAATTTAAGTTGAAGCAATTACGGTAAGGTAGATTTAGTTTAGATTAGAGTACAAACAGAGTACAGAAGAGTTGTAGACTTTATGCGTGACCAAATAGCTTGAGTTCTTTTTGCTATGAATAGGACCAACTTGTAGATATTTTTTTTGGTTTTTTAATCTTACCAACAACGTTTTTTTGTGCTTTATTAGTTTTAAATGTTGAGTATAGATATAATTGGACGCTAAATTAACAACTTGTATACTTACTACAGTGTTATATGGTTTCCACAATTTGGTGTCTGTTTCTGTACCTATTAAATAAAATAAAATAAAATAGATAATCTTCTCAACTGACTGCACTTTGGACGAATTCTTTGACGCCTAAGGGTACAAGAGTTGTGCAATATTTTTAATTCAGACAGACAGACCTACATACCGCCTATAACCCTGAAGGATAGGCAGTGGTACATTGCACACCCACACTTTGCCAATAACTTTGTTGGTCCCACAAGCCTATTGCACTTACCGAGCAGTATAGAAAATCCATAATCACTCTCCTTCCCTTAAATGTTCCCTTAAATGCAAAAATAAATATAATATATAAATACCTACTCGTAGTTTGTATTACTTGTCTAAAATAAGGCACGAAATCGCATCGTGATAAGAACCACCAGTTGTCGAGTTGTGCAATCATATCAATTCATTATTGTTGTACCTTGTGTTTGGACACGTGCAATATAAATCACACACCAACCGAGTGACTTCCTGCTGTTTTTTTAACTGGCTTTATTTATTGTTGTGGAAAATTTCCAAAAAATAAAGTAATAGATAACATAGGCTACAAAGACAATAAAAAACCGACAACAACAAAAGAAGCTTAATCAGAAGACAGCGACAACGGTGGCGATGGAACACAGAGGAATGAGATCAATCAAAAACAAAAAAGAGAATTGAAATATTAATGCTAATTCTCTATGTGAAATAGAAATAATCCTTTGGTCAGAAGAAACGCTACTATTTAAAACGTATGTCCTTATTTCATTTACAATATAGTTCTTATTTCCAGTAACGAAAAGAGATCATCAGTCAATAACATAGAAAATTGATCTTTGGCTGACATTGATGAGACGGATAATGTTATCAAATGTACTCAGAGTACGGAATTTAACAACATCTCTAGGGCTCAAGTCATACTCACCTGCATGTTGTGAATCTGCTGACAGGTAGATGAGACTCTAGCAAAAGTACATTAAGTGTTTAGCAATAGGCTCTCCCTCTATGACCTGGGACTAGAGTGACTAGCAAAGTATATGAGGATAATGAACGCCTCTTCTTTAAATATAGTCTAAAAACTTCAGAAAAATATCGTGTGTCTTCAAGTTCATTGTCATGTCACGTCAAGGTCACCCTAGACTTAGTGATAATTGATAATACACACTTGTTTGTGTACTATGTTGGTTATCAAAGTGGTGACACGCTCATGTACCTAATGGAGAAAGTTACATTTGATAATACTGATTATCTGAACGATTTGGAATGAAAAATATATAATTAAGTAGGTACCTACTACCTATGTACTAAAGATTTTAAGTATAATATTATACTGCCCCTATCACATTTAATGTTAAATTCTATCCATCCTAAGGTTGCCTGGAAGAAATCGCTCTATGCGATAAGGCCGCCCATTGTACATAATTTTTGTAACCGTATTTTTTGTTATTTATACTAAGTTTGTGAGATGTACAATAAAGAAAATTTATTATTATTATTATTCTCTTTATTAACACTTAACACATATTTATTACATTTTTAAATAGATTTATAAAAAAATACATTTAAAAATATAAAAAACAGTAACCCACCGGCATCGGGTACAGGGACCAAGCTACCGGTGGTTAGGGCTCCAAAGACAGGAACTTCCGCACAATACGGGCCGTATTCAACAGAACCGCCTTCTGCATCAAGCCCTTGATCCAGCTGCCTAACGCGAGCCTCTGTAGGTGGAGGTCGAGGCTCTTGGCTATTAGACCATGCGCAGATACGACTATCGGAACAATAATCGCCGAATCCACATCCCACATGTCGACAATCTCGTGAGCTAGGTCTAAATATTTAATTTGTTTATCTTTTTCTGCTTTCACGAGATTCTCGTCATGTGGCACAGTGATATCGACAATTACTGCAAGGCGCTTTAATCGATCCATTATCACTATATCAGGTCTGTTAGCTATAACAGTCCTATCAGTGATAATAGATCGATCCCAATACAATGTGACATGACCGTTCTCAAGAACTGGGTCGGGCACATACTTGTAATAAGGTACCTCCACGTCGACAAGATTATACTTTAGAGCAAGTTGCTGGTGGATTATCCTGGCTACTTGGTTGTGTCTGTGCAAATACTCACCGTTCGCAAGACGGGAACAACCAGAGATAATATGTCTTAAAGATTCTCCGGGACGATGACATGCCCGACAGATGTCTAGCGTCCCATCTTTGACAATAAATCTCCGATAGTTATTCGTCATCACGACTTCGTCAGTGATTGCACAGATAAAACCCTCAGTTTCTCCGAAGAGATCACCAAATCGTAACCAGGATACCGATGCTATTGAATCAACATCGGGCCCATTTAGAGCCCGATAAAATCGACCATGCAGTTCCTTGCTCTTCCATATTTCCTTCCGATCAGATACACTTAATATTACAGGTTTGCGCCAGTTCTCTTTCGCAAGGGACAGCGGGGTCAGTCCGTTGTCTATTGCCACAACATCTCGATGCACATCCACGTCCACCTGTAGGAAATACTCTCTAAGGTTGCATATCTCACGGTTATGGAGAGTCTTGGCATTTAAAAATCCTCGACCCCCACATTTCCGTGGTATATACAACCTCATTACTGACGAACGTGGGTGGTGTATTCGATATGAAGTCAATAGACAACGCACCTTCCTATCCAGAGCTTCTAACTCCGTCTGAGTCCATCTAAGTATGCCAAAAGAGTAAACTAAGACTGGCATGGCCCAGCCGTTGACAGCACGCACCTTGTTACCGCCTGATAAAAGACTTTTCAGTATTTTTTTCAGGCGGCCAAAGAAACGATCCTGCAACTTCTGTTTCATGTCAGTCTCAGCAATACACAGAGCTTGAGACATACCTAGATATTTGTAGGTTTCGGTTGCGGAGAGCGACCCAAATCGTGTGAAATCTGAAAGATTGACTCCTTCAGATTCCACAATCCCGCCCCTTTTTACATGCATGACCGCACACTTATCTACCCCAAACTCCATACTGATGGCCTTACTAAAAGTTTCAGTAACTTTTAGCAAAGCCATCAAATCGGGGCCATTAGGGGCAAATAACTTTAGGTCATCCATGTAAAAAAGGTGGGACAAAATTTGACCCCCTCTGCGCATTCGATAGCCTAACCCTGAACCCTCTAGTAACGTACTGAGAGGATTTAGTGCTAGACAAAACCACAACGGACTCAGACTATCACCCTGGAAAATACCTCTCTCAATCCCTATTGGTACACCACCTCCTAGAACCTGACGACACCCTGGATAAACAAGAACCGTACTCCATTGTCTCATACATGACCCCAAAAAGGTGCATAGAGTTGCATCAACTTTATACAGCTCTAGCACCCTCCGAAGCCATGTATGAGGCACAGAATCGTACGCTTTCTTATAGTCAATCCAGCATGTCGCAAGGTTCTTTCGGTTGCGGCGTACCTGCTGGCAAACAGCCATGTCAATAATAAGGAGCTCTTTCGTACCACGTGCCCCACTTTTACATCCATTCTGAGAGATTGACAAGATGTTATTGTTTTGTACATGTGAATATATTTTTACTCTCAGGATGGATGTAAAAAGTTTGTATATGGTAGGTAGACAAGTTATAGGTCTATAATTTTTGGGGTCTGTGGTACTACCAGATTTGTATAGGAGGTGGGTTACTCCGGTAGTCATAAAAGCTGGAAGCGACGATGACTCAAGGGATGACTGGAAGCAAGATGCCAAGCAAGCGTGTGAGCTACGGAACCATTTTAACCAAAAGTTGTGCAGTCCGTCCGGTCCAGCAGATTTCCAATTTGGCAACGAACGAACTGCACAACCAATATCTTCTTCAGATATGGTTATAGGTTCCATAGCTGGAATTGGTTCACACGCCCGCTCAACATCCCTAATCCACGCATCCTGTGTATGACTGACGGGCGTCGACCAGATGCTTTTCCAGAAGTTAACTGTAGAAACAGCATCAGGTAGACTCCCATCAGTCACATCCGAGTTAGGTCGCTCCCACCCTCTATATACCCACCTCTCATTTTTTTGGAACAAGCGATTCTGAGTGTATCTGTCCACTCTTTTTTTGTACCGCCTTATGCGGTTCGCCCACGCATAAACTTTCTGCTTCAGGTAATCGATGCGCTCTGTGACCCGAACAGAGTATTCACAGGGCCTAATATTAGTTCCCACGAATGCACGGGTCACAAAGCGCATGACTCTCGGGCGTGTATTGCCCGTCCTGAAGCAGTGTAGCTTGCCAATGAGCACCCTAGCCTCGTTGATGCGCCGTTCAATTCTGCACTGCCAAGCTGGTACAGCAGGCTTTGGTCGAATAGCTGTTTCTTGTTTAAAAAATTTAACACCAGCTATTCGACATACTGCAACAGCTGCACAGTACAGAATGGAATGGGCATCAGTAATGTTTCTGCAGTTGTTAAAAAACGATGTTAACATCGAGTCTAGGGCACACACTAGCGCCACGTTTTTTTTATGTGTGGGCAAACGCGGAAGCCGCGGTCTACACTCAATAGGGACAGATTGAAACTCACCAATCGCTCGCTCCAAAGCGCTCCTTAATTCCTCATTGTATTGAGTACTTACAGGTATAGCAGCATCACTCACTTCTTCACCAACATGTGAGATGATGTTTTCTTGCGTTCTTTCATTACGGTTACTTTGTAATGGCACAGGTAATGGTTGCAATGAAGAAGGCGTGATGACCACTACACACTTCTAAGCGTAGCCTTTCAAGTGTAGCGTCATCCAACAGGTGACAGCGTTGTATGGCGCGCACCTGATCCGATAGGCGTTGTGCCGATACGTTGACATCTGGTTCAAGTACCTGAAACAGAGGTAGCATGCGAACACGGTACGCAGTGAGGTTAGTTCCCCCCTCTGTAGCCACAAAATATGCCCGCATCACGTTTTCATTCATACCGAAGTTCCATCGAATGCGGTGCACATTACCACCGGTAGCGGGGTCCGTAATCGAAGCCGGAGGGCCTCGGGGTCCCAAGCCAGTCGGTGGCCGGCCTCTCCCCTGCCGACGTACAGGTAGAGGCGACGTCGGCGGAGAGAAAAACTCGTCGCTGCTTGAGCTCGACGCCTCACCAGTAGTCACAGTTGTCGACGACTGTAAGGCGGAGCTGTGCGACAAGTCCGGGGTTGGTAATTGTGCTTTTTTGGCGCCAGCTCTGGTCAACATTATATTTTTTCTTGATTATCATCTTATTTTCATATTATCATTTTCAGTTTGTTACACTGACATAATGTGTCAAAGTGTACTATAATTTATAAAATATTTGTTTGTTTTTTCCGGATTTTCTTCATGCTGATTTTTTTGTTATAGATATATATTTGTACTTTTATTATGTTTTGAATGATATTTTTGTATTATTGTAGATTAAAGGTAAAATATTTTAGTAAATGCTCCTCAAGAAAAAAATGTGACTGTTTTGTAGCAGTGTTGCCAGGTTATTCTATTATTATTATTATATTTATTGGTGTTAATGAAGGTAATGGTGTAAAGGACAGTGATAAAATCAGAAATTAAAAAAAAAAATAAGACTTGCAAGAGTTTACTAAATATGAGACTTCATAATCGTATTCATGAAGTACTGTATTGATATTAATATAATGCAGAAACCGAAAGTTGCTGTCTTGCAGTTGCAAGAAGAGAAATCGAAGTAAGCTGCAAGATACTATGAATAAGAAGGTTTATAATCGTTAGTTAAAGTAACGTGTTTTTCTTACGAGTACTATTTTAGTGAAAGTATGATGAAAATTGATTTAAACTCAAAATTCAATCAAATTAAATACTCTTCATTGCACACAACACTGAGAAAATAATTCTCGCGATCTTCTCAGACAGCTTTTGGATGGATAGCGGTTTAATGGTAATTGTAAAATGTGTGTGTTACTATAGTGTACACTTAATAGGGAAAAGAGAATTAATAAATAAATAATCCCACCCTCTTCCTTCCGATCCCGAACAACGCGTGCCGGGCAGAGATCTCCCACACAGTGGGTAGCATGTTCGCGAGAACCGAACGTTTTAAACGTTCGTTTCTCTGCCGAACGATAGTGGCCTGGAACGCCCTGCCTGTGCACGTGTTTCCTCCCACATATAATCCTGGGTTCTTTAAGCGGAGCGTGAAGAGGCACATCAGTAGGTCGTCAAGTTGAGGGCCACTCTCTATAGGATTGTGTGCTGTGAGAGTGGCCCACAATCGCTAGACGTCGTCACGATTTACCACCAGGCGGGCGGCGTCAATTTGGCGAACCCAATATAAAAAATAAATAAATAATCAAGCAGAATAAAGACAAAATAGAACTCTTCTATTCACAATCATTGTACCTACTTAACATATTCTTATAAGAAACTGCCGTAAGGCTGCAAAGGGCTTATTTGTACTTGATTTATGTTTTAAATTCTACCAAAAGGCTAAAAATAGTTTTGATTTGTAAATTTTTACTATTCTAGTTAACGGTACCACTAAAATGTCGTAAGAAATGACAACCCGAAACTGAAAACAGTAATATCCTCAAAAGATAAATATGTCAATAAACTTTTATTAGTTTATGAGGTAAACACCTGCGCAATTCATTTGGCCGCAATCAGTGTAGGAATGACGCGCCAATATCATGATGTCATATTCAAATTACGTGTGCTAAACAATTTTTTTACAACGAATCGACGACAATGTCCTGACGTGTTGTGACGTGGCGATCTGGTGCAATATTTTTTGTAAATATTATTAGAGAAAGAGGACATTGAGGACACAATATAATATTAATGTCGTTGCACCTCGTCTCCTCTTTATCATTATTCGGGGTGTTGCACTCTTTTGTCTTTGGTCTGGCTTTCATAGACATTCCTTCCTTTTTGATGACGAACACATTTTTCAACTTACTGTTTTGAATTTTATCAATGTGACAGTAGAAAGATAATTTTCCACTATTTCTTCAAGTTAAATTATTGCGGTTATTCCCCACATTTACTTTGGTATACGTCAGAATTATCAGTAATAACAAAACAATAAAAGACCTTGCGCCTAGTAATAAACACTTTACACCAACAAATATTCTGTTATCCGAAAATTATTAATAAAGTTATAATGCTATTTTCTTAAGCTATAAAACGATGCCACAAATGGTCAAAGTGCTACAGTATGCAGCACCTAAGGATTCTGTGCTACCTTGAAATGCACCCTTGATCACTCGCTCCGAACATGCACGAATATCAACATGCATCAACTAATTAATCCTGTGAATAGAATGGACGTGCAGGAAGAAGTCATAACGTTGTATCAGATTTAAGGCCTTCAATAAATCACGCGAAAAATTATTTACAACTGAAAAATCTGAAACGATGAGGCCAAGGACTTTTTGGCCGATTAGTTACTAGGTTAGCAAGGGTAATATTTTTCGGTTCTAATAAGGCCAAAAGTAAATTTGGTTATATCAGTTAGGATAATTTAGCTATTTATTTAGGGTGCGTCTCATAACGTATAAACTCATTTGGTCTCATTTCATTTTATTATCGTTCATAAGATACGAGTATAATCAACGTGAGATCTACCAACTGTTGATATAATTTCTTTACATATACTTAACATTTATTTATTCTAAAACTTAATTAGTTTAATGTTGTTTGATATAACGTTTATGTAATCGAAAATCTAACGTTTAATATACTCGTATATAAAAAAACGTCATTATGGTTAACACCCCGACTCAGAGTACCCCGACTCGGATAGGTTAGATTAGAGGGCTGCCTTAGCCTTCGTGGTTATTTTTTTTTAAACCACCCAGAAATAGGATCTCCGTCGACCTATCTTAGCGCAGGTGGTACTCGTAATCAGTTACTAGTTATGTTTAATATCTACTTAGGTGTGTATGTCAAACGATTTTATATTTAATGTATGTTATGTCAAACGATACTGTATTTAATGTTTGTTATGCTTATAAAATTACTTATTTTAAAATTATATCAATCGGTAATTATATTAACTAATCGCTATATAAAATAAAATTATAGGTTCCGTTGTTATATGTTGCTAATATTAGAGATTTTGTTATTATTATCATCTATTACTTACCCATTTATTTAATTTTGGAATTGTGATGTAAAAATTACAAAAAGTAATTTAACAACTAAAACAACGACACACCATGTAAATGAGTTCAAAGAACAATGTTTTATTGGGTTAATATTGTTTGTAGTTCAGTCGCTTAAAATCGGTGCTGATTTTGCCGATAGCTCTTGGCTCTTAAATAAAGGAACACGTCATAAATTGACAAAACAACCGAATTACCGAAATAGAGACTATCACTTGCAAGTTCTCTAGAAGTTTTTTCTACATGTACGGAAACCATCAGTGTCATCACGCCTTTTTCCTTTTAAAGTGCCATGTAGGTACTGGTATGGTTTGGCATTATGATTCTTTTCCGGCTTCTATTCAACCGTCAATTTCTAACAATAAAATTATTGTTAATTTCATGTCTTGGAAAAAATGCCGCAGTGGAGTTTGTTACGTCTCCTCCATAAACGCCTAGTAGTGGTGTTGAACATTCGCATACTAGTGATATTTAGCACAGTGATTGCATGCAGATACTTTAGATAAATACATAAGCTTACATTAAATCACACTTCTTTACCACGGATTGATACGAGTACTTGATACGATCTTGGCATACCTACTTCTTTATGTTTCCTCAATTTTGCTCAAGCATGCTGCTTGAATACTTTGTCAGCTAAGCCAGTTACAGCTACTTTTTAACCTGCCTTGCTCTAGAGAAGAGACTATTGAATCAGGAATCAAGTAAATTTTGCTAATACCTCATCTGGAATACAAGCAAAGAGCATCTTCTTCAAAAGGTCACCATTTTCTCTCTCTGCCTATCCTCAAAAAATAACGGTCGCGTACACGTGTGAACTAGAAATAACGCGATAAATTGTATGTTATCTGCTGTTATCAGAGAGACAGATTGTCTGCTGTTTCGTTTGGTGAGTGAAGTGCAAGCTTATTGAATGAACGATAACATAAATAAGACACGTTTCTAAAACAGTGCGGAATTAAGAATATGGGACATCTTATATTCTTTTTGACAGTAGAATATGCTATGAATAAGGATGTTTTTGAGTAGATAAAAAAAGATAAGGTAAAACTATTGTTCCGTTGGAATAAAGAACCTCGAGTCATGAAGATGCGTCAGCCTTAAAAGTTATTGGATCAATATTTTATGCTTGCCAGGGCTTTGTCTCTTAATCAGTAGGTCCACTACCTGCAGATGACGTTTTCATGATACCCTAAGATTTTGGTTAGACCCCTTCAATATGGTCACGCAGAAAAAATCACAGGTAAACGCTAGACTGATTCTAAAACTATTGTCCGCGTAACCTAAAGAATTAGAAACATTTGAATAGAGAATGGACTGCTCAATATGTTTATGTATTATATATATATATTATATGTATGTTATATTTATGAACAAGGAGTTCTGTCCTGGCCAGCCCGGCCTCGGCCCCGCCTTTACACGTACAGACCAAATTAATTTCGCCCCACCTATTTAGCATTCATTCCGTACAAACCGATTCCATGTTACATTAATACGGCTGAATTAATCAACAATTGTCGTTGATGGAGTCTTTCTGTTGATGGCCGAACATTTACTGCAGGGAAAACACGCAGATAGACATATAGCTGTACCTCCTATAATATTATATTAGGTCTGTATAGGGCGAGTTGACATAATTCCCAGTAAGCGGCAATAGGCTCGCCTTCACCTCCGCATCGTGGGACCAAAAATATTATTGTTATGAGGGTTACTTTCCTGCCTGAACCAGTCTCACCTGTAGAAGGTTGAATTACGAAGGAAGGTTATGGCCAGAAGAGATTCCCTATTTCGTGAGAACATCAAAGGGACCCTAAAAGAATTGCCTTTCAGCGGAGCCAACGCTAGCATTGAAACCCCTGGCTTTAAGCGTGTGTGCATGTGTAAAAAGTAAAAGAAAATGTTCTTTTGACTCCATTCTTTACTTAAAAAGCATTTCAAGTACCAACCTCACCTTAAAGTCATTTGTATCTATTTACTTGAAAGCAAGTACTTTTAAACCCTCAAGTTTACTCCAACAGTGGAGGTCGTAAAGCCGGGGCCTTCATCAATCAACTTAATTAATATGTAGGTTGGAGGAAAATATTTAGCTAGGTAATGTAACAGATAAGAAGCATCTACCGGTACCTGAATAACAAATACGGCCCCTACTAAGGTGTTCTGCGAAAATTGCTAATGAATTAATAAGTCAATAACACTAAAAGCGTAATCATTCTGTGATTGAATACTTGAATAATAGGAATGTTTGGCATGAATGAAATAATTTAAAATATTATTTACTTGATTGCAAACTGTAAAGGTAAAAGTAATCAAATTAAATCTTAAATAATCTTAAGTTGGTAAACTCTTTAATTTATTAATTATTCCTGAGCTAGTTATTGAGATCTCATGACTAGATCTCAATAACTAGCTTAGGAATAATTAATACATACTGTCATGCCTCTTTCCCATCGGGGTAGGCAGAGACTTTGGTATTCCACTTGCTACGATCCTGGTACACTTCTTTCACTTCCGCCTGTTTCATTTATGCACCCTCTCCGGTTATGGGTACTCTTGACACATGATTGTATTAACTAGTGATGCAATAAAAATGAAGAAAGAAATAATAATAAATATTGGCATTTAATAATTATGAATCTACCTACAGGTTCGGTGAACTAGGTGTGAGTATTTGTTCAACAATCGATTCCTGTACAAGTTAAAATTACTAAGTGTATTATCGTAGTAGAGGGTACTGATTTAGATTCTAAGCACACTCTCCAGATATTGGACGTGATGAAAAAATACATTGTGGCGGCCGAGGCATGTAGAGCTGATTTCAATTTGTATTTACCAGGCAATCGGTGCTTGTTGCTTTAGTTGGGGTTTGATTCCGTGTTTTGAATGTTTAGTAAACGGAAGTACTTTTGTTAAAACACTGAGTTTGTTTTATTGGCATTGTATTTAAGAAAAGTATATATAGGATGTTGAGTGAGTCTGTAGGTATTGAGAGACTTTTTGTTTATTTCCACGAGCGCGGGGATGCCCGTGGGGCACGTGGGCTCCCACCCACTAAATATACCTGCCGTGTGCCTTACCCTGCGCCTGGTGAGTCGCCATCGGGAGCTGTGTAGGTATTGTGCCTAAGCTAATCTAAACTAAGATAGGGTATACCTGCTAACCGAAAAACAATTGCATCTATTAAACGCATGTTCAGTACAGAACTTATGATGGGTTTTATCATAACAAAGTCATGTCTTTTTTCCTATAAGGTACCTACATTCCTTTTTCTTTTTCAACTTTCGTTTTTTTATAGATTTGCTCCTCAATTGAGTGAAAATGAGCGGTGGTCCTGAGGACTCCGACGTCCATTATGTGTTATGGAAGTGTTCACTACTGTGGCAGGCAGACAGAAGCCTTCAATTAGCTCACATTTCATCTGTCAATGTTGTTTCCACGTAATAGGGTGTGAGCCTATAGTCATTTATGGCTCTTAAGATATTTTATAAGAGGTTATACTCCAGCATATATAATTTAATTCATCCGCGCACATTTCAACATAATAATTTTGAGGACAGTGCAAAATTGCCCGAGATACGATGTCGTCATCAAAAATGAGTAATGATCCATCTAATACGCCATAGCATACGAAATTAATGCTATAAATTTGAATAACACGGTACTAAGGTCCGACAAGGTCTAATTTGTGGGACCTTTAATGAAATAATGTTGGGAAAATACGAGGTATCGATAATCTGTTAAGTGTCTACTCGTAATATATTATTAATGGCTGATGTCCAGGAGTTCTTCTTTAAAGAATTCTTGGAATAGTTTACTAGTTTTGTTAATTAATTTTATTTCCACGCACATAAGCCTGTTGAAATGGGTCTAGTCATTGCAGAGATTAGCCATAACAAACAGACAATAGACGGATAGATAGAATAACAAAGAAAAAACAATGGTCCCGGTTATCATACGAACATTTGTGACAGGCGTTACGGGTAATGGGGCCCTAAAATCCTGACTGGTCTACCTACAAGTGGAACTTTGATAGCGCCATTATAATACAGCCATAATAAACAGACAGACAGACGGATAGATAAATAAATTAATTTTCATATTTTTTTTTTTTATAAATACACATACGTACACATATCACGCCTATATCCCCGAATATTATTAGTCTATAGCCGTCACCGGGCCCTCTAGAAAGTGGGTTATGTCCAAAATGCCCGAATTAATTTAATAAAATAAGCAGCTATATTTTAATTTTGAAAACTAAATTTGAAACCCGTTGCTTTGCGATGAAATGTTGATGAACAAAATCTTACGTGCCAGCCGCTATGGCATAGCGAATTAAAGTCCTGGGCGTTTCGGACTACTTCAATTTTTTTTAACCATTACCAAATTACGTATTATACCCTGAAAACCGAGAACGGCTTTCCAGTCTAACTAGACTGGAAAGCCGTCACAAACAGGGTTGGGAAAAGCCTCGGTGAATGATGATGAGGAAGTTAGCAATTATTACCAAAATTACGGCCGGTTTCTGAATTGAGAATTTGGAGTTAAATATCCTTTGAACACGTCAAATGTCAAAATTTAGTCCTGAATTTTGACATTTATAGAAAATATATAGAAAATCCTTATATGTGGTGAACGGTGTGGATGTCACAATCATTTATATTGTTTTAATATTATTATGTAGACTGTAAGAAATTCTTTATTGTGATGTTGTTTGTTTACCTAAATAAATACATAAAAAAACAAGTTAAAAATATGGCAAAAATTTGCCATATATTTTAGAGTTTTCGAATTTTTTTTCATAAAATCTAAAAAATGTCACATGACATGAAGTTCAACATCATTTTAGAGGTCCTTGACCATGCTGAGTTGATTGCAGCTGGTCTTGAGTCTCTAACTATTACCGTTCTCGATTTGACCTCGTTTTGACCTTGACCTTGAGATCAGAGGTCAAGTTCATTTTGGGGGGTTTTCGACTATGCTAAGTCGATTGGCGTTTACACTGAGTCTCTAACTCTTACCGTTCTCGAATTGAAAGTTGTTCACGGACGGACGGACGGACATTACTGTTGTATAAGAGATTTTTATTTCGAAAACTCTAAAAACCATAACCACTCTGGTATTCAAATTAAACTTCCAACAGCCAGGACAGATGTTACAAAAATCCATACCACTAAATAGACTCTTTATAGTCTGAGTACTTACTTTTAGAGTTTTCGAAACGAAAATCTCTTATCCAACAGTAATGTCCGTCCGTCCGTCCGTCCGTTAACAACTTTCAACTCGAGAACAGTAAGAGCTAGAGACTCGGTGTAAACGCCAATCGACTTAGCATGGTCAAAGACCTCTAAAATGAACTTGACCTTTGACCTCTGATCTCAAGGTCAAGGTCAAAACGAGGTCATATCGAGAACGGTTATAGAGAGTCATGACCAGTGCAATCAACTCAGCATGGTCAAAGACCTCTAAAATGATGTTGATTTTCATATCATGTGACATTTTTTAGATTTTATGAAAAAACTTTCAAAAACTCTAAAATATATGGCAAATTTTTGCCATATTTTTAACTTGTTTAAAACAGTAACAAACTACCTAACATTTATAATACTAGTTAGATCTTATGGAATTTAACTCGTCTATAAAATAAATGAACGGAGTTTGTACCAAACCAAGTTACAAATCTTATCTTCCTTTATGGTGTCATATTAAATTTTCGACTGAATCCATGTAAATATTCTTTTAATATTCACATTCATATTTCTTACTGAGGTCGGGTTATGAACTGTTCATAATTTATGTCCAATAGCGGAGAGCGGTAGTCGAGTTGCTTTTTCTGAGATCGTTTCATTTTGACTGTTTCAGCATGCAACATAATTTAATAAGTATATATCTACAGTTTTTTTATTTAGTAGTTTGCTTGTTCCCGTGGGAACACATTACTGGGACAATAAGTATCACACACACACACATATCACGCCTATATCCCGAAGGGGTAGGTAGAGGTGCATTACATACCCACAAATTGCCAGTATTTTTAGTCCCACGTAATAGGGGACGAGCCTATTGCCGTCATCGGGCACACAATAATGGGTTATGTCCAAAATGACCGAATGGATTTAATAAAAAGTAGCAGCTATAGTGTAATTTTCAAAAAAATCGACACCCGTTGCCTTTCGATGAAATGTTGATGAAAGGCAACAAAATCTTACGTGCCAGCCGCTATGACACAGCCAATTAAAGTCCTGGGCGTCTCGGTTAATAAGTAAGGATAATAACTATCGCAATGTAAATTCAGGAAATACTTTGTTTCGTCATCATCCAAATCTATTCACCAGTTTAGGCGTGATTGATACACAAATATTTCTCGAATCTTATTTTGATACCTAACACACTAGAATTACCTATATATAATACAATGACAGGAATAAAATGTAAGCTTAAGAGCCATTTCACAAAATGCGCCGTCTTAGTACTGTGCCCACTTGTGTATCGTAATTTATTGTAATTTCGATGGAAGTTATATCAATATTTTGACAAAGTATATGCCAGAATTTCCTATATTACCGCAGAAATCGGTTCTTTAATGA
Organism: Nudaria mundana; assembly: GCA_963556515.1. Classification (NCBI taxonomy): domain Eukaryota; kingdom Metazoa; phylum Arthropoda; class Insecta; order Lepidoptera; family Erebidae; genus Nudaria; species Nudaria mundana. The sequence goes on from OY748301.1 coordinate 19,033,889, forward strand.
ACGTAGTTTATTTTGGAATAATTTTATTTTTGTAATTAATGTGTATGTAAACCAAAAATCACGATCAAATTGCGATGTTAAACTCAAAAATTGGCAGAATGGTTTATTTTTTGACTAAATAATTATAATACAATTCAATCATCTGTTACATTAAATGACGATTAAAATATATATCCAATGTTGGATAGAAACAGGCGTTACTTGGAGAAAATCCATGACAAAGCAATGGTAAGTAAAATGTTTTAAGAAAAAACTTTTTAAAATTTATAATAGCATTAATTTTTCGCAGAATTAAAAAGATAACAAAACGTCGACAATTGTTTCGCCTCTGAACGAGGCATTATCAAGACTGTCTCAGAGAGAACAGCAAAATTCGTGGTTGGAACGTGTTTGCTTATAAGTAAACGTGTGCAAACTTCAATATCGCGATGTAGGATTCTTTACAATAACTAACGTGGGTAGAAAACTCAGATTATGCTAACTAAGTTCCAAAAATAGGTATTCACCAGTACAAGACCTTATCTGTTTGATTTATTTCCTGTCTTTTGATAAGTTGCGTAGAAAAGCCAAATGACACACACAAACCAACAACAATTAATGTGTCTGTCTGTTCGTAAACAGATTAAGTAAGGGAGATGTGTGAAAATCTATTTGTTCGTTGAGTAAGGTGTCCGCGTCTCTTCTAACTATTTCTAGCCTTTCCCAAACACTTAACTTGAACCCTTTCTCACATAAACGTAAAACTTTAAAAGTGTTACTATTGTTCAACGAATGACCAGTGTCAAAAAGATGCTTCGCGAAGAGGGATTTCTCAGGACAACCATTGCGGGACGCCGCTCTATGTTCCTTATATCTAATCTCGAAGGACCTGCCAGTCTGTCCCACATACTTCAAACCACATTCATCACAACTCAACAAATAAACACCTGATCTGCGTGAGACCGACACCGACATAGCCAAACCATTCCTCTGTAGAAAAAAACTGTTGTTGAACTGAAAGTAATTCTGAGTCATACACAATCTTGTTAGGTTATAAATTTCGTCTATTTTATTAAAATTGATCCTTTTAATTGTTAATTTATGTTTTAAAATATCTAATACTTCATTATACGGTACATTAGTGAACAAACTTTTCACGTCCAAAGACACAAGTTGAGCATTGGACGGTAAATTAATATTTTTAATCTTACCAGACAAGATGAGAAGAGAGAAGAGAAGAAAAGCTAGTTTTCATTTATTACATCCGACTCAAGATCCACCTAGGAAGTACACGGCCTGTTTGCCGTTCGTGGGTTCCGTCTCGTTGAGTATAGCTAAGATCATGAGTGAAATTGATGGATATTTGTTGCTTTTAGAACTCAGAACACCTTGAGGGAGCTATGTAATGGCAAGGATTCGGTGTCGGTCTCACGCAGATCAGGTGTTTATTTGTTGAGTTGTGATGAATGTGGTTTGAGGTATGTGGGACAGACTGGCAGGTCCTTCGAGATTAGATATAAGGAACATAGAGCGGCGTCCCGCAATGGTTGTCCTGAGAAATCCCTCTTCGCGAAGCATCTTCTTGACACTGGTTTTACGTTTATGTGAGAAAGGGTTCAAGTTAAGTGTTTGGGAAAGGCTAGAAATAGTTAGAAGAGACGCGGACACCTTACTCAACGAACAAATAGATTTTCACACATCTCCCTTACTTAATCTGTTTACGAACAGACAGACACATTAATTGTTGTTGGTTTGTGTGTGTCATTTGGCTTTTCTACGCAACTTATCAAAAGACAGGAAATAAATCAAACAGATAAGGTCTTGTATTGGTGAATACCTATTTTTGGAACTTAGTTAGCATGATCTGAGTTTTCTACCCACGTTAGTTATTGTAAAGAATCCTACATCGCGATATTGAAGTTTGCACACGTTTACTTATAAGCAAACACGTTCCAACCACGAATTTTGCTGTTCTCTCTGAGACAGTCTTGATAATGCCTCGTTTAGAGGCGAAACAATTGTCGACGTTTTGTTGTCTTTTTAATTCTGCGAAAAATTAATGCTATTATAAATTTTAAAAAGTTTTTTCTTAAAACATTTTACTTACCATTGCTATATATCCAATGCTTTGTGTATTTTTTTAAACTCAATTTATAAGTATTTTTGATTGAAATACGACTATGAAATCAACTCTGCGCCCGTTTTTCAATAAAATGCCTGTGGGAAATTGATTACTATAGATCAAATAAGTTATTTTTAGTAAATGTGTTACATTAAACGTCAACATGAAAGCTTGGCCCATTTTTTGCGCATATTCAATAACTTCTAGTTATTACAGACTATGGTAGTTTAGGAGCTCAAAATATTAGAAATTCGTGCGAAAACGTGAAATGGCTCTTAATGTTATTCTGAGTTGAATTTTATTAAAATTTGTTCAGTAGTTTTTACAAACGAAACAAACATTCAAACATGCATCACTCTAAACCTTATAACTATATTAGTAGGCTAGTACTAACAAGACAGACTCCACCCGCGTAGGAATCTTTTCTCTACTGACCTTTTTTCTTCACGAAGTAAAAACTGACCCCTTTTGATTGAATTGTTTGCACAGTCTAGTATTCATTTCTTATAGGACTAGTGGACGCCTGCGGTTTCAATCGCATTACCGTTTTAATACAGTTTTCATTCATACTCCACTCTTATAAGTAGACTATTCAAGGCAAACATTTTTTTTCGAAAGATTTGTACCAGTATTTCTAACTTTTCAGCATTGTAAACCTTCCCCTTTGGGCAAGTTAGTTTAGTAGGTACTGTTTATAACAGACTAGCTGATCACCGCGGCTTCCCTCGCGTGATATAGAACATATTAGCAGTATAAAAAGTACCCTATGCTACTTAGGGATTATGTTGCTACATATTTAAGAATTTTCCAAACCGGTCCATTAGTTACGGAGCTTATTATACGAGTATTGAAACAATAAAATATGTCCTCTTTATAATATTAAAAGCGGACGCCCGCGGCTTCACCCGCTCGATAAATATATTCTAAAAACCTTCCTCGAGAACCACTCTATACATTGGTGAAAACCGCATGAAAATCCGTTGCGTAGTTTTAAAGATAGATATGATAAGATACATACGGACGGAAGCGACTTTGTTTTACGAGTATAATATGTAGTGATAGTGATTATTGTATTGATGAGTCAAGGTGCAATTTCTGAGAGACAACTCTATTGATGGCTAAATAGATTCGTGAGTGATTTGACTGTTTCGGTGGCGTGGTCGGTAGTGCATAGGCTTTCGACTCCAGAGTCTCGGGTTCGATTCCCGGGTCGAATCAGTAATTTGTTAAAATATTAAGAAAGAAATTATAAATAGATCAAAAAAACTGATGTCATTTTTGTGATCTATTTATAATTTCTTTCTTAATATTTTAAGAATAGTTAAAGCAAACTCATTGCTTTGAAATACATAAATATATGGATTTGGTAAGGATTCATCAAAAAATTCAGTGTTTTTTAATATCGTTCGGTAGAACTGCGGTAGGTGGATCCAACGCTAACCTTAATAGCGCGATGCAGAAATTATGAATATGATATGAAGCAAAAATTCGATGTTGTCGGTAGTGGTCATCGTAGCTCAGTTGGCAGAGCAGTCCCCCTGTTAGGGAAAGGCCGTGGGTTCGAATCCCGCCGATGACATCAGTTTTTGTGATCTATTTATAATTTCTTTCTTAATATATATAAGTATGTTTATCAGTTGTCTAGATCACATAGCACAAGCTTATAGCTTACTTTGGGCTAGATGACGTGTGTGAATTATTGTGTGAGAATATCCAAAATATTTAAAAATATTTAATATATCCTTCAGCAGACCTGGCAAGTTTTGTCGCTATTATCACGGCCCACAACCATACACTTCCGCCAATTTCCACAGTTCTCTGCAAGCTCCTCTCAGCCACGGCGGTCGAATGGTTATGTAGATAGTATTATTTAAACGTTTATTATTCATACGGTTGTTGTATGGGATCTCCCTTAAATATTAAAATTCATTATATTCTGTTTTTTAGTATTTTTTTTATAGAGGCAACAGAAATGAAAATTTCAACTTCCTGACTAACACAGTTCATGAGATACAGCCCAAGACAGACGGACGAACGGACAGCGAAGTCTCAATAATAGGATTCCTGTTTTTTATCCTTTAGGTATCCTTACGGAACCCTAAAAATTGTCATAGTTCTTCTGTATTTACTAGATATTCCTTAATACTTTTGTACCTAACTATTGGTTTATCTAATTTATCTGCCTATATCGTGGCAGCTCCTTGAATTCCACAATCACATCTGCAGTATGTTCCAAATAGGTATCCAATATATCGCATTTTAAACTAAGGTTAGTGAGGTTCAAGGGATCAATAAAAATCGGTTTATTTTTTAAAAACTGGATGTTTTACTTTACGATATATAATAATTATATGTTCATTGAAACAAATTACAAATACAAAATGTACACAGTTTGTCTTATTATTAATCAATAACTACATTATTAATAATCACCTTATTACTAGAAGACTAATCATACATTATATGTATATACCTAGAGAAACAGCGACAATAATTTATACAAACGGACGAGGGTGTCAGAATAATTGTATTTTGAATGTAACTTAAACATAATATAGAACACTAAATTATTGGACAAATATGAATAAATGTACGCATCAGAGATAAAAACTTAAACCACACTGATCTATATGTACAAAGTTTAAAACCAATGTTACAAAAAATGTTGAAAACGAACGTTTCCAATTTTTGGTAAGCCGAATTTTTATCGCTACTTACAAAGAGATCCTTCGGTAACAGTGTTGAAAGAGCTTCATATTTTTTTGGTATACATTGAATAAAACAAACTAAAAATCAGGTATCAGGGGCCATTGATATAGATGAAGGTTTGTCTGATTAGACTAGATTGTCTCGGAATAGTGATACGACTTCCGATAGTGGCCTATTAATATTTACAATGTCCAATGGCGAAAGCTGAGAAATGAAAAGAAAAACAGTTCAATCCTTAGCGATATTTGTTAAAGCCATGCTTTATATATAGCATTGTATTAAGTTTGTCATTGTACATCAAAGCATATATTTTCGAATGTACATCCAATCTATCTTAATGTAATTTTTTAAATTTAATGGACCTTTTTTGTTCCTAACTTGTTCAACGTAATTATATACAATAAATGAGTTTAAAATCATGATTCAATAATGAGGAAAAGTATGATTGCAGACGCAGTTGGACAAAACATGAAAATACATCGTCTTCTTACAGTAACTTCTCCTTAGCTTTACAATTAATAACGTTATCTTATATTAGTTCCTTGACTGCAGTTGTGCGAACATTTCCTTTAATTATTCTCGTTTTATTATTAATTATTATTACTATACCAATTATGACACACTCTACTTTAACAACGAATATATGCAAACTACTGTCTGACAATATAATACCGTTATATTCAGATACAGACACCAATTATTCACTATTTAACACTAAAAGTGCAAGGTTTAAGATGAGAACTGAAGATTCGTTGTGTTGTAAAAAATTTCGAAGCAAATGGCTATAAAATATACCAATCTTTTCCTGGTACTTCATTCTCAGGTAAATTCTTAGGTTCATTCATAGATTATTGTAATTTATTATTTAAACCTTTCATTTGCTTCGAAACAGAAGGAAGGAGTCTCTAAGATAGAATATGCTTATAATAAATCAACAACAGCATAGATACATATGATACAAAGATTTATCAATTATTATTTTTTAAACAACGTAACGAGAATATCAACGTTTCAGTTCTGTGAATGATTTCACTAACATTTTAATCGCAAATATAGTAATTATACCGATTCTTACGATATAAGGGACTTCTTCGCAATATATCTGTATGCCAGGAAAAACACATCTAATTGGATTCCAAGCGAAGTTTGCAAGCTTAATATCAGGCAATCTCAATTAAATACAAATACAACAATATCCATATACCTATTTCACGGTCCAATGTTACCTTGAACATCATTGTTCCAATAGTGAACTTTGCGGACAATTTATATATGTTCACATTAAACCGTATTATAAGTATGTCATATAATATAGTATTATGTATAACCTACAACAACTACGTCCTTTATGATATTTTTACTTAAGACGTTTTATATAAACCTTCTAATTTTTTGTCACAGTATCGCTTTATTTTGACTTCATTTATATAAACATTTTTTTTTTCAATACTAACTTACATACCTGAGATTAAAATATACTTCCATGGTATCCTTGAAAGGGTTATCGGCTACATAGAGCCTCAAGCAAAATAATTAGAAGAACATTGTTCCAAGGAAGGTAATAATAATCTTAGGGACATTTATTAAATACATCTAAATACGTAACTGAAACACTATTAACCCTGATAATTCCAATAATTATTGAATGAGAAGCGCTAATTTACAACATTTTAAATTCGATGTTGCTTTACCAAATACTCTTGAGGTTTTGACAACTCCCACTAATAAAAATCATATTTACAATATATTTACGCGGTTCGGCAAATAATAAACTAAGAAAGTCAACACTGATTTTATTGTAGAACTTTTATAATCATCATACATTGAAGAACTCTACTCCATTTAGTTTCACATAATAATTGTATTATAGTTTCACGATATAGATGTTGATTGTTTGAAAGAAAGAAAAATTTACCATTTTTATTAGTAGAAGAGAATTACACTAACTTGAGCTTGATGTCACTTAAATGAAGACATACTTAGTATTGCTTTTGATCGTTTATAATCAGTTGTAGGTAGATTCTTTTATTTATAGAAAAAGTTATGATGAAGAAAAAATGTAGCGACTTGGTGAAACAAACATCATAAGGAAGTACGCAGAAAGTTGTGAAAGATACGAGTAAAGGCTGAAAGAGTGACATTTTATTGTCAAAGTTAAAAATACGGAGGGACAGGATTTACAGTCGTCATGTGTCATACCTAATGAAATTCCTCATTTAAGTCGTAAGAATATGAATGAAAGTTTCGAAAGTTCAAGAGGCCACAACTCCCCAACAACATTGTGTCTGCAACTTTTGTCAAAATCATTTTTTTTGCCTCCTTCGTGTATCATTTTCATTTACGAGTACCATTCAATGTTATCATATAACTGATTATGTATGGAGAGAACTTTTTAAACAATGTGAAAATTAATGAATAATAGATAGAATTTTGATACAAGTACTTAGTTAGACAATATACTGGGTATTTCAAATCTAAATGAGGAATTCCATTTAACGGCACGAACCAAGATAAAAAATAAAATGCAAACCTGGCATCGAATATAACCTTAGAATATCTCTTATACATGTTCTGTTCATTAACAGCGTCTAAACACTACGCGCTTAAAATACTTGTTTGAGCATCACTAAAATAAGTATCATATTTATGATTTTCTCAAGTTTTTATTAGGCACAAATTTAAATATTTTTTCTTTCTTTCTTAATCGACCTACAAATACACAAGACAGGTATAGACAATGCTTTATGCATATTCTTACTTTAATGGGTTTTCGTAGACACTTAGTAATTATACATGAACTTTTTACATAATATATTATATAAAGAATATAATATAGGTAAAGCATTTTGTTTCTTACCTAGCACAACGGATCCCTTATATCTTTGGGACACAGAAATATCTACAAATATTGTTACAATTTTAAAACAGGTAAGTATATTATTATGTAGAAGGGCTACCTACCTTAAATGAATGGGGAAATATTTTGTGAAATATTATATTACCCCGTAACTGACACGATTTTCAATGAATTGACAGATTTTTCGCATTTTTAAATACAACTTGCTATCTTATGCTCTGCTGTGGAAATAGGAATCGTAAATTTAGATTTAAATTGTATTCCCCAAGAATTTGTTTTTAAAATGTTTTCTTTATCTATCTAATCCTGATGTATTGTAACTATCTATTTTAATATCAAAAAATGTAAAAGGCTACAACCCGTATTCCACAGCAATGCAGAATATCAAAAATAGGTGTTCCAATTTTTTCACAATATAAAATTTATGGCCAGTATTAAAAATTAACGAAAAATAAAGTCAGAGAAGCTAGCGCTGCTAAAACTAATCTATGCGATATCAGTCTCCACTAGAACCTTACAATTTAGAAAATCCATAAAATAAATCACAGAGTTTGAATTAGCAAAACATTTTGTATTGAAAACTAACTTTTTACCCATTCAATGAAACGTTTCATTTAAACCATCGTTCCGCGGTACAACGCATTCCAATATTGATATGTATCTTTCTATAGACATTATTGTGTTGTCAATGTAGCAAAAAGAAGAAAGAAACGAGAATTGAAAGTATCCCTTCACATCGATCCATGGGTGCCATCATACAGCTACAATATTATACCTTCATACCTAACCATCGAATGAATATTATCCTTACAATACGAATCTTAAACGCTTACAAGACCGACTCAAACTTTTTATATAAAACAAACAGTGGACCCCTACCACGGTACTGTGACAAATTCGTAGGGGAACAAGAAACGCGTAGTGGAAGAAATATCTTTTACAACAGTGACAGAATCCAATGAGTACGCATTACTTGATCCGAGGACAGTAATCAGTCATGGTAAGGGTCCACCACACTCAACCTAGACAATCGCTACCTCCTGCAGTCCGAAATTCTTACAATGACATAACGATCAGCTTCCAATAGTAAAATAATAATGTTTAACTATCATCTACTTGTGCATCAAAGAATAAAGTGAACTTACGTACAGTATATACGAACGCAAGACAAGTGACTACTATAAACTAGTCTTAATTTTCTATTACTCGAAGAATAATACACATCTTTAAACTTTCGCGTTTTGTACACATTATAAACTTAAGACTAACGGGTCTTTTACGCGATTATTGAGATATATACATACCTCTTTATTACCCGACGTTTCGTAATAAAGAGGTAACGTCGGGTAATAAAGAGGTATGTATATATCTCAATAATCGCGTAAAAGACCCGTTAGTCTTAAGTTAATAATACACATGTTGATCTAAGACGTTTCAAAATTAAAAGACGACCCTTAAAAGTACTAATGTTAATAAAATGAAATGTATAATGTGACGTAGATTGAAATCTTACGATTTTAAAACGCACTAGAAGCCAAGTCGTGTGATGTACACGTACCAAGAACACGGCACGACAATACGATGCGAGCATGAGGTGGGCACTCCGACATTGCCCATGGCTAACTAACCAGGCGACGGAGAGCAGACGGAATATTTACTGAGATGCGTCTGAGACGTGTCGTTTGGAAATTACTTCCATTATAAAGTTGAATTCATAAATTTAATAACGAAAGCAAAACACGACAAAAAAGAACCAACTCACAGCCTACATTTATAAAACCCGATGTCACTTCTTACATGAAGCGTCGCTGTTATCGAAAAGAAAACTTTAAAATTAACGATTTAATCAATATTGTATTAACTGAAGAGAAACGCGACCTAATGGCCGGTTGTCAAAAAAATTTCACCCTCGTTCCTTATTAAATAACTTTGTACATTAAATCCAAATGTCGACACGTCATTTTGGATAGGCACTCTCTAGGCGGGGCGGCGAGCGGTCGCCGCGTCGTCGGCCTCCATTGGACGGCCCATTGGCCGACCGCATGAGATCAGTGGAACTGGCCGGCAGCGGCCGTGGCAACCCTAACACCGCTCTAAGACGATGTCAGATACGAGGAGAACGTGTGGTCCACCCAGTCGCCTGCTACACCTATCTCGCTCAACATGTCGGAGACGTCAGGCGTGCACGAGAACTCAAAGTGGGACCCTGATGAAGAGGACGCTGTCTCGAAAGTGTCGATGTCCGTCGTCAACGCGTCAAGGTCGACTTCGCAGTCTGCCGGTAGCGGTAATAAATCCGTAATGGAGTAGAGATCTGAAAGATCAGCTTGCTCACGACGGTTATGGTCTTCATAAAAGCACGCAGATTCAGGAGAATCAGGCGAACCAGCAGGTGATGCAGGTAGCGGCGGAGGTGCAGGTGTCTCCGCTGGCACACTAGGAATGCTCGGTACTGGTCTCCTTCGCCTCGTAACTCCCCTATTGTTGTTCGAATCGGCGCGCTGCTTGCGCTTTGGCTTGGACACACCACCGGTCTTCGTTCCAGTTCTTTCAGACTTTGCGGTCTTTTTGCGCGGTCTATACTTATAGTCAGGATATTCTCGCATATGTAGTTGCCTCAATCTTTCTGCCTCATCAATAAACGGCTGGCGCTCTTCATCGTTGAGCGTCTTCCACACGCGGCCGAGGTTCTTAGATATTTCCGCATTGTGCATGTCTGGCGTTTGTTCGCATATTTTCCTGCGTTCTATCTGCGACCAGACCATAAAAGCGTTCATCGGCCTTTTTATATGGTTCGGGTTGTTCTTCTTAGTCTGTGGACAAAAGAAAACAATGTTAGTAGTGATCACGTTTTCAAATTTTACAGGCAATTTGTGCCCAACTATAATGTAAATTCGCGTTCGCGGTAGAAAATTAACGTTATCTGTTTAATTGTGGAAGCGTATTATTATTTCAGGCATGTCCGATTCACGGAGCCGGGCCACGTTCAATTAGTATGCAAGGTGGTGCAACATTAACTCAGTGTCCTTACTATTAATGATATTGTTATCGTAGGAATTATTTTATTGTTATAATAAGTCCAAATCTCTGTAGTAGTTATAATTTACGTTTTACCATACTTAGGTTTCATGTGTAACGTTTAAACCAATACAATTAGATATGAAATTTTAATGGTAGCGGTGGTGGGTGCCATGGGAACTAATTATTCAGCATCTACTGTCCCAGTGCTCGTAAAGTAGTAATAAATTTAGGTAAGTACCTAATTAAAATTCTAGTTGAACTAATATCAGCTAGCACTATAAAATGTTCAAGTGCAATGAACATTTCCGTATTTTGTATGTATATAAAACATTGCCTAACGAGGATGTTAAGGATGCAGGAAGTTATTATCAAATCATGTAGGAAGCAGCTTGAGGACATAAACTAATCACCTATTTTTCCTCAAAGACAATTATTGATGTTTAGTGAAAGCCTAATGCGTTTAAAATCTTAGCTTTGGGTCTTAGATTTGAAACGCATTAGGTATTATGGTTTTTTTTCTGACCATAGCCATGTACGGCTTTCCTATATCACCGGGCGCTCCGGGTAAAGGTTTTCACCAACAATTAGACATATCATAACAAAATATTAGAATATTATTATGGCAGATAGAGACATGTCTGATTAATCTTGCAGAAAAGTCATGTGTCGAAAGTTAGCGATCTCTGTACAAAGGTCATTAAAAAAACGAATGTTACACCAAGGTTAGGATTAGAAAAAAAAACGACGCGGAAAATTGTGAGCACTAAACCTTGAAGTTGTATAAATAAATAAATAGTTCAAATTTTTACTTGATTGTCAATAACATTACGATGGTTATAATATTATGATAATATATAAGATAATGTCTGAAATCCTACGCTTTTATAAAAATATTTTTCCTGGTCCCGTGGAAAATGAAAAAAAAAAACAGTCAAAGAGTAGCACAATATCTGACTCGGGCTTTGAGCTATTTAGCCACATAAAAAAAATTATAATCGGTCCAACCTCTTTTACCCGATATATTATCATAATAATCCATGTCATAAGGTTTCAGACGCTTATCACATTCTTCTTCTTTTCTCTATGCAATTGTTAAATGCTGAGATATAAATGAAAATAGGTAAATTTGCCTCGTAAGATATAAAAACGATCCCCAAAAAGTACCTATAATATTATTCCTCTCAATGTTCTGTTAAAAGCCAAACAATCAACTTTCTGTGACAAAATTGTTTTTTAGCTATACAAATTCAAAACAAAAAAAGGCCAGTCAGCTTGTAACAAAATGTGATTGAGAACACCCATACAACCTCAAGGTGAATAGAGGTGATAGTTTTTGTGTTGTTACCTTACCTAGTTTAAAAGGTAGTTATTATCGAGCCTTTTTTGGGTTTCAAACTATTTAGGTAGGTGTCCATACTTGCAACGGCTTTGCCTCAAATAATGACCTGTGCTCTTGACGGATTTGTTGCTATGTGATTTTTTGCTGTGATTTTTTCGTTCTAACACAACTTTACAATGGTTGAAGTGAAGTTTATGTACGAGAAAAGAAGATACGTGCATACAAAGTTACCTACTGCCGACATACAGGTTCCTTTTATAAAGAATCTGTAGTCATGTGTCTGATTGATAATCAGGCAATTAGATCATAAATTTTTTACACAAACACCGAAAGTCAGGTGGATCCTCAAAGAGTGGTTTTATAAACCTAATTTAATAATATTACAGTAATTCATCGTGTCTTCCAAAAAAGGAACTCGAATAGTTTGAGACGTGAAGAAACATGGGGCAGGAGTAGTACGCGCCGCCCGGGTGACTCTATTCCATAATAGTACATTCTTTGATGTGTGTGATGTATGATATAATTTTTTTGTCGAAGGACCATTCGTCTATACTATTTATTGGGAGTTTTACGTAACTAATAGTCTCGAGGGGAATAACCTCTATACCTACTCATCGAGTTATACTTATAATAAATCTGTAGAAGTGAAAATTCTGTACATTGAAAATATAAAAAAAATTAATGGCAGGAGGTGTTACTAGACCGACACCGAACCCAAAAATGTGATTAAAAAAATGTTGTCTGTCTGTCTATTTGTTCAGGCATCACGAAAAAACTACCGGTTCGATTACGATGAAACTTGGTATAATTATTCTTTAATATCCTGGGCACCACACTGGGTACTTTTTATTTGGAAAAGTATATAAAATAAAAAACAAACTTAATTTTGCGGTTCGATCCCTAGACCCGATTACTGTACCAACCGCAAATAATAAGTTTGTCGTAGGTTACGTCACCCGCAGTGGAATTCACTAAGGGGCGCTGCACACGGCTAAGATACTAAAATATTTTATATTAAGATACAATATCGCTTAACAGCTATACATAATCATAGTGTTTGACAGCATTCTTAATACACAATTAAACAAATACATAAAGTTAATTTATAATCAGTTCGGATTCCAGCCCGGACTGTCTACGGAAACGGCGATATTGTGTTTAAAAGTGCTGTTAAATACTACACAGTGAGGAATACACCTGTGTACGCCTGATTCTTGGACCTCTCCAAAGCTTTCGATTTGGTCCGTTACGATATCTTGTGGAATAAGATGAAATCAGCAGAAATACCGGGTGAAATTATTAACATATTTAAGTATTGGTACGAGAATCAAAACAATGGTAAGTAAAAATTTTTTAAGAAAAAAAAAAAAAACTTTTTAGCATTAATTAATGGCATTAATTTTTCGCAGAATCAAAAGGACAACAAAACGTCGACAATTGTTTCGCCTCTAAACGAGGCATTATCAAGACTGTCTCAGAGAGAACAGCAAAATTCGTGGTTGGAACGTGTTTGCTTATAAGTAAACGCGTGCAAATTTCATTATCGCGATGTAGGATTCTTTACAATAACTAATGTGGGTAGAAACCTCAGATCATGCTAACTAAGTTCCAAAAATAGGTATTCACCAATACTTGATTCTGTTTGATTTAATTACTGTCTCTTGATAAGTTGCGTAGAAAACCCAAATGACACACACAAACCAACAACAATTAATGTGTCTGTCTGTTCGTAAACAGATTAAGTAAGGGAGATGCGTGAAAATCTATTTGTTCGTTGAGTAAGGTGTCCGCATCTCTTCTAACTATTTCTAGCCTTTCCCAAACACTTAACTTGAACCCTTTCTCACATAAACGTAAAACTGTAAAAGTGTTACTATTGTTCAAGGAATGACCAGTGTCAAGAAGATGCTTCGCGAAGAGGGACTTCTCAGGACAACCATTGCGGGACGCCGCTCTATGTTCCTTATATCTAATATCGAAGGACCTGCCAGTCTGTCCCACATACTTCAAACCACATTCATCACAACTCAACAAATAAACACCTGATCTGCGTGAGACCGACACCGAATCCTTGCCATTACACAGCTCCCTCAAGGTGTTCTGAGTTCTAAAAGCAACAAATATACTACTTTCCCTCATGATCTTAGCTATACTCAACGAGACGGGACCCACGAACGGCAAACAGGCCGTGTAGTTTTTTCTTAAAACATTTTACTTACCATTGTTTTATTTTAAATTTATACCTAATTAATTATGTACCTAAAGACACTTATAATTTGTAATCTATTAATGTGACTGTGTGATTTTGTTAATGTTATTTATATGAGTCTATGTTACTCGAAATAAATGAATTTGAATATAATAAATCAGGTAATCAAGAAAGCTATAACACGCAGGCGGACCTGCGGGCAACAGCTAGTATTTAAGCTAGAGGGAAGATTTGACTGTTTGTTTACATCGAATAGGCTCCGGATATATTGAACTGATTTTGAAAAATCTTTCACTAATATGTAGATTCATTATCCCTTAGTAACATGGGCTACATTTCAAGCGACTTCCAAAAAAGGAGGTTTCAATTTGACTGTATGTTTTTTTTTATGTTTGTTACCTCATATCTCTGGACTGGGTAAACGGACTTTTGAATTTTTTTAAAATGAAACCGAGTTGGTCCCATTTCAATTTGGTCCCATTCCGACAATTATTTGGTCCTATATCGGTAATTTGAAGTCGGTTGTTGTGGTAATGTGTTCCCACGGGAAACAGGAACGGGAAAACGATATCAAGCGGCCGAAGCCGCGGTGATCAAGTAGTATGTGACATATAATTGAGTCAACAGTATAATATATGAATGATGAATCATATTTTACCTGAGATACAAAAACTTAATAACACTGACCGTAATTATTGTTTGACCATTCAATTCTAGAATATTATTAAGCCTCTTATACTATTGCCCCAGTCTAGATCCGTAAGTAAATGTATTTTTTTATTTAATTTATAATTAATTTATGACGCACACTGTTTTGTACTCATAAATCATTGAATGCATTTTACACAACACATTTTAAAGCCATACGATATTATAAATTTTTGAATTAACAATTATTCAAATCTTTAGTATATAGTTGTACAAAACGGATAACTTTAAAATTTACTTATAATGTAACACTTGTTTATCTGTAAGGGGTAATACTTGAAACTACTGAATCGCTAACCTTCTTCTGGCAATTTGTTTCTGTCACGCGAGCGAAGTCGCAGACATCAGCTAGTTACGAATAAATAATACCTTTATTTTTCTTAAATTGTAATTTACAGTTCCCTTCTTTATCTTCGATAGATACAAACACGGTAGTTCGTTAGTCACAGTTAGTAACCCATTAAGTGTATATAACCTTATGTATTCCCTTATACATCTGTTAAACACATGTAACTTATAACTGTATGGTGCCGAGTTATACGCAGTACTGCCAAGTTTTCTTTTACGGATTAATGTCAACTATAAGGAAATAATGATACTATGGTATTCATTTCGTTTACATATAAGAGGTATCTCATACATACGTGGTGTCACTCATCCTCACCTACGTGCGGTGCACCTGCAGATACACGGACTAGTCGAGGGCACGAATACCGAAAATGTCCAGAAACGGCAAAATACTCGCCTATACGTGCGAGCAATAGTGTAATAAACGTCGATTTACATGTATCAGGGAAACCTTAGTTCCAACTGGCACAGTTCAGTATCACTGCAAACTATTCTTCCATACATTTTCTATAACATGTCAGTGTCAGTATCAGTGATGACTGACTCGTATTTGACACTGACACGTGGGGACGCGTTAATAGAAATGTTTGAAAATATGTGTTGCACTGATGCTATGTCGGAGAATTCTGAAAACTGACGCAGGACTCTTAAGAGATTCCTCAAGGGTTTGATTGGGACCCGATCCTACTTTACTTCCAATTGATGCACCTTATCAATAGCAGACGTAGGTCTAGGCGTTTCCGGTTAGTACGTGGTTAGGTTACTGAATTGTAGGTGTCTAGAGTGACCTATATAACTCTGATACCAGGTCGGCAACTAAGAATATGTTTGGTAGAAACATCATGGTAACCGGTAATCGAATAAAAATCGAGAAATATGAAGATAATAATAATATTAAAAATTGTCATAAAAACAATATTTAATTTCCCCGTAAACCTTTACAATAAAATTGATATAACTCAAAAATGATATGAACAAGGAACTTTACCAGTTGGCAACACCATATGTTTATAAGATACTTATTATTGTGAGCGCGTCGTACCGGCTCTACAAGGGCAGCCGGTTCATTTCCTGGGTAAATAGAGATTGCTCCACACAACTCTATATATCAGTGTCTACTATTTGAGAATTTTGTAATGACCTTTATTTTAAACAAACTGTTTTGTGTACTTAGAAATATTTCCTTTCACTTTCATTGACAAATTATCCCACAATAATGTGAATTGTTGCATCGTCACGTCAACATACTATCAGAAATTTAAACACGATAATGTTAGAACGATATAAAACTACTGTTTTAATGAAAAAATCCTGACTAGGCATAATACACTGGTCGTATTATAAAGGAAAACGTAAGTTAGTGGAAGTCATTTATACGTTAATATAACGTTCCTTCATAAGCTGGCTAACTCTTGAAGAATATTTCAAATCAATTCAGTAGTTCTAGAGATTAGCCCATAAATAGAGTTTTAGTACAAAGGCACCACTTATTTCTAAGAAATCTCTTTCAGTGGATCTACTGAACTAACGTCGACAAGCTACTTAAGAGCGAGAAACTACTAATTATTATCTTGTTAATAAAACAGTCAAATATAGTAACATTTTTAATATGCCAAATGTTAAACGTTTAAACAAAATAACAGTTCGCATGTCATTACTCGTTACTAATGTTATAAGTGATATCGATGCGAATGAAGGCCATAGGTAGTATACGCTTCCTTGTTGTATAGTATTAAGTTATATTGAGGTATTTTCGCAAATCACAAGGCCAAAAGACTAAAAGATGATTAATAATGACTTCCTTTTAGGAAATGGTTTTATTTAAATTAAACTAGTTTTTTGAATTAAGAATTTATAATACTGTCGTGTGACGTGGATTTGTTTTCAAAGTCGATGAGAATTAAGGAATAATTTACTTAGTTTAGTATAAGATTTATTTTACATCATAAGGGGTTCCTTACATTGTTTTAGTTAATCCAATGTGGTAATTTATCATTTGATTTCTTTTTTAATTAATTTAATATTTACTTTTCTGAAACTCGTGGAATAGTTATTATTAGAATAATATAATTATTTCCCTCTTTGTGGGATTTGGTTTTTACTGTTCACCATCTTTCTTGCTTGGAAACATGTAGCCATGCATGTATGCCAAGAGGTTAGAGGTTTTGTCATGTAGATTTGATGGATGTAAGAAGATTGACAACAAAATACATAATGCGAGTGCAAATAGACAGGTTGGTACAATCAAAGCAAATACTGAAATTTTGATTTAATCGGATCCAAACATCAAAATTGAAGAAGTGAAAGAAGTATGTCAAGAGTTGGTTCCCCTCCATCTGAAAGACTCGTGACTTTATAGTATACACCTGGCCTTTGTATGGCGTAAAGTTGTGTTGACATTTTCATTAGCTCTCGAAATGTCAGACGAAATAGCTCACGGATGGGCGCCATGTGACGTTTGTCAATAAAATTATGTTAAATGCACTAACATTGCTTTGTTAGTTTTAATACCACCATTATAATGTTAATTGTTATATTAATGTTTTACCCCTTTGTTTGTATTAAGCCTATTTGTTTTGTAAAAAATGTGTTTGAGTTTTGTTAATCCAATTTGAATATTAATTTTATAAGCAAATTTATGGTAAACATTTTTAAAAGTTATTGAAAAATTCAAAACTTTGAAACCGTTGCGAAAACCTTTGCCAGGACAAAGGAAAATAATAACTCTAAAAAATCATCCTGAACTTCTTTCAAAAAGTAGGAAAAGTTAGTCTCTGAGCTCAATTATGTATAACTTTTTGTGTAAATAAATTATTTCAATCAAAAGTAAGTGACTAAATCGCAGTTCACGTGGCGTACAGTACCCAAGCAAGTTCACAAATATTAATGAAGATGTTCGACACTTTCGAGGCTTTTAACACTGAACAAAGAAGGACCCGATTATGCGTCTCCATTGTCGAGGCTTCCAGATGATGTCCCTACTTTGTTTGTAGATAATAGTCAAAATGAAAGTTCCTCTTTTTTTATTAAAATCGGACCCCTATTACTGAAGCAATTTGATCTCCGGAGAAATACGGATTGGAAATTCTGCACCATGTTGCTCGTTATTAACTTTGAATCTGAGTGAATTTTGTGTTCATGTTAATTTTACGTAATTTCCTTTCGAATAATATCAAAATACTTATTTCCATCGTCTTTTATTTTAAGGTTGGAAATTAATATTCATTATTTATATAGAAATGAAAATATTAATTAGTTTGGAGCATTTATTTTTTGGAACCAAAGGAACAATTTTTTTCTTAAGGTGTTGATTAAGTTGAAGTTTTTTCCAGGTTCAAAATAAACTTCTTAATTTACTTAATACTAATACAGTCAAGTTATACTTTAAAATTATGTAGGTACCCATTATGTGGTGTAAATACAGAATAAAGCAGAATAAATACCTAGATGTATTAAATAAAGAAAGCGCAATACTGAAAGTTGAACATGAAATATGTTTTGTCTATTTCTCATAAAACGATTTTTTCAAAATAGTTATCATGGCCTGGGAGTACTCGTAGAACGGTCTACTTCATACCACTGATAAATATAACAGTATCTAAACGCCCTTTCAATTGAAACTTAAATAATCAATATAAATATTATCATCATTGTAGATGATAATATAACATTATGCCTTGTATTTAAACACTTAGTCCGAGACACACAGGATTTTAATTGGCTTTGCCATAGCAGCTGGCACTTAAGATTTTGTTGACTTTCATCAACATTTCATCGCAAGGCAACGGGTTTCAAATTTAGTTTTCAAAATTATAATAAAGTTGCTTATTTTATTAAATTTATTCGGCTATTTTGAACATAACCCACTTTCTAAAGTGCCCGGTGACGGCAATAGGCTTGCCCCTTATTACATGGGACTAAAAATACTGGCAAATTGTGGGTGTGTAATGCACCGCTGCCTATCCCTTCGGGGATATAGGCGTGATATGTGTATGTTAAAAACTGAAATAAAATAACAAAAAATAAAGATCCCATATTTATGTATTTGAAAGCGGTAAGTAACTAGGTACGTAATGCATGCTGCTAATTGCAAATGTTGAGCGGAGCAAATGTTTTTATTACATATCAGAATCAGACTCGAACACTTAAATTAATTAATCGAATGAAAAAAAAACTATTTTCATTGTTGACGCACATGTGTCCATGGCAACCATTTAATCATCTGGTTTTTCGGTGATTATTCCTCGATGGTCAGCTCTATTTCCATTATTTCAGATATATGCACTGGGTATGATGTCGACCAGCATGCCAAATTTGGTCAAAATCGGTCAAGCCGTTTCGGAGGAGTAGACACACAAACGATTTACACTTGTCGCCTAAGATTGAGCTCCACTCAATAAAAAATATCGGTTTAAAATTTAAATGTAGCGGCGGAGTGTTGACTCGATATATGTTAAACAGCAGAGGAAAGGCAGGATTATTCCGACACTAGGAAGTGAATATAAATTACGTATAAGTGAAGGATTGTCGCTCAACGTTGCAGAGATGCATTTTATTTACTGTATCCCAGCGATATTTTAAGCTACCTCGAATAATACTGTCAGTTTCATTTTATATTTTGATTCAGTGTTTTATGTATATTTAGTTTTCTCAAATAAATTTATATATTGTAGAAAAATTACAATTATCTTCTTGGAGAACGTCTTTTTCAAATAAAACTGTTTTTTCAAATGTTATATTTTTGAAAACCTACCGATACTAGAAATATAAGGAACATTTTTTGAAATCCATATAAATGCAAAAAAAAAAAATATTAAGTTGTTTACTAAGCTGTTGTAATTCGTGTCTATTTAAAAAAAATATTTCATTATTTTCAGCCACAGACTATTAAGCAGACGCTGTGTTCCGCGTCATATAAAAAATTAAATTGTTTTGCCACAGTATCAATTATTACTACCAAGAAATTGTTTCCTATGATTATCTATAATATATGCATTTTTTCATATAAGTACCGCAGTTTTGTGAATATTTATCTAACTTGCCGAATATTATTCAGAGTCTGGTTTTCCGCTCTCAATAAATTACGGCTCCACCGCGTTCTTACTTTAAAAATGCAACGGTGAATTATCATGGCTGCCAAATAGCCAATAAATACACCTTAGTAAATACCACAACGTATGTACCTATACACAGACGCTGTGTCGAAAGACCGTAACTACATCTAGACAGACAGACAGACAGACACATATCACACTTAAGGCAGAGGTGCATTACACACCCACAATTTGCCAGTATATTTAGTCCCACGTAATAGGGGGCAAGCATATTGCCGGCACCGGGGACACATTTAATAGGCTATGTCCAAAATGACCGAATGAATTTAATAAAAAGTGGCAGTTATATTGTAATTTTGAAAAAAACCCGTTGCCTTGCGATGATATGTTGACGAAAGGCAACTAAATCTTACGTGCCAGCCGCTATGGCACAGCCAATTAAAGTTCTGGGCGTCTATTGAGAATAACAGTCGCCCGTGAAACGGTCCCACTTCTGATTTCTAAATTAGTTACGAGTACTAAAATAGTTTATCTTGCTTATAAAACCAATAACTAAAATCTGTGTCAATTATCTTTTATTTTATTTTAATGTTCCCTTAGTGTTCGTCATTACCCCACTTTCCCCTACGATGGGGCATTTGTTCTAATATGGTATTGTTTTGTCTGTCCTAATGGTTAACAGCTCGTGGTAGTAATGATCTCATTAAGTATGAAAACTGCCATATCAACTTTGACCAGAACTATTATCCTAGCGTTAAAATGATATAAAGATAGTTGCACTTCCAAAGTTTCAAATATATTCACAGTCCCAAACTTAAGTTTTATCGTCAGGTCACGATGGCCGGTCACAAACCCTTTTGAAAATGTATACATTTTGACCCAGTTCCTGCCATAATCGTCTATTCATATATATACGCATGGTGTGAATTTTAAATAGGTTTAACCTAAAAATTGATTGTCCCTAAATGTATGTTAATAGGCTTTGTTATTGCTTACAGGGTATTGGACAAGGCATTTATGTTTACACTTATTTTTACCTACCGAGTGGCGTCTAATAACTTATTTTTACCTGGCTGCTAAGAAAGGGTGATGTTTTTAATATAATTTGGTACCTATAACTGTCAATTTCTTTGATGTTGATGTTTAATATTAAAATATAAAGCAAATATTTATATCATTATAAGTTTTACAGAGTCCGCTAGTGTAAATAAATATGTAGGTAATGCTTGTTTTTGAAAATTTTACTACATTTCTAATGACTTACCCTTCTGTAATCATAATCTATGACAAACATTAGTGCTGTGTACACAATCTACGACTACACTAATAAGTCTGTATCCATATTTGTTTGTATACTAATTTGGCATCACCAAATACATACATGTATTATTATTGTCTTGTTGTACAATGGTTACTAGTTTGTCCAATCAATAAATTATTTTGTACATAGTATAAGTACCAAACAATTTCGATGGATGAATTATTTCGATTTCCAAAGCATATTCTTTGCATTTTCATTATATGATATGTAAATTCGACTTTGTTACTGGGCTATGGCCGCTTCTTTCTTACATTATAAAGATTATAAAAAAAAGCTGTAATGTCAAATATAAATTACTGCCGAGCCGTAAGTACACTATTGTATGCAATAAGGTTAAACGAAGCACGTTCGTGCTCGTGAGGTCTGGTTCGATGAACAATGAGTCGACTTAGTGTTATGTCTAAACAATCGTTGGTCAAGTTCTTTGAAACTTACCGCAGTTACGTTAATAGAAAATTGTTGTATACCAGTTACTGCCCTCGGCTTCCCCGAGTCAAATACAGATAATGGTTCAACTTTTATGACGATAAAGTTTCTGTCTGCCAACCAACTTTGAGGAATCTGCCTAAATTTTTTTCCATAACCTTATTCTATCTTTTGCATAAAAATAAGTTCATCAGTTTTTCAGATTAGCATATACTTAACACGATTTCTACTGTTACAATACGGAAATATACGGAACCTTTTAATTTATCCCACCAAAACTCGATATAACATTGTTCTTATTAACAAAACACAACCGAGCACAACTTGTAGGCCAAGGTTACTAAGACTACATCACGCTTTTTTATGTTTTAACAATAAATTCACGGTTTTAAGCGGAGCAAAAGAACATAAGTTATTTTTATAATTTAATAGCTATAATGACCAACTGCGTGTCCAATTACCGTTATGGACCAATTTGTAGTCGGGTAATTTCAGGATACGGGGTAAATTTAACCCTATTGGTTTAGAAAAAGATCTATCTATTTGAACGGCTTCAAAACTTTTGCATTCGTTTCATATTTGGATTACGCAAATATGATCACGTTTCTGAATTTCGCCGGACGCTCAGGTGGCTCCCAATTCGCCTTCGCCGTAACACTCATATACTCTCTCTCCTTTACAACGTACTGTTCAATCCTTCTACTCCTCCTTATCTTAAAGAACGTTTTAAGTTCCTTAGTGACTCACATTCTAGGTGTCTGAGGTCATCGGAGAATTTGCTGTTGCAAATACCAGTGCATTCCACAAATTTCTATGATAGCTCTTTTACTGTTGAAGCCGCACGTTTGTGGAATGCACTGCCACTGCAGGTGAGACGCGCACAGTCACTGTCGTCCTTCAAAACCTTGTTGAGAGACCATTACTTATCGCTTGTCTTATGATATTATGTTATGTTAATCCTGTAAATCTCACTTTTTTATTATTGTGTACACTACCCGTATAGTAAGTTTAAGTCTATTATTTTATATTGTTTCTCCTTTTCCATCCTAAGGTTGCCTGGAAGAAATCGCTGTCAGCGATAAGGCCGCCCTTTGTACATGAAGCTGTAATTTGTTTCAGTGTTGTTTTGTTATGTGGTGTACAATAAAGAATTTTTATGTTTATGTTATGTTATGTTATGTTATTGGATTAACAGGAAATAATTAAAAATACTAAACTTTTACAATTACATATTATAAACTTAAGATAAACGGGTATTTTACGTGATTAATGAGATATATACATACCTCTTTATTACCCGGCTCTTATAACAGGGTCGAAAAGTATTTTTATATTATTATAGTAGAAAGACGTCGAGCCTTGAGAAACGTTGCCGGATAAAAATTAAAATTTCACATCTATGTTTCATTATATTTTTTAATAAAATTTGCGGCATTAGATTTGAACGGTTATTAATAACTATACACTTCCCCATATTGACAGTTACTTCCTGATACTGCTGGCTGATGCGTTTATCTAAGTTTATCTATGTCGCTACTAACTTTAATCATCTCATTGTACGAAACTAGTCTATTGCCAACCAGGATTAGTTACAAACCGTTTTTATTTCTCGTTATTTAAAGTTATGTGTGTAAGAATGGTGAATTTCTCTGATTTCATCTAAGAACGGAAATAAAATGGAGTCTTTGAACTGATTTATTCTTGCATTGCGAAATTAAGTGTCAGCGGAGAAAATTGGGCTCCATTCACATATTTCACATCAGACGATTCACCAAAGTAACGTACGACGTACAACGCAATTCAACTTTGTTACCAATTTTGGTTAAACGTCACAGTCCTGAACATGTTCAAATTAAAACTTTATATTCACAAAATGAATACCAATGAATTTGATGTTTGAATTAAAGGAGAAAGTTGGCTAAATTGCCTTTGAAATAATGTACTATACAAACTTAGTGAATCATTACCATATCGATACGAAACCCTTAGAAAAGGTACCATTACTTGTTATCACTTATTGAAATATGAGTTACCATAAAGCAATATGTATATTATGCTGCATAACCTTTACATTTCAACCTTGAGTAAAAGTCAGACTTTAGAGAACAATAAGGAACACAGATTGATACAGTATTTCGAAATGTTTTAGAATTGTTGCGAAACTTGATGAATAGATTGTTTGAAATACTGAAGATATTATTTTTGGGCTATAGAATTTTGAGTTTGTTATCAAGTTCTCACGAAAATAATTTAATTTCAACTAAATACATAACTAAAACCTGCTTACTAAGCTATATTTGTATGAAGATGAATTCGAGCTTTGGCTCTTTCTCTTCTTCTTCTCTAATATTTATTTTTTCATATACACTTATTATAAATATATAAATAGGTAACATATACCTATAAGTATTACATATTTATATTATTTATTGAGTATAATTATTTATTTTAAAAATTGTGTGAAAGTACCAGTAACCGGCGAGCATGTATGAAGACATTAATGAAAGTTGAGGAAGCGAAAGATGTATATCCGTGGTCTCTGCATATTCCACTGGGAAAGAGGCGTGATTTTATGTATGTATTGTGTACAAGAAATATTTACATTACAAAATATCGTTTAAAAAATCCTCCGCGTCATTGCCGACTAGGAAGGTTCCCAGAATGCTGGCTGTGTTGCCACGTTGGATGGCGATACTTATTCTTTGGGCCAGAAAATAGCCAGCCTTCTAGTCCTGAGAAGCATCGATTAAGCGTTTAGCAATGTCTCTATAAAGGCGGCGAGCACTCGGACCCATGACCCTACTGGCCCCAAACGGCTCAAATATGTAATCACCTGCTAGGTTAGCATATTTACGCCGTTTGAGGCCTTCAGCCGATGCAGCAGCAGCGCCGGCACATACGGATGAGCTTGGAAGGTGTGAAGGTGCTAAGGTGTCAACGAATGTAGCGACCCACATTATGTACATAATAGTTGAGTATCGTAGTATATAATTATTCAATTAATTTAAACTTCACGTTCAAAGCAATCGTTTACATCTATAAGATTGTAGCGATAACTAGGTAATATATTTTTTTCTCTGACGCTACAAGCCATATCGGCCGTATAATAGACCGGTTGTTTTAATTTATTGTATGAAAGATAAATTAATTACAAATCGTTTATATCATGTGTGACCTTCAATGTTTGTATGTTTGCTTGATAATAAGGAACTCCCTACTAGTACAATTATCTTGTTCTACTTTTTGTAAATCCACAAGTGTAAAACTGTTTATCGGAAAATCACAGAATTCCTTCGTCCATTGCCGAGCGTCTCTGGTACGCACCAGGAGGTATTTCCAGTGGCCTCTTCGGGGGTTTGGTCAGGATGAGAACCCCGCGTAATTAGGGTTTTATCCCGCGTCGGTAAGTGAATCCGGTTGCGTGCTGCGGGGCACATATTCGTTCTCCTTAGGTAAATAATGGATATTTTTGGAGAGATTTAATAATAAACAATTAAAGAAGTAGGAACTAATCCAGCTTTGACACTTACAAAAAAGAAATACCTCATATTGAGATACACAGAACGGTAAGTTGAATTTGTTGGCTTCATGTACTTTTCATCTGCTCGATTTCTACGGGAATTTAAGTTATCTTCTCAAGATATCAATGACATACTTACCAAATTTTATGAAAATTAGTCCAACCATTTGTAAGTCATGTCAGTACAACTTGTAGATAGGAAAAAGAACTGCATATACATATATACATATAACATGCTGCATCTTTACTCAAAAACAGAACGACAAACCTGTTCACCTTCTAAAACAGTTAAGTCGTTAATAACTGATAATTGTCATATTTCGGGTTCGATTCCAATTTGAGACCCGTTTCTAGTTCAACATAGTGACGCCATTATAAATTTTATAGATCCATTCAGAATTTAAAGATAAATTTATATGGTTCTTACTATTTTTATTGAATGGTTTGAAGCATTCCTGCTGGGAATTAATACTTAATAATAGTTATGGGTCTAGCGAGTTGTAAAACTTTTCTAGAATACGTACAGCCCCATCATACTTACATATAAGATCATCATCATCATTCACCGAACCTTTTCCCAACTCAGTTGGGGTCGGCTTTCCAGTCTAACTGCGATTCGGCTGAACTTCGATATTTTCCATGAAGCGACTGCCATCTGACCTTCACAACCCATGGGCGATATCGAAGTTCTGTAGTTAGACCGGTCGGATTTTTGATTTAGGGCTCAACTACCCCTAACGACTGCCATAGATGTTAGTATAATAATAAACCGGGACTGACGCGGCTTAACGTGCTCTCAGAGGCACGGAGGGGTCTCAATGTCTTAAGAAATGGTCACCCATCCTAAGACTGGCCTGAGTCGATGTTGCTTAACCTTTGCAATGTGTTAACATTGTCGGTTACCACTAGACCACGAGCCCCACACATATAAGATCATGACAGGTGATTTATAGTCTACATTAAATAATACGTTTTGTAGCCTATTGCAGTATTCGGCAATTTAATACGTATTTAACTGACCTTCATCCGGTATTTAGCTGGTGCATCGTGCATCGCGTTCAGAAACGTAAAGTCCCGGCCTACTTATTTTTATACAGCTTGTATATAAAAAATATTTATTTTTTATCTCCTACAGTATTAACATTTCATACGTATCTGATAAAAAGTCCAATACATTGATAAGTACGTAACTCTAAACACCAATACGGTGAACCTAAAGTATCATTACATAGAGATTTATGATTTTAGAAGATAAATTAGATCGTAAGGATCGTGATTTCCTGAATATAATGTATTCCATAGAAGCAAATGCTTGTTGGCTCCAAACATTGACTTAGAATATTAACGGAGAAACGACACTTCGATTACGTTTGTGTATTCTACCTTCAGACTTGTGTCAATATAGTTTAGTAGCGCTTTTACTGCTGGTGTGGAAATGCATTTAAGAGCACAAAATAGGAAATAGACTGTAATCTGGTTTCATATAGATTCCCTTTGGGTACTGGCCGCTCTAATCTTGATTAAGGATTGAAATAGTTTAGAGTTAATAATGTTGTCTTGCAAATTTCTAAATGTTACGAGTAGTTACTATAATTATTTTATGCTACTACTACTAAGTCTTCGTATTGTCAATGTTATGATAGTTATAAAGTAGGTACTTAATGATATATTTCAAAGCCAATTGCAACAAGCCAATGCTTCTACACTACAATCTATTGTAACATTACCATAAACACGTTCTATGTCAACTGTTGATTGTATAATACTTAGTTTATGCATCAATAAATTTGATGTAATGAAATCAAAGTTATGAGGCCAGGGATGTGTACTTCTCAAACTAATAAGTAAATAAAATAAAATAAAATAAAATAACGTTTATTATCTTTGAAATTTTCAGAAAATTATTTAGATTCGTCAGAAGTTGGTGTGACTCTACCGAGGGTTCCAAAATGCAACGAGACTGAGAAGAGCCCTCAAGAAACTCAGCTCGGCTTTTTTCAAAATATTTCATCTTAAATCTAATACAGAGTTATTTAGAAAGGAGCAATTCGTTACGTTGTTACAACCAGGCCGCCTTGTCATCTAAGAAATCATTAATACTATAATAAGCTTTATGGCACAATTTACTTTTTATTAGTTTTTTAAATTTATTGACAGATAAATTTGCTATTTCGGTTGGCAATGTATTGTACATTCGAATAAAGTTCCCCGCAAAAGAATGACTCACTTTATGAAGCCTAAATTTAGGAACAGCCAGTTTATCCTTATTTCTTAAGTTTAAATTATGATTATCACTATTTTTCACAAATTTACTTTTGTTCTTGTGGGTATACAATAAAATTTCATAAATATACTGTGAATACACTGTAAGGATGTTAATATGCTTAAACTTATCTCTTAATGACTCCCGAGACCCCATTCCATAGATAGTCCGGATAGCCCTCTTCTGCAACACAAAGATGCATTCAATATCGGCAGCGTTACCCCACAGTAGTATGCCATATGTCATGATACTGTGGAAGTAGCTGAAGTAGACAAGACGCGCCGTTTTAATGTCTGTAAGTTGTCGGATCTTTTTGACAGCATAGGCTGCTGAACTAAGCCTGGCCGAAATTTTCCCGATATGAGGCCCCCATTGCAATTTGGAGTCTAACGTTATGCCCAGAAAGACAGTGTCATCGACCAATTCTATTATATCATCCCTAACCTTAACACTGGTTTTAACAAGTCTTACATTAGGTAAGGTGAATCTTACACATTTAGTTTTATTTTCATTTAATAATAAATTATTAGCACAAAACCAGTGGACTATCCTAGAGAGGGCAATGTTTACATCGTCAAGTTCGCGCTGTCCACGTTTAACTTTAAATATTAAAGAAGTGTCATCAGCAAACAAAACTACCTCGTGGTCGTCTCTTATGAGGTGAGGGAGATCATTAATATATACTAGAAAAAGAAAAGGTCCCAAAATTGAACCCTGCGGTACCCCCATTGCTACAGGAGAACCAGGTGACTGTTTACCATTGATCACTACTTTCTGGACCCTATCACTTAAGTAAGAATTGACGAAATTCAAGGCCGTCCCCCGGATTCCGTAATGATCAAGTTTCTTAATTAAAGTCTGGTGCTGAACGCAATCGAAGGCCTTAGATAAGTCGCAGAATACACCATAAGCATCATATGACTCATCCCAGGCCCTGTATATACACTCTAATAATTTAATTCCGGCATCAGTGGTGGACCGACCACGAGTGAAACCGAATTGTTTTGTATGTAATAGTTTATTAACGTTAAAGTGATTTTGCATTTGATTAAGCATAATTTTTTCAAAAATTTTACTAAATGTAGGTAGTACAGAAATGGGACGGAAATTGGACGGATCTGAAGTACTACCCGATTTAAACAGGGGAATTAATTTACTAGATTTCATTAAATCAGGGAACACACCACTATCAACACAATTATTAAATATTAATACTAGTTCAGGAGCAACCATTTCAATAAAAGAATTTACTAAATACACAGAGATGCCCCAGAGGTCAGCTGTTTTCTTGATATTTAAAGATTTAAAAGTTTTTAAGATAGTGTTTATGTTAACTTTACTGAATTTAAATATAACGTTACAACAAGGAACGTTTGCTTTTAACAAAGATTCTGCAATGGGGGTTGAAGAGCCTAGGGTTTTTGTCAAATCTACAGGAATTCGGGCGAAAAAATTTTCAAATTCGTTAGCGACCTCGAAGTCTGATGTAGTTATTTTACCATTTATATTAAGTTTAAAATGATTATCATTTAATTTTTGTTGACCTCTTTCCGCGTTTATAATTTTCCAAGTAGATTTAACTTTGTCTGCACTATTGAGAATTTTATCACTTATATATTTTGATTTAGCTGCTAAACAATCTGCTTTAAACTTTTTTGAATAAGTTTTAACATAATCTAGAAATTCAACTGATCTACTAAGCTGTCTTTCTGAGTATAGTTCATAAAGTTTTTGTCTACTTTTGTGTATACCCTCAGTGGCCCATTCACTGAAAGTAGGACTATCACTAATCATGACCTCCTTAGACTTGAATATGGAGTTGAACTCGTTGTAAAAAGAATCATAAAATAATTTATACATTACATTTGGATCTAAGCCAGTGTCTAAGAATGGAATTTTATTGCAAAGTCCAACCCTCATTCGTTCCAAGCGGTCACCAGTTATTGGTCTACATAATATTTTACGTTTTATAACTTTTTCTTTAGTGATTTTAAAAGATGCTATTTGCCCACAATGGTCTGAATCTAGCTTTTTTATAATACTTTTACTTTCTGGCAACATATCGCTGTATATATTATCCAGGCAAGTGGCTATTGTATTACAATATCTAGTAGGCTCCAAAAATAAGTTTGTAAGATTGTGTGATTTAAATAAATTTAAAATATTATAACTCATAGGCGTATTAACAAGTAAATCGACATTAAAATCACCACATACTATTAGGTACTTATTAGTTTTTCCAAGTTTACATAGAACTTTGTCAATAAGTTCCTCAAATTCGCAAAAGGGTGAGGTTCCAGGTTTATACACGCATACTACTATGAATTGCTCCATTTCCACGCACGACAGTTCGACTTTACACTCTAGAGAAAGAGACACAATATCTTTCCGTTCTTTAAATTTAAGTTGTTTATTTAATAAAATCAAAGATCCCCCCGTACTGTGGTCACCCTGCAGAATGCACTACCAACCCGGTGATTACTGAAATTGAACATGAGCTCATACGACTTACGCATATGTTCTGTAATACAAAAAATATCAATATTGTCTGAATTCATTAACAGTTCCAACTCTAACTCTTTGCCATGTGTTAAACAACCAATATTTTGATGCCCTATGTTGATATAATTGACATTTTTTGATTTGGTTTGATTTGGAGGGCATTTTTTAACATAATTAATATTTGTAACTAAATTTAATTCAATTAATTGACTATGTCTGCTAAAGGGTAATATTGCCTCTGTTGTCGTAGAACTTAATTTAAATTACTTGGAACAGATTCCAAAGTCTTAACACTAAATCTACATTGCTCAATAAAAGCAGTTTTGTCAGCCAAGTTCTTGGCTGAAGTGTAAAAATAATTGAATAGCAAACTTGCTATTTGTCTCTTATAATGCTTTGGTAGAAAATACCTACCTTTGTTTACATAAACAATATGTTTGTTATTGTTAAAGTTACTGTCAGAAGTTGACAAATTGTATTTATATACAGTTCTCTTAAAAACAGAATTAAAGTCAATTACATGGAATTTATTATTATATTGGCTAGTTAAATTGAGTTGTAAATTTATCTTATATCTAAGAGAATTTTCCACGTCTGGCACACCTTTTATGTATGGTAATGTAAACATTACTACATGTTCAACATTTAAGTTTTGCATTTTGTCAAAGTATAGGGATAGTTCATTTTTGTTAATTTTACCCCTGTTTGAGCAGAAAATAATTATTTTACTGTTTGAGTCAAAATTATATTCTAATATCTTTTGCATAATTTCATTTAAAGATGCACCTGGATAACAGTTATTAATAATTGAATAACAATTTGAATTAAATTGTTGTATCAGAAAAGAACTAAAATCAGTTCCAATATCATCACTAAATAAAACTAGTTTAGTATATCCAGTATGACTATTACTTTTTTTTTTTTTTTTTTTTTTCTTCTTTTTCTTCTTTTAGTTCTTGGCATGACTGATTTAATCAAACACAAGATTATAAATCATTGTATTTATCAATAATATTTATAAAAGCCGAGACGAAACTCCGTGTGCGTAAATAATTAAATGTCTGGACAACATGTCTGGCAAGCCTATTGGTGTTTCGGGGCTCTATGGATATATTTATGAAAGCCTCTTCAGTTCGTCAGCAGTCCTTTTCATCACAGTATGTAGTACTATCATATATATTCATATAAAGTTTAATAACGTTGCAACTAAAAATGTACCTATAATGTATAAAGTTAATGACTTTCTGCAATAATTTCTCATCAACCCACAAAAAATAGCGCATTTAACGCAGCTCACGTTACTCACAGCGCTACACCACACATAGGCATAATACATACGTAATTACGACCATCTGTACGTCATCTGTATGTCGTTAGTCTACTGGTCACGTACTAACACGGCGACGAGTACCGAATGCCAAGCGAACGTTTTTTATGCCTAGCCTGACAATGTTTATTGAATCTTGCATTGACTTGTATTGATCAAAGTTATGAAACAACCTTATTACCATTTTAAATAACAAACGGGTATGATATACCAATGTCTTTTTTTTTAATTAAATAACGAATCGTTAAGTTAACTATCAGTGTAGGTACATCGACATCCAATCGATTGATTATTATTTAGATTATCGATTCTTTTCGTCCTACAGAGGACAAAATTATGATAAGATTTTAAAATCCCAATCACGGCTCGACAGTTGCAGAACAATGCAATACTGTGTATGCAAAACTGGATTCTTCCGTCAGACAATTCATCATAAACTTAGAAGGTCCTTGATAAGGTGACCTTAGTAGTTAAGCTTTTGAAAATAAAACCATCTTAAATATTTTTGTGGCGTCTGTCTGATTCCTATACAAGACAAGAATGACTTAAGTGAATTTGAAATTACAAACTGAATGTGTTTTTCCTATGATTTTCTTTTAAAGTTTGGTAAAGATGATAAAATTTTAATGCCTTTCGAAAACAGCAAGGAATAGAGTGCATTTAAACTTCATATTTACTTTCCATATGCGAGAATCTTCTTTAGAATAACACGCTACCGTCTACCGACTTCCAGTGAGTCTGTGTTATCATCTACTGTATGTTAATGTAGATAGTAATTTTGGTGGCTGAAATCGTAAAATTTTAAAATGATAAAAAAAATTGTTGTAGTTTCAGCTATTATTTTCCTCCAATTCATTTTAATTTTATTGGATTTACTGCTTTAGCATTAAACCTGGTAACACTATGAGTAACAGTCACACGTTAGTGGTACGTTCCATCAGCTAGATTAGCTAGAACATTAATTATTCTTAAATAAAAACTCTGTTATCTGCTTAATTAAGGCACTTCAAAAGATTTACTTTTGATTATTAAAATAGTATAAATATCTAAGTTAATGAGCTAAAATAACTTAATGCTAAGCTATATGCTAGACGCTTAGCAACTGAATATATGCAAAGAACTAATTAGGTACTAGAACTATTCAGACCGCTCTGGTATTTTAGTTTCGTACACCGACAGTTATTACACGTAAGTAAGTAATCATGTTGGAACTCATCAAAGATATAATGGATATTGTAAGGAAGAAAAAAAAAGGGCAGTCACAATAAACAGTCCTTTAGATAAATGACATGAAAAAATATACGATAAAATACACTTCGAAAATTGACACATAACCCGACTTCAAATTACCGAAATGGGAGCAAATAGTTGTCGGGGAACAAATTGAAATGGGAATACCTGAGAAGTAGTAGCTTTCATTTCCCAAGGACGCGGGATTCTCATCCCGACCAAACACCCGAGAGAGGCCAAAGTCCACCGGGCGCCACTGGAATACCTTTGGTAGCAGAGACGCCCGGCAAGAGAGGCCTCGATCTTGGGACGCGGAATTAAAAAAAGTTGGTTCTCTCAATCCAAAGATATGAGGTAACAAACATAACAGTCGAATTGAGAACCTCCTCTTAGTTGGAAGTAGGTTGAAAATAGAACTGAAAACTTTTTTAATTATTAAAAGGTAAATTTTATAAATGTAAAGCTTGAGAAGAACTTTACCATTCGAGTTAATTGTATAATGAAATCCTTAAAGAAGATAAGAAAATTATGAAAAGAGAAAAAAAATATTTTTGAAAGGGAGAAAAATGAAATATCTAGCAAATTTTTTTGTAATTTTATGGTAAAAAATAACATAGCTACGAGTATATTAGAAAACAAGGTCTACGGTCTAAGGCTTTGAAAACTACTTAATAGAAATAATAGGCATATTAAAGGGTAAACACCTTTATTAAAGTGGAAAAGTATCATTCGCAGAAAGCCTTGGGCCAATGCGACATGTTTCGTATCAATTTAATGTCACAAATTAACCTTCAAAGAAATGTTGCCTTTATTATTAAAGTAACAATAATGAGAAAGAAACTTTATTAAACAGTTTTATATTAACGTAGAAAGGATGGATGAAAGAAGATTGACGAAACAGATACATAAGACGGGCGTGAATGGACAGGCAGGTAAGGGTCGACCTAGGCGAACGTACTTTGATCAAATCGGAGATGTTTTGACCAAGGGCCAGCTCAAGAGTACCCAGAGCCGGAGAGCGTCCATGAAGATATTTATGAAAGTGGAAGAAGCGAAAGAGGTATGCCAGGATCGTAGCAAGTGGAATTCCATAGTCTTTGACTACCCCCATGGGAAAGAGGCGTGACCGTATGCAGTTGTATATTAACTTAAACATAGTACCTACAAGTACTTTAAATTAAGTTGAAGAAGTAAATCTCTATATATAAAAATGAATCCCTATTTCCCTTGGTCACGACATCACGCGTGAACGGCTGGACCGATTTGGCTAATTTGGGTCTTAAAATATTCGTGGAGGTTCAGGGAAGGTTTATAAGTAAAATTTCAGGCGGTACGAAGTTCGCCGGGACCACTAGTATAATATATAATATTAGATTATGTTATTTTGGATGAAATAGATTGGATGAGGGGGGCTCGTGGTCTAGTGGTAACCGACAATGTTCTTAACATTGCAAACGTTAAACAACATCAAGTCTCAGTCTTGGGATGGTTGACCATTTCGTAAGACACTGATACCTCACCGTGCCTCGGAGAGCGTTAATCCATCGGTCCTGGTTGTCATATGAACATCTATGGCAGTCGTTAGGGGTAGAGTTGGAGCCCTAAATCAAAAATCCGGCCGGTCTATCTACAGAACTTTGATATCGGTCATGGGCTGTGAAGGTCAGATGGCAGTCGCTTCACGGAAAATATCGAAGTTCAGCCGAATCGCAGTTAGACTGGAAAGCCGACTCCAACTGAGTTGGGAGAAAGGTTCGTTGAATAATGCTATTTTGGATGATTTTGTAACTCAAATAAGTGAGAAAAAAAGATATGTGAAAAATAAAGTCGTTAAGAATATTAACGGGATTTCCTCACACGTGACAACTGGCCCTTTTTTTCAGTGTAAGTTATAATTATCACAATTTATATTGTTTAAAATAACAGTGTTAAAAAAATACTAATATTTATGAACTTTACCTGAAAGTCTGGCCACACTTATTTGAATTACAGACATTGGGAAAATATATGTGCATGTGATAGCTGTCTACCCCTCAGCGATGTTACATTACTGTGTTATCTTTTGTAATCTATAGTAAAGCTTATTTTCTCGTAGTGGAATGATCTATTGAATATTTTGATAATAGGTACATTTTTGATATCAAGACGAGAGGATAATCTAGTTACTTAATATTTGAAATAGCTAATATTATTCAAATGAATTATAAATATTACCCGTAACAGAGGAAGGTTATAAAAGTGAGTAGGTAACACAACATTTACAGTAAATTCTTCACAGTATCTCGTTATCGAGTCAGAAACTCTCGTAAATTCTCCCCTTGTCAATTTTTAACTCACCAAAGTAAAAACTTCAGACCGTCAAAACCACTGCATCCTTTCAATATGAAAGTTAATAAGTTACTTCTCGGGGTTTCCATACTTTAAATTTCACGATAAAGTTCAATCAAATAGTTCTACTTTTCAATTAAGAGTTTTAATCAAGCTTATTAATAACATTTAGTTTTTAAACACCTCCTTGTGATTTTGTGACATAGGTTGACAAAATATTTGTGTGTGTTGTTTTAGTATTTCATTTAATAGCCAAACTTTTTTATAAAAAAATTACTACTTTTAGAAAAACATACAGTCGAGTTGAAAACCACTTCCTTTTTTGGAAGTCTGTTGAAAATAGACTAGACTATTACTTCATAATTTTGGACTTAGAGAACCGATTCTGAAATTTATTTTATTAATTGAAAGCCTATGGGCTTCCCATGTGCTCTCATTTTTCGTGATATGCCGACAGTTAAATGATCTCATTCCTACCATTTGAAGTCGTTTAAAAATCACATTGAATGAACGTATAATTATATTGACTCGGAAAAAGATTTGGTACAATTCAACGTTTAATGATATAACTGAATTAAAATTTCACAGCGTCAAGGCAACACATAAATGTAATGAACTAAAAACACTTTATACACACGCTACGAGATTCAATCTCCTTATAATCAACGGGTAATGTTGGCCAGAAAAAATAAAACTACGATGCGATACGATCACCAACATGCAAAAGAATATATTACTCGCTAAACAGTTTCATTATGCAAAATATTTATGATTGCAATTACCTTGAACTTTTATAACATTGTACGCGTTGTGGGGTAATGAGGGGATTGTAATTTGAGATTATAATATTGTTAAATTATAAGGTAAAGGTTGCATAGTTTCATCAATAACTCAGATCTTTCAATCAACAGACGAGATTCTGGCAGATATTAAGATCACGGAAAGCAGTTAATAGCAACATGACTTTGCCTACCCCTTCAATAAAACAGTAGGTATCATTGTACGTAATGTCATGTTAAATTATAAGTAACCTCTATTTCAGCAATAAAATAATGAAAGTCATAAAGTGTGTAAGCTTTGAAAACGTAGGCTAAAGAACAAACGCTACACAAAAATGTGTATTTGAAAATGAAATAGGATACGTACATACGTACATATTATAGGATATGTACATACTTTAAAGATAAATAACATGTATCCTATTATAATTAAAGAATATGCAATGTATACATGAATGTTTCTTTAATATTCATAATGCCGAGTATGTAATTTTAAATGAATCAAAGGCGCGATCTAATCCGCTTGAAATTATAAAACTCAAACCTACGTACAGCAAAAGGATTTCAAACTTCATTAAAACATTCGAAATTTTGCGAGACTTTTGATATATTTTAAGATATAGGAAAGATGGAAGTCACAAGGTTTTAGGAAGTTATAATCATACTTAAGTCGAGACTAATTGAACTCTTAATTAAGTTAACTGTAACTCAGTGAAATGTCCCAATTTCAAAGGACCACGCAAAAGTTATCAGGGGGGTTTCAATGAAAATTTATTAGTCTAACTATTTGTCAAAATTATCCCAAAGGGTCCCGGGTCCATTGGAATTTCAGCAAACATTTGAGTTGAAATGTCAATTTACTTCGAAGGGTAATTTGTTTTTGAATATTATAAGTTCATTTTTAAAGTGGTATTTATTTTAAACTTTGGTGTTAAATCTATCATGAAATCTGAAATTATAAGTTACTTTGTGTTACTGTTATACCAAAGTAAGTATAATACTATTATTCTACAACCGTAAAAATCAGAGAGTCAAGATCGAGTATATGGGTGTGTATACAAAGTTATCCGTGTTAAAACAACTTGAGCTCGTCGCTGGGATATTGTGAAATATGGACGAGGATCACCGTGTCATCCCCCTGACTGTTCAACGAATTTATCACGTTTCTGTCCACCCGTACATATAGAGATGTGCTCTAGATATTGAACGTTTCATGAAACGTATTGGACGATACCAAAAATATATTATGTTGCCTACAGCTGAAACGTACGTCGAGAATGTTGTCTTTTAACATTAATATCAGTCGGTTTGTGAATAAAAGTGGCAAGTTATCCAATGTTGTTTTAGTGTATTGACCTGAAGGACTTTGGCACCAAGCTAGATACTAAACTTATAATAAAGATTATACTAAACTAAAAGATCGCCGCGGCACCGCCCGCGTGATATAGTCTTCTCGTTCCCAGTTCCCGTGGGAACACATTACCGGAATTAAAAGTAGCCTATGTTACTCAGAGATAATGTAGCTACATATCAGTGAAAGAATTTTCAAAATCGGATCATTAGTTACGGAGTCTATTCGCTTTAAACAAACAAACAAAAAAATCAAATCTTTCCTTTTTATAATATTAGTATAGATATATAAAGAAATATATGTAAAGTTAAAAAGAAGTAAGGAAGTTCATTTTTAATTTATGTTCTTTCCATTCGCCATGAATTAACGTAGAGTAACGTTATTTCAATGTACGATAAAACAACATACTTTTGCTTTTATTTCCCTACTTAAATATTTATTTACAGTAGTGTGGCTATGTTAGACACTGGCTTTTCTTACTAAAGTAAGTAATAAGTTGGTTTTAGAAAGTTGTAAACCTAACCCCGGAACTAAGCAATATAATATTCGTATCAATCTTGACTACAGGAGTTTGAAAACTGAGAAAGATGATACTCTTATCCTTATGACACATCGGTCGGTTTGAATTAAAGCTGAGACTTCAAAACGTTGAATTTAATACGAAATTGCGGCGGAGTAATAAACTGTGAGTATCTGTTGTTAATATAAACCATCAAACGGAGATAACTCTCGTCTTTACATCTAGAGTTTAAATTAGTGTCATTGTTTCACAAGTTGCAAATATAAACGATGTTTCGAAACAACGCGTCGCTATAACATTCATGAATAAGCAAACCCTTTCGTATTGTTTTGAATAACAAACCTCTTTAGAAAACCTAGTTTATAGAATTTTGTTTGTGTTCATAGCCTTTTACGCGCCCGTTTTTCTTGTGAGTTTACGACCATTACAATATTCACAACTAAACAATAGATGCGGAACAAACCCCTACATTTTTACGTTAAAAGAACAATCCAATGTTCGGAGGCAATAAGCCTCTATTTGAAAATGTCCCAAAAGGTTTGCTCTTAAAACACGGTCCGTCTACGATTGTAACCGACATGCAAAGCGTCGCATTTAAAAGAGGAAGGAATAAAATACGTACGGTTGAAAGCAAACAGGAAAGTTAGCCGGGAGCGGCGTATCCAGTAACTTGTACGAAACAAGTTTTCTATGGGCATTATTTAAGTTTTGCCTGCAGTAGACACTATATTAAACGTATCAGAGTTTAGTTTTAAAAGTCTCACCGATACAAGTGAGTTGGTGGGCCGCAAAACAGCCACAACTTGGATCACTTGCCAAGGAGTGCCTATTGGAAAAATAAAAGGCTGGCAACTGTTTTCTGTCAACTTGTACTTGCTTCTACAACTGAAGAAAGTTATGGTGTTTAGGAAAAGTTTACAAATGATTTATAAATGGATTTTGTATTTTAGTCACAGACAATTACGCACGGAGGCATTTATTTTAGGTGATAGGTACCACGTAACAGGAGTTGAATTATTGCCGTTTCTTGGAATATGAATATATGTTGTAGGCTGGCTTGATGGACCCCAGTGTCCATTCTATTAGAGTTGCCAACAGGACGCCAAAGATAATTTTACAACACAAATTAAAATATTCACAGAATGTTACATTTTTATGAAACAAAACATACAGAGTTTTTGAAATGGAATACATTTACCTAAAGCGATAAGTACTACTCACTACTAACTACTATTTATGTAAGTACTATTCCCTATTCTGTCCCTAAAGTTACTTTTAAAATCTTCATATGGACACTAGAGGTATAATCAAACAGTATAAATCGTGTGTCTGTACTTTTAATAAACTATGGATGCTTGAAATTTCTATAAGTAAATCTACTGAAGTGGTAAATAAGAAAGATACACAATAAACTTGGTAGAAATACATCGAGAATAAGTAGACTAAATATGTTAGCTTGAAACTAACCAAAATCTAGACCAAGTACGCCACAAAACCTGATATAACACAAAACACATTCATTTGAATTAAGAGAACGGTCCACAACAACGAATGGAAACAATTTTCTATTTCGAAATGTCTTACTTGGTTGGCCCACTATAATTTAATATTACACGAACGGGCCGCTTTGGGCGGAGACTGCGAGCTTTAGCGGGATTGCGCGACTGAATAATTTGACTACGGAGGGCTCACTACCAACGGAACGCTTCGTCTGCAATTTATTTGCAACTAACGAATTGGGGCGAATGATGTATTACTGGAATTTAATTTGGAAGATGTTTTACGCGATAACTAGATGGTGGTAAGACTATTATATTGCAAAAAGAGATAAGATCATTGCCTTCCACTTTTACCTCGGCAATTAAGACGAAAACTGGCGTAGATATTATTATGCATAGACTTCTTCTTGTATTAAAAGTAAAATGTATATTATTAAACGAGAAAGATTAAAATGTAAAGCTTGTGTTATGAGGTCCTATAGCTATGCGTTTAAACCTAAATACATTACAAATTATAGATTAATTACATCCTTTTTTTTTTTTTTTTTTTTTTTTTTTTAGTTCCGCGACCAAGGCCGCGGCCGCTTTAACGTCCGTTGCCGGGCGTCTCTGGTTACAAGCAGAACGTATTTCCAGTGGCGCCCGGCGGACTTTGACCACCTCTGTGGTCTCTGCGGGGGGTTGGGTCGGGATGACAATCCCGCGTCGTTGGGGTAGGGTTTTATCCCGCGTCAATGAGTGAATCTGGTTGCGTGCTATGGGGCAAAGGCCCCGCAGCACGCAACCCTTCTAGCCTGCTTCTGTAAGGACGACGGGTGGCGATCCCGCCGTCCTCAGGCCCCGATCATGGAGGTCGATGGTCTTGGGCGTAGATGAGTCTGCGGCGGCCTCGCCGCTGACTACGGAACTCGGCGGGGAGGGCACGCTCCCTCTCCCTCTCGGCCGCCTCCTTCGCGAGCACGACTTGCTCGCAGAAGGACACGGCCGCGTTCCACCTACTCCCGCTGGAGACCATGGCTTGAAGCATGGTCTCCAGCGAGAGGGTATCCACGCCCAGACCCACTACGAGGTCCCGGCGCTGACTCGCCCACGCTGAGCACTCCACCAACGTGTGGAGTGCGGTGTCGTCGTCGGAAACCTCGCAGTGTTGACACCGGGGTGTGACCTCACGATGGATGCGAAACAGATAGCCACCGAAGCATCCATGCCCGGTAACGATCTGCGTCGCACGATACGTGAGGTCACCATGCTGCCTCTGCAGCCAATCGTCCATGATCGGTCTCACCGCCGCGATGATGGTGGCACCCCACTTGGGTTGCTCAAGTCGCACCCTCCATGACTCCATGAGATCCTGGCGGAGTTGGGACCGCCGGTCATCGATTTCTCGAGACGCAGGCCTGTGGTCCCGCTCCAGCGCCTCCTTGCGCCATTGGAACAATGACGCAAGGGCTCTCGCTTCCAGGTCCCATGGAGGGGTCCCGGCTAGGAGACATGCAGCCTCTCCGGAGATCGTGCGGTAGCCCCTTATTGTTTTGACGGCCAAGGTCCTCAACGGTCTGTTTAGGAGCGTTGAGTTGTTGGCCGTCAACCGCGCCGCCCATACGGGAGCCCCGTATAGGGCCATACTCCGCACGATCCCCAGGTACAGTCTCCTGCAGGAAGCGTTGGGTCCCTTTAGGTTGGGCATCAGTCGCGAAAGCGCGACCGATGCCTGTGTCACCTTGGGGACCAAACTTCGGAAATGTGGTCCGAAGTTCCATCGGCTATCAAGTACGATCCCTAGATACTTCATCGAGGGCTTGATGCCGATGCTAACGCCTCCCACATTTATGCTGGAACCTTCAGGTGGACCGTTCCGAGGTCTGTGAAAACACAGAACCTCGGACTTGTGCAAGGCCACCTCCAGTCCCAGCCGCCGTATCCGACCCACGACTTGAGCAACACCCGTCGTGACCTTGAGTGCTGCCTCCTGGTACGTTGCACCCCGCGCCGTGACGAGGGTATCGTCGCCGTAGCACGTTACGCCGACGCCCTCAGGCAACGCACCCCGCAGCACCCAGTCGTAGCCGATGTTCCACAGAAGCGGCCCCAGGACCGACCCCTGCGGAACACCGCACGACACATCTCGCCGAGCTGGCCCGAGCCAGCTGGGGAAAGCTATGGCCCTCTCCGAGAGATAGGCCCCGACAATACGACGGAGGTAGAGAGGCGTTTCGTGATACACGAGCGCCTCCCTAACGCAGCTCCATGGCAAGGTGTTGAACGCGTTGGCGATGTCTAGAGACACCGCCACCACCACCTTGCCCTGTGAGACTGCTTCCTCCGTCAGGCTCTTGACGCGCATGATCGCGCTCACGGTGGAGCGTCCCCGACGGAAACCGTACTGGTTGTCCGCCAGGTCTGGCCCCACCGTCGAGAGATGCTCGACGAGGCGTTCCGCGATAATTCGCTCAAAGAGCTTACACACCTCGTCGAGCAACACGATCGGCCGGTATCCGGACGGTGAGTCCACCGGCCGCCCCGCCTTACGAATCAGGACCAGTTTCCCCGTCCTCCACACCTTGGGAAACTGGCCCCTTTCGAGGCATGCGCTAAAGAGCCCCATCAGTCGAGGCCCGAGTTCTTCGAGGGCCAGGACCCATGCACGGCCAGGAATGCCGTCGGGTCCGGGGGCAGTGATTTTCCGGCGTTTAAGCCGGAGCACTGCCGCACCTAGCTCCCCCACCCTGACTTCGGGTACGTCGTCTTCACTGATGCTATCCGCGTCGGGCAGAGACGGAGC
The DNA here is from genome assembly GCA_963556515.1 of Nudaria mundana. Taxonomy (NCBI): domain Eukaryota; kingdom Metazoa; phylum Arthropoda; class Insecta; order Lepidoptera; family Erebidae; genus Nudaria; species Nudaria mundana. Next base: position 19,076,083 of record OY748301.1, read on the forward strand.
CATGCGCGGAGGGACGTGCTCCTCCGCGCTCGTTGGAAACAGGGAGCCCATGACCCGCTCCAGCTGCTGCGGCTGGAGACTCTGGGTCAGTGGGGGCGCCCTAGGTCGGAGTTTCTCCCTGACCTGTAGGTACGGGCGCCCCCATGGGTTCTGCTGCAGGGTCTCCAGGAGCTCCTCGCGGGCCGCCGTCTTGGCCCGCTTTATTGTCTCCTGGAGATTACCTTTAGCCTCCCTGTAAGCCTGATAAAGCTCCGCCTCTCGGGTTGCCGCGTCGTCTGGGCGGCGATGCCTCCGGCGAAACCTGGTGTACTGGCGGCGGGCGGAGATGCATGCTGCGCGCAGCTGTGCAATCTCCGGCGACCACCAGTACACCTGCTTCCTTGCCGGTCTGGGTGTAACCCTAGGCATCGCCGCATCACAGATTTGCGACATGGCTCTCCTGAACCACTCCGCCTCGGCATCCACATCGGCAGGCCGGTCCGGTGCCGGAATCCAGGCCTGCACGATGGATGCCTCCAGGAGAGCCTCCCGATCCAGATGGTGAAGTGCCCAACGCGGATCCGGGGGATTTTCTACCGGCTGTGGGAGGTCAGGTGGGGGGACGACATCGAATCGGATGTACCGATGGTCCGAGTGCGTCTCCTCACCCTCCTCCACGTGCCAGCCAGTAATACGGGCGGCGAGGGCAGAGGTCGCGAACGATACGTCCACGACCGAGCTGGTCCCCCGCCGCCAGAAGGTGGCGACATTCCCCCGGTTGAGGACCTCCAGACCACGTGTTCTGGTCCAGTCCTCAAGAAGCCTCCCCTTGTCCCTGGTTTCCCGGGAGCCCCACGCCTCACTCCAGGCGTTGAAGTCTCCCAGGAGCAGGACAGGGCGAGGACGGCACGCAGCGAAGACGACTTCGAGCTCAGTGAGCCATAGCTCAAACTGAGTCTCGTCCAGTGTCGGCGAGATGTAGGTGGCCACGACTGCCAACCCATCATATTCCGCCGCAACACACCCGCGGCCCCTTGCAATGATAGCAAGGCGCGAGTTGTCTGCGGCGGACCCCCCGAAGATAAAACAGGCCGAGCCGTCCTCGTCCACCGGGCTTCCCGGGTGGACGTAGTACGGCTCGGCGACCACGGCCAAGTTTATGGACCACTGCCGGATGCTCTGGTACAGAAGATCCTGAGCAGCGCGGCAGCGGTTCAAATTCACTTGCAGGATGCGGATATGGGCGTCAGACATTAATGAACGTCCATATCAGCATCCCGCCGAGAAAATCTGGCCGTGCAGTAGCGGCACCCCCACCGCTCTCAGCGGACGGACGAGGCTTTGGCCTCGAGGCGGCGCAGGTTGTGCTGCCGACCCGGTGGTCCGCAGTTTTGCCCTCCGCCTCGCATCTAAAGCAGCGAGGCGGGGCATCACAGGCACTTGCCTTGTGACCGGGCCGGCTGCAGCGGAAGCATCGATCGCCCACGGTGACTTCCGCTGTGCACTGCACTCCGACGTGCCCCACCACCATGCACCGGAAACATCTAGTTTCCCGGGCACGAAGGAGGTGCACCTGCGCCTTTAGGAAGCCCCCTACGAGGAGGCTTCGTCCGTCCGTCACTTTCAGTGCCGCCGCGACGGTGCACTGGACGACTGTCATCCCATGACCAGTGGTGCCGAAGGAGATGTCTCCAGCCTTCACCTGGTCACGGGGGCAGCCGCCCGCCTCCACGACGGCGGAGATTACTTCCTCCGTCGTGGCCGCGTCATCCAGACCCGTGATGCGCAATGCAGCGCATTTGGTGGGCCTGGTGACGCGGACGGCTTCTGCGTCCAGCGCGTCTCTAAGCTGCGCTGCTAGGGCGTCAGCTTTAGGGCCGCTGGAGGCGCCGGAGACCTCGAGGAGGCGAGCCCCGGTGCGTGTCGTCTTGCACCGGAGACCCCCCTGGATATCGAGGGCTGAGAGGTTGACTGAGGACTTCACGGTCCTCAGGACATCAGCGTACCCCACACCCCTCTCCACACCCTCCGTCGTCACCGTAAGGACGACGGCTGTGGAGCGAGGAGCGCGGGGCCTCTTCGGCGCCTTCGCCGCGGCGGCTTTGGCCACTTTCTTGGCCGCTTTCTTGGCGGCCTTCGTCTTCCTCTTCTTGGCCCCCACTACCTCCCATCCCTCCCGTCCGGAGGGATGAAAAGGAGCAGCGGGAGCGTTAGAGGAAGAGGAGGCGGCAGGGGTGCCGCTCTTCTTGCCGCGCCCCTTCGCCTTCCGCGCCTGGGCCGCGGTCTCGGCCGGCAACCGGTACGCTGGAGCGGACTGGGGCGGAGCGGGGCGGTGAGATTAATTACATCCTGACGCAGAACAAACCCATCATACAAAAAGTCTTTATCACAACACATATAGTCTAATATATAGAAACAAGATAGCTAATAGGTTGTTACTATTCGACATCGAGGTAGGTTACAATATACTATTATTATTGTGGTATTTCTTGAAATTGAATGCTATCTTTCAGCCAATTACGCCGGTGTTTCGTTACAAACTCGATGTTTTTGTTGTAATGCCAGTAACTGAATTGTTGCGGTTGATATCTGGTAAGAAGTTATTTTTTTACTTTACTACTTATTACATTAAATCCAATATATCAATTTATATTTATAAGTATTAAAGTTAAATAATACAACTTGTGTAGGTTGTAAACAGAAAAAAATAAGCCAGACAGAATATTAACAATTTGTAGCAATACGATATAACGTTTCCATTAACTTAAACATAAAGTAGAAATTGGAGAACAACCAACTTAAATAATAAAGTATTCATTTCATTGGAATATTCGTCTACAAATCTATTCATAGTTACTTAGTATTAATCATAACAAACTTGCAATAAAGTTACAAAGTCCAACCCTCTCGGAATTCGCAGACGCCGCCACCCAGAAAAACAATTACGATAGAATTTAATAAAGAGAATAAGAGATGCTTCTGTCTCCCGAATGCTGGCCGCAAATATTCGATCCAACTGTTTGATACAAATATTTTTAAAAAGCTTTTTCCACTTCGAATTTCAAACTGGTCACTGTACTTCATGTTCTCGTCGAATTACAAACTGAAAGTTCTTTTTCTTTTAATTTTTTTTCTCAAAATATATTAGAATTTCTTTACATTCTTCATTCTCAGAGAATCTCAGTTTAACTTAATAGATTGAGAAATATCATTATAAGATAATAAGGGTAGCAGTGTCTCCTTCGCTTCCGTTTTCTCTCTCAGTGTTAAAATAAAATGAAATAGTTATGTACCTACTTACTTAATTTAGAGATTTAGATTTCGTCGATACGTTTTCGATTGCGAGATTATCGATGCTATATCGATACAAAAATAATTTTTTTGAAGAATAATATGCAATCTAAACTGCAAAACTAACATATTCCTAGATTTACGCTAACATCACTATACAACCTAATTCGTATCTAAATAGAATATCAAATTCTATAGAAATTCATCGGGCCCTACGACTGAACCAACTCGTCTAGATCTATTACGGCCCGGTCATGTCAGACAGATGTCTTCCTTTCGAAGTCACTTTGTAAAATGAGATCGGCCTAAAGGCGATGTCAAAGAGCCTGCTATGTACATGACATTCCTTTTCTGTTGCTCTTTTGACATATAGTGAGATACAAGTACCGCGTCAGAAAGTACGACGCCAATATTTCTTTGTATTATATTGTTCATTTTCAATTGCAATTTGATGGGTGATGTATTTCGAGGGGTGTAAATTTACTGGTACTTTAATCAATATACAATACTAACGAAGAAATTTGCATTACAATTTATTGGATTTAATACTGAGTTACCAATGGCAGTCTTATCGCAACTTATTTTAGACGTAGAAAACCTTAAGGCAAATATAAGCGTACTATGGATATAAAATAGGACATCCAATCAATTTGATTTTGCAAGTTACAAAATATCAAATATAAACACGTGATAAACAAATTCTTAATTATAAAACAGATAATTCCAAATGAACTCATCTAAAATAAACAAGCTAACTTACTGAACCCGTAGAATCTTACTCCAAAATTTAATTGACCACAAAAGTACGAGTATAAACATAAAATCGTAGGAAAGCTCCGGTTGCAGTAATAGCGGGCCAATAAAAACGTTGGTCTCGCAACAGATGCGAAACGTTTCCAGAGTAATATGTTACAAGAAATCGACAGTTCCTTTGTTGGTTTTTATTTCAGAAATTCGAATTACTCGAGTTCTTATTTTAAAACTCTATAACGTTGTTGGAACACGTAGAAATAATACAGTATAGTGATCTTTTATAGGCAGTACGTTTTATGATTATAATTTCATAAAGCAAAATTATAACCAAATCGATACCAGTTTCGAGTTTCACAAATTGGATAGTACTACAATTAGCTTTAACAATGGTGGGTTTAGATTCAAAGTGTAAATTAGTCGGTATTTAAACCTCATATTTTTTTAAAGTGTGAACAAGTGTAGTTCTAGGTACCTACCAGTTTAAATATTGTTAATGACAGTAGTATTAATACAATATCTATGACATACTCGTAATTAAACAATATAAATAAATATAATATTTAATATAATAATATAAATAATAAATATTTTTGGACATTCTCACACAACGTCATCTAGCCCAAATTAAGCTAATATAAGATTGTGTTATGGGATCATATACTAATGTTTATAAATATATATATAAACATTAGTATAATTAAAGAAAAAAACTAAATTAATGTCAAAGGCCAGTTTGTGAGACTACTTGTACTATATTCATTTCGAAGTTATATTGTTGTAGAAAGAAGTATTAAAAATCATCATAATTATCCTATAATATTTATTATATTTCAGAGATTGTAAAATACAGCAAATTACTAAAAAAGAGGTGCGATAGTCACTAGTTCCATTTCATTAGTTCTGCATACCTACTTGGTTTCCATTATCTAGACTAGATCATTTATTGATACCTGAATGATGCATTTGTATTGGTACATTGAGTAGTATTTCAAAACACTATATGTTATTGATAGATTGAACGAGAACTGAAACATCAAAACAGTACTCGTATTATTATGCATTATCAATAAAATTAAGTGAAATTTGATGTTTTGGGAATAAGTATTTATTTATTTTATGTTTATGCAGTACCCTTTATTACTCGTATCTATTTTAATGCAGTACCTATATATTTAGCAGTCTTGTTTATCTTTCAGCAGTTGGACCACTTGCAGTGGATGACATCTTTGATTCTTGTCAACTCCCACTTAGTAGCATAATGTGTCTACACAATTGGTAAATTTATGTACAATAATTATTATGTCTACAAAAAGCGACTTTACAAATTGCCATTAAATTACTAAAATGCCTTTTTATTTCTCTGATTATCGTAAAATGCGTACTTACAAAATTAAATAGAAAATGTGTCCATTAACAAAGCTAAATCTTTGTTGGGTCTTCGAACACTTTTTCCTATTACTTCCGTGTCATTAGTAATAACATTTTTTTTACAAAAGCCTTACAAATGGACTGTCTGTGTATTAAGACAATTTAGTCGAGCGTTTGCTACAAGATTGATGTTTATTGTAACTGTATGCCCTGATATTGGGAAACTCAGCCTATAATAAGGATTTTAGTATAGCGTTTGATTGTAATATTCAATGTATTCTTTAGTAATGAAAAAAAAATGTATGTAAAATAAACAATTTTTAATTATATTAACTACTGGGCAGCACCAACAATCTAGACAAGGGCCCTTGACATCCTCACCTGCACAGGGTGCACCTGCTGACAAACGAACTAAGCTCTGTCAAAAATACTCAAAGTGTTTCTACTACTTTGGGGATAAGGACGTGATATTATATTGTATGTGTATTATACCCGCTATGAGATTTAAATCCGTCGTTACATCCCAAATTTTTATCTTAACCTCGTCAACAGCGACCAAAATAGAGATACAGAATGCTATTTTTATTTTTTTATTCAATTTATGTGTACATTTTAGCGTCGTGATTGTCTGGTCACGATTTATTGTGACAATGTGTCGCCGATTTCGCTAAGTTAAGTTGTAAGTGCCTTTCAAAACAAGCTTTTATTGTTATCTCCATTTAAATAATTCAATAAAGTCAACGAGACGAATATTCACGCTTATCTTTACTGGTTTTATGCTTCTCAAGCTATGCAATGTCTTGTTTTAAAAAGTATCTAAAACTTGATAAATTGTATAAATTTCTAAACTTTATTTTTGAATTCATAGACTCTGTGGTCTATTTAAATGAAGTATTTTATTGTAAGTTAGTCCTTTAGCCTAAAATATCTATCTACAAAGGTACTAAACTTATCGTGAACACATTTGTAACAATCGAACCGATCGCTACTATGGTCAAAGAAAAAGCACTAAAACAATAGATATTTATCAAAGAAGGATCAAAATGTCAATCCATTGTGTCCCCGATGTCCACAACATTAATTAGTCAACTTTGCTAGTGAAACCTCGACTGTATAACGATAAAGATAGAAATGATAGTGGTATTTGTGGCGCAAGTATTAGCTTGGCACCAGGACATTATTGAACGGGCAAGTGTGTTTGATGATAACACGGGATTAAGCGACTCGTGGGTAATCTAGAACGAAATAGGGTCAGCAGTTATATTTTGGGTTGCTTCCAGTTTTAAGCTCAGTTTGTGAGAATTTTCATTTTTGGCTACATTACTTGCTAAGGGCTTACATTTGTCAAATTATATGTGTTTTTACATGATTTGTAGGAACATCATCTTCGATATTTTCTACTGTTTTCGATTAATCTCAACATGCTATTTGTGTACAAGCCTGGAACAAAAGTAAGCCTTTTGTTCCAGCCACAAAATTTTCAAAAAAAAATACGAGCAACCCCTATCTGCGTCGTTACATTTACCGAGCCCATTTCACATCCCATGTGCTTACCCAACAGTTACAAAGATAAATAATGTATTTACACTGAGTGAAAACCATTGCTTCGTTCAGATTGAACCCCTACCCCTCCTTGTAACGACGGTCATTAACCTTTACCCCGCCGCGACAGATTACTGCATTATTGCGAGTAGTATCAACATTAAAATTTATAAACACCTAAACTGTTAAATTTTTATCTTTGAAGAAGCTTCTTATCGAAAAGCCAGTTTGCCACTCCTTGGCTTCAAGTAAACTTTTTAAGCGTAATTAAGTACTTTTAAGTTTTACAGATCCTGTAAAACTTTAAAGCCAAGTATCAAATGCCTGCCAAAAAACTAAACTTGAACTATGTAAGATTAAGAACGGAAATATGGAAGAGCACTGTGTGTGATATCTTAAGCAATGTTTTTACTAGTTATGATTTTAAGATTTTAATTAGGATTTTGATTAAAATTTTGGCAGATGGTAGGAATCAAATTGACAGTATCTACGATAATTTGTATTCGTACACAAACAGACATATACACATGCACTTCATTCCATAGCAAATAAGTTCTGAAATCTCAAAAGTCATGAATTCACAAGTTATAAACAATATAACGGAGTAGAATCGACGGCTTAACCCGTCGATCGCTATTGACTGTGCCCGCCTGGCCGGCGACGATAAACGTAGATTAAACGTGGATGTACGTCAACTTTAATCCCAGTTAGTATGTACCAACATGTTTTTAATATTTTGACGTCCGTATTTTCCCTACGATTCACCATTTTTCACGGACATTAAAAGCTTTTGATGCTAATATTCAAGCTTAATGCGTAATCGTATTAAAATTATTGAAAAAAATAAGTTCGAGCTAAGGTACCTATGTTTATCGTTAAGTGTTAGAAACTGCAGCTTTCACAATACTCTGTAGTACAACTTATATAACTTAATACCTAGTACGTAAATAGAAAATGACCCAACTACGCAATGGAAAGTGATAGACATGTCCTATCACGATAAAGTTTGAGATCGTAGGTTACTTATCTTCTGTAATAGAATCAAACTGGGTCAGAGTTATAATATATTTATAAGCGGTCTAGCCTGGTTAGTTTCAGCTTGACAACCAAGATATTTGAATTACGCTTTGTTGATGGGATATAAATATAAATGTTTCAATCGTTGTGATATTGTGCTTATATTTAAAAAGTTGCATGAACATTTTTTTTATTCTAACTTGATTATCTTTTTTTTTCAATCGACGTTGCAATATTTTAGTCGGTTAGTGATTTTGAATTCTCTAATAATTAAATTTCTTCTTTAACATTCATTGAAATAATTGATTTATTTAGCAAAAAGCCCAAAAGAATACAAAGCTGAATTTTTACATCCATACAGACTTACAAAGTAAGTTACTCATTATTCTCATTTAGAATTTTAGCGAAACAGCTCGCGCAATAAATTTATTATGAAATAAACCCTATTCTCTTGTCTTCATATTATCAAGTCTGCGTTAAACATATTTTTTCGTTCTTTTTTTTATGAAACTCATCAAGTAATAAAATCGGGACTAATTTTAAAAACCGTCTAGATCCAAAATTTACGAGCCCTAATAAATGAGAAGAATACAGACGTTGAGAAAATGAGGTGGCTTTTATGATGTGGCAATTACGAAACAACTGTTCGGTTTGAGCTAATGACTTGGGCCGTTAACTAATCAGTTTAAAGAAGTTGAACTATTAAATAATAAGTAAATAAATGATATATAGGTATCTACTAATGATACACACAATTAATTTTATGACATTGATATGTTTTAAACTGATGCGTAACATCTAGAAAGCTAAGTGAGCTCAAGGTTTAGTTCTTAGTCTTAAATTCTTCTATAAATCAATACTTAAACATACCGTTTATTAAATGTAAATCAATCAAACATATAATATTATAATAATAATTATGAATAGCAAAAACTTTAGTCTTGGGGTGGACTTGAACCACTACTGGCTATTCCCTTTTCAGGAGAAACACTCATACCAACAGCCCAAGACATCACAATGACTATCGAAACCACCTTCTATTTGCTTAAAAATACACAATCGTAATCATCAATCTCATCAAAACATTAATACTTGATATTAATAGAGAGAGAACCGAACCAAATAATACAAACGCTCAAGGTTTGGAAACCAAATCATTTCTCCCTTGAACGCCAGAGCTTTATAGTCAGCACACTTTATTATTTGGCAACACACTGTAAACAAATAGTGCGTGAACGTGTCGCCATCTATTTTTTGATTTAGAACTACTGCCTATTACAGTAGAGCCACAATCTCATAATTTGTACGAAATCATAGTATTTGTTCTTAGATTTGGTACAAATTATGATAAAATTCTTTGAACATGTTATTATACTTCATCAAGAAAATAAATAACCTAGTCAAGAGTTAGAAAAATACAAATCATCTGAGATTACAAGAATTTACGTCATAAAAAATTTGCTATTTATATAGTAAGTTTCCTAATAAAAGAAGAAGAAAGAAAATATGTTTAATTCGCAAACACAGATGTGGCGATTATAATACGAAGGTGTCTATTTTTGATACGCCCTAGCAATCTCATGATGGAAGCAAATACAAATTAAGAGTATAAAAATGTTTAAAATGCCATATATCAGTTTAAATTTATAATATTTAAATGTATGTGTGCAACTACCTACATTTCAAAATGTCGAACGTAATGACTCCTAATTGGTTTATCAAGCTACGTTATTATCTAATTGTAAAATCTCGATAGTGGTATGTTTGAGGTCAACGTTCGCACGGACGCTGTATTTTGTATCCAAAGTGTATGTACTCGTAATTAGGAAAAATAACTCAACACTAAGAGTATTATTTTCGTATGTTACAACCGGACCAAAGGTTACAAATTTATACAATGTTTAACACGACTAATATATTCAAAAATATATATTTTCATGGTCCGCTGATACCAGATTTACAGCATGATTATTCAAATTTAGCACCTATAATAGCCCATCATCTGGTGCTTTGGTGTATTTTTATTTTCACCCGACCAAAATAGATGTAAATTTGTATGCTCTTAATGATAAATTCAACATCTAAGCCACTGAACTTAAAAAAAGTCTTTTTTTATTTTTTGTCGTTATCTAAATTGGTCAAGATTTTATGACTTGTAGTTTTTATTACCCATAAATTAGTCTAAATTAATATATTACAGAGCTTCTATCTAAGTTTCACTGCCTACACTATGAAGAGTAACCTACAAAGTAACCTACATAAAACGCGTTACCAAATATAGATATCATTATTTAAATTGGTACAGATATAGCAAACATAATACCAAATAAATAATTAAAAACAAATTAACTGCTGAAACGAGAGCTAAAATTTAAATTTGCTTAAGAAAAAACAGTAAAGGCATTGAACGCATCCAGGTTGTTTACCTCTGACCTCCGATTGACAACCGACCGGTTCGGACAGCGTATGTACTCGCTATAATACTAAGTTTAAGATTAATCATCCCTTCGAGAATAATGGACATAAATTACAAATAAATATCACAATTTCGACCTTGAATTTTAACTTATTGATTCTAACTTTAAAATGTGATCCTTTCGTATAAGTAAATACTAATAGTATTAAATAAATAACAGGCATTTTAGAATACATTATGATGCATATCATTGCGTAATGATGCATATATTAAAGAAAGATTTATGACATTGCCTAGTATCGAACAAATATCTAAATTACAGCCAGATTCAGATAGAATGTTCTTTACATATTGAAGTCACTTCATGCTTCGAAGAGCACGTTCAAGCCATCGAACTCAGAACGGTTGTCAAGTCAACATTTATTATAGTCGTCACGGGTCGTCAAAAATCTGTGAGTTTAGATCACAGATTTAAATTAAGTTTAAAGTTTTTAAAGTGGTGACTTTTAATTGCATTTATATTACTACTCCTAAATTAATGTTACTTATGCACACATTTGCATGAGCAAAATGTAAATGTAGAAGTTTATATTTGGAATTTTAAAATATATTAAGAAAATCAAGTACCTACTAAACAATTGCAAAGTTATGTTGTCAAAATATTTTCTACGTCTATGGAACCATTAAAAATTATAAGTCATTTCCTTAGTGTAAACCGTTGAGGTATTAAACTTACATGAGACATAAAAAGTAAACAATTCTCTCGTATAATCAGTAGTGTGGCGCAACTGTGACGGTCGTCATCGGTAGAATCGCGAAATTCGTCCCATATATTATTCACCACAGGCCGATAATGAGGCCGTTCACCCTACTGTTAGACACAATAAGTCGCGACATCGACCCAAAGCTTGCTTTTGAATTTTACATTACACTCGTTGGGTTATTTACTAGTGTTTTGTAGCCGTAGTATTTAGTACTTAATTAGGTGTTTTATAATTAACAATATCTATTTTATTAATAACTAATTTAAAACCCGGTTTTCATTTGGAATTATTTAACTTTCAATTATTGTCAGTGATATTAAATGTATGTTTGCATTTTTTTTATTAAACCACAGCGAAGTGTCTAATGTCTAAGGTTCGACAAAATATAAATGAAAAAATGGATCTTGATTCAAACACAAACTAAACGCACAAAATAAAAATCTTTATGAAAAAAAAATATTTTTATAAATTCTTTTTTTTTTATAAATTGTAAAAAATATTTCAAGACTGTCACTGAACAAAGTTTGGGCTATGAAAGTTTAATTGTAATAAAATTTCAAAGTAAATAACACTGAATTATTAAGATCACCTTACATACCATATCGTCGGGATATCTCGCTAATTCGTCCAAGTATCTCCTTACCTGAAAAGAGTACAGAATTTTATCATTAACGGTTAATTTTTTACTTCAAATACGTGAATTTTGAAAACGACCCATTGTTATATGACTCCCACAATGTGGTTGAATGACCGACCGGATTTTTAAATCACCACCTAGATATTCTGAAAAAATCATAATACGATATAAAATAATGAATAATTCAACTGTACGCACGTATTCACTTTGTAACAAGGTAAGCACTAATATCGAAGTTACAGGAAGTCTGTCCGTTTGTTATTTGGATTTCTAAATGATAGGTTTTTGAACTATAAGTTGTACGACCAAGCCTGGTCAATGTCAATATTGACGATAAGTTATAAATACACAACTTAACAAAACTTTTGTTATTAGAAATATAATAAATGTTTCTAGAAATAGGTTTAATTTCACAATCTATTACGTATTATGTTGATGTAAAGTTTAAGTAGAAGTTAAAGAAAATCCAAGTAAACGCATTAGTAGGCGACATAAACAATATATTTCTGATCCAGATATCGATATCACGCAGCGCGTTGTATAATCAAAGTATTTATTAATATTTATTAACACTATGGTAAAATATACACTTCCTTGTATACTCGCATTAAGTTACCAGTTGGATTTTGTGTTTTTGTACGAAGAAGTCAATGATTCTTTACTAAGAGCATCTACCTATACGGAAACTTTTACTATCGAATTTGAATCATCCAAAATATTATATTTTTTCTTTCATAGTTGGTGGAATTTAAGAGAATGAAGGGAGTAGATGCTTAAACAAAGTTAATTGTGACTTACAGGTATACTAATATTCATCATTCTAAGTTTTGTGTAGGTAACAAATGGTAAATTTGAAGAGTATGTGTAACAGACGGTCTTATTGCTAAGTAGATCAAGAATCAATTTCGTTTATTCAATTTAGGAACATAAAGAGCACATATGAATGTCAAAATTTTACAATTTCATGTCAAGCAATATTATAAAAATAGTAAATTAAGTACCATAAATAAACCATTTGAAAATGATTCTTTCGCTGGTTCGGTAAGTTGGTTCTACTGAGAAGATTCCAGCAAGAAACTCGTGTAGATTAACCATCTAGTAGCAATCTCGTCCTAAGGCAACCTTAGGATGAATGAATAAGTAAGAAATGATAGTGGCTATTTAAAAAATTGTTGTCTGTCTGTCTGTTTGTTCAGGCATCACGCAATAAACTACCGGTTAGATTAAAATGAAAATTGGTATAATTATTCTTTAATATCCTGGGCACCTACTGGGTACTTTTAATCCCGGAAAAGTATATACAATAAAAAATAAAAAAACTTAATTTCGCGGTTCGATCCCTAGACCCGATTACTGTACCAACCGCAAATAATAAGTTTGTCGTATGTTACTTCACCCGCAGTGGAGTTCACTAAGGGGCGCTGCACACGGCTAAAATACTATAATATTTTATCTTAAGATACAATATCGCTCGCCATACAATTCAATGGACTATCACACACGACGAAGATAACAAATAATATTTCATATTTTCGTATCTTAGATGAATTTGTATGGTATAATAGAAAATATAATAGAAGATATAATAGAGAAACTGTTGTACCGGGGGACTTTATGAACGCAATAAAACCCAAAACAATGGTTTTTTAAAACTTTTATCTGTTTGTCTGAATGTTTGAACACGCTAATCTCAGAAAGGGCTTAACCGATTTGAATTTTTGATTTGAATTTGCGGTTTTCAGTAATGTGTTGTGGTTTATTCAACTTAACATTTAAGGTTTTGTTTTCAATCGGTTCATAAATAAAAAAGTTATGTAGATCTAAAGTAACACGCAGGCGGAGCTGCGGCCAACAGCTAGTATATAATATAAAACATAATACTCGTAAGAAGGAAAGAGGATAGAGGCGATTTGTACTCTTACATTTTCAAGTAGTTTTATTGGTACCACGTATGGTTACCCTCTAGCCGTTTCTGGGAATTCGGATATTTGCCAGATCCTTCTCCGTCGGTGAGCAAGTATACTGTAGGTGAGAATGAATAAGCTTATAAGATACTTGAAAATAATGGTTTGACCAACGGTGTATTTACTGCAACTAATTTGCATAAGGCCAATTTTCCAGTGATTTTGTTACTTCAAAGTACTTTACGATACTAATTATAAACGGAAATGTTGAGTAACTTGTAAATATAATTACATTTATTATGTAAAATAATTTATATTTATTGTTTTATTACCTTAATTTACATAAATAATAATAATTTAATAAATAATACAGGATGCTAGTATCTACGTGTAGGTACATATTTTTTTTCACACTCCATTTTTTAATCAGTAAATTAAGTCATAATCTCTTTGATGTGAGCCGAATTCTGCTTTAAAAGTTACAATTTTGCAATATTTATATGGTTTTAACAACCGTGTATTCAAAGAACTACAGAAACTGTGAAAATTAATTAAGATTTGCAATTATAATGAGAATTAATTTAAACTATTATCATCCTTTTGCGTGTTAAAGACATTTTACCGAATAATATTTACAAGTTAAATTCGGTTTACTGTTTCGTTGACTGAATTCTTCAATTATAGCTCTTATAGGATGCATGCTTAGTTAAATCCCCCTTTACTGGCCATCAACAATCTAAATAATAGACGACGTCCAACTCATAATTTGGGGTTTTTGTTTCCCTGAACCCCGTACCTTCTTCCACCCCAATAACCCCAAATTAGAGTAATACCCCAATGTGTAAGCGTTATTATAAACTGCCACCCATGAGCCCACCTAGTCCGTGTATTCAATGTCCCCCGAACTCGTAAAGAACTTTAGATTATAAGGATTTTACAGAAAATAAAATGTATTACTTTTAATTTGGGGTGGATTTACCAATTTTTTTATGAAATACACAATTATACGTTTTGAAAAGTTATACCTTAGGTATTTAGAATCGTAAAAAATATAAGAAATAATAAAAAATATAGAAATAAGCGAGTACAACATACTGTAATATAAATATAGTTGACAGATGCAGATCCAGAACACAAGTGTACAAAATAACCCAGCAAAGCTTGCATAGCACGTACCAACTAAGTACTCCTTTAAGTGATCTGTAATTACATGCTTTATCTTTCATGTTGATCAGGAAGAAGTATGTTTTCCATTTATACACAACATTGCAAACTGGTTATGTGTTTTCTTAGTAAATGAACTTAATAGTGAAATTTATTTTAATACTAAAAATACATGTTTTTAAAAACATCTGATTTATGCAACGATTATTTACCTAACATTTCAGTAACACATAAAAGTATCTAGATATAATGTTTAAAAGCAATACGCACTAAACGTGGGATTACTCTTATGGTGTGTCATAAAATTAAAAAGCATTAGCAGTAAATTTTACATAAAACATTGCGTCAAAAACTTGTGTAAAACTATTTTAGTCAGTTTTACTAGTTACTTTAGCTTTTACTGGCTTCAACTTTAATATGTATGTTCGTAGTTTTACTACTGAACATGTACCTAAAATTAAAATATTAAGATATAAATTATAAACAGATCACAAAAACTAACCTAATCTTTGTGTTCAACATTACAACGTTGTCACATATATTTTTATACGAGTATATTGTTGTAGATTTTTGTAAAGTATAACATTGACAATTACCTGTTTTGTTTTTTAGAACTAATTTAAGATGGAGCATGATCCACACAGAAATCTCCTTTAAATATTCCAACTACATTATGCTGCGTAAACCTATAAATTTATATGTTTTGTATAAATATATACACTAATATATACATATATATTGACACAAAAAACACTGAGTTCGCTTAATAAAGGCTCTGCGTAGTTAAACACTAGATGGATTTAGTGCAAATGTCCTGGAATATTAGCTTTTTCTTCAAGTAGAATTGCAATATTCTGAAATCATTATAATAAAACCAACGAAAAATATTTTTTCAGTAGGTTACCACATTCTATGTAATGCAACATTTACTCAAGTTACGAGAATATCACTTAAAATATACACATAAAACGTTAAGGGCTTGGTATTTCGCAAGTTTTAAGAGCCAATGCCTTGGGACTGAGAGTGATAAAAGTATATGAGCTTAAATATATTTTTACGAAGTCACTCTATGCAGTGACTTCATTATGATTTTATTTAGATTTTAGGCGGGAGGACGTCGAAATGTATCTTCACCCAACTTTACTGAATTGAACAGTAACATAAATATGTAACTGTCCTGAACTCTTACTAATACACCATTCTCTATGCTTTCTATATCTGTTGTCCAGAACACACACGGTTGTCTAGAAGAAATGCCTTCTTATGAGCGATATGATTACTATTTGTAACTATCCCTACTAGTATGGGACTTTCTTTAAAACTCTTTAAAACTCCTTAGTGTACCTAGATACGTAAAATAGTGATCTACAGCTCAAGTGAAATGATAGAATAGAATAGAATAGAATAAAACTTTATTGTACACCAATACAACATATATAATAAAATATCCAAGTTAAGTTCAAGAAAAAAAAATCATACCAGTTCCTTCCTATTATTAGCGCGTTTGACCAAACTCTTTTGCCTATACTGTGTGTAGCTTGTAGCTTGTTGACCAACTTGTCATAACATTATTCACTGTTTATTATTCTATATGAATAAAGGAATAAACATCTATGTACAAAGCGTAAATTGTAAGCATTAGTGTCTACAATTTGCGCTTTAAGCGTATAACTACTACAACAAATAACAATCAAGAACCACCGTAAACACACAATTATATTAACATTTTCTGTGACCGTTAAGATGTAAAATAATGAAGGTTATTATAAGAACCCACGTAAGACTGCTATATATGGTATCTAGTCTCGTACTATTCAAATTGAAGTATATTTTTAATCATCTCATTTTTATACCATCTACCTTTATAGTTTCTTAATCCCTTAACGAATCACTACTTTTTATAGAACAAAGTTTTAATAGTATACGAGTATCTGTTAAATGATTAATTGACTGACTGTTTCGGTGGTGTAGTCGGTAGGTAGTGCACCCGCTTACGACGCCGGAGTCTCGGGTTCGATTCCCGGTCGGGACAAACTTTGTATGATGACATATACGTTTGTACCGAAGTCCGGATGTATAATATGTATGTATTTACAAAAAAAAATGTAAATAAGTCTTTATATCAGTTCATCTAGTACTCATATTACAAGCTCTGCTTAGTTTGAGACTAGATGGCGTTGTGTGAATTGTCCTATCATATTTATTTATTTAATTACGAGGCTTTTAGTATGTAATTCATTAAAGTTTGTATCTATTGAAAGCTATTATGGAACTGAACGGAGAGATAACTACAAACTAAATGTTTTGAAAAGTCAACAGTTTCTTTGTAAAGTTAAATATTAACAATATTAACAAATTCTCTGCTACAACTATTTCTTTATCAAAATCACATAGATATTCTTATATAGGTATTCTTTGGCAAAAAAATAAGTTTACATATAAAAACCAAATTTCTCGATACATAAATCCCATACGAAATTTACATAATTTTACATAAACATAAACTCGTCACGACCGCAAACGCTCTTTCACCCTACAAAGAACCCATAAAATGCCTGGAGCAATAAATTTATTATGATAAAAGTCGATTTACGTCAATAGCCTTAACTTTTTTTTTGAATTGAAAACTTTCCTTAGAATCTCGTAGAAAGTATTTTCAGAAGAAGTATTAAAATTTATAATAATGTGTTCGCACACAAACTTGAAGTGAAATTATTTTTCGTAAGGTTTTCTATAAGTAATCGTTTTGGATTGGTGATCACATTTTCTAACTTTTTCTACTCGAATGTGATATGGAAGTTTATTTAGGCTTAAATACCCATGAATGTCTTATTTGAATTTGCTTTTTAAGAAGATATTAATCGAAGTCAACGACCACAAATACACTTGGAACTTTGCCTCCCGGTACATTATCCCGGCCTGCCCTGTGGTTTCACCCACTTTGAATCATTCATGATTAATATAATTATAGCCTATTCCTTAATAAACGAGTTATTTGATGCTAGAATGTTTAGAATCGGATGAGTATTTCCTGAGGTTAGCGTGTTCAATCAAATAAACAACTATTCAGCTTTAAAATATTACAGTATACCTAACCTACTTTGTAGTGGTTCGACCCGGCTTGCATATAGATAGATATTTTCGTTATGGGACTAAATTAATATGGGAACACGCAAAAATCAAAATCGGTTCAACCAGTCGAAATATAGGTAACAAATAAAGTAAAAGAACAGCTGAATTAAGCACCTCCGCCTTTTTGAAATCAGTTAAAAACAGTCTATGCTCGTCACGGATTACGAAGCATTCTAATAATGAAATATTTTTTACATCCAATCATCTATGTTCTTATAAATCTTTTCGTTTCTAAAGTAGCTTGCCAGAAATTGATTTTTAAGTATATATTTTGTGTTCGTAATCTATTTCATATGACCTATCTCAAGAGGCATACAATAAAGATTATTTTATTATGTTCTACTGATCTATATTTTGAGTATCATGGCGCAACTCTCAAGCAATCAAAACGACTTCCACAAGACCTTTAAATATAACAGAAAACCGCAACAAAGTACAACCATTAATCTTGCTGTGAAAGTCAGATAATATCTGTACGCATCTTGGAGCCAAGGCCTTCGAAATATGATATCTTTCATTCACTAATCATTCATTCCGCGAGAACGAACAACGTTTTACGTATGGCTTAGCAATCGCTGCTTCGATGTATTAGATTTTCATAATTCATTGCCACCGATTGCGGTTTTTGTCGAGGAAAATGAGATATTAGTATCGAGTCTATTGGTGTAAAAACTTTAACACTTTAATGAGGTTAAAGTGTCTGTTATATTTTCTTATGACAAAACAAGATTTTTTTTATTAAAAATAAAAAAGGCAAGTAAAAAAGTATATGAATAAAACGAATAATACAGTCAATGAACTTGTATTATTACGCTTACCGATAACAAGCCCGGAATACGTACTAAATAAAGCTTACAAGTTAAGGCTAGGCTTTCACTTGGCAAGGTCACACGGATCGCCGGCTCCCTTCCTAGTTGAAGCAACCTTGATACGCTTTTTTAGAACTAGAAGGAAGTTAGTTCTGTGGATTATGTTACGTTACATTTTAGAAGATTAATTGGTTTATTGTTCGAGTTAAATACCGTCTACTGTTATTGGTTCTCACGAAGGCAAATTGGACCTTTTAATTCACAATTTGTGACCTCGATTACAATTTATAAGAATACATAAAGAATACGCTGAGAAACTGATATAACTACCTAATTAATAAAAAAGCAGTTCTAATATATATCTAAAGTAAAATAAACTATGTAAATGTCACCGTTCTTAAATATCATGATTTCAATCTACCCACGGAATTTTGCTCACGATTTAACATGCTCTAGTGCATGCTCAATGCTTAACTTGTGAACGTAATGCTATATTAACAGTATCACAATCGTTCACTGTCAAATTGAGGCCTCTGAAAAAATACAACGTTATAATAATACAAATAATTAAACTTAACACAGTTGTTAAATTGTATTTTTCCAAATATAACGTTTTTCGAACAATGTCTATTAACAAAATCACGCATTATTTGTATTGTAAGGGCGTGTTTATATTAATGTTTCGTAATCATAAGCGATAGCGTTTCAGATTGTGATGTTATAAATTTAGAGTTTGTCAAATATTTTAAGTTATATTCTAATTGGATAGTAAAAAAATGTTAGGTCTTTGCTGGTATTTGGTGAGTGATTCTATTATTATTTTCATTTAAGATGCCATTTCAGTGTTATGTGTTAAATCGCTCAGCTACTCTAAATGTCTCTCTAAAACCTCAGTTTTTTTTTATACTCATTCCGTAACTATAAAACCACCAATTGGAGAGATAAACATCTCAAATAGAAACACATCGCGTGTTTGCCCGCCATGTTCTAATTTTGGTTACCCTATCAAATTAAGAATGCGCTTACCTATTCCACCTTTATGCAAATAGGGTGGTTTTCCGAATGGCTGGTTAGCATTTTTTAGAACAATGAGTGCGTGAATTGTAATTATGACCTCACTATTTACCTGTCAGGGGAGTATTAAACCTATGAAACCGCTTTTATAAGGATAGTTAATTTGTGTTAATCTCTTGACACGATGAAATGTGTGAATTATTTCGTTTATTATAATTTGGCTGTTGTTTGTTGCAAGTTTGTTTACTTTCGAAGTAT
This sequence comes from Nudaria mundana, assembly GCA_963556515.1. NCBI lineage: Eukaryota > Metazoa > Arthropoda > Insecta > Lepidoptera > Erebidae > Nudaria > Nudaria mundana. The sequence goes on from OY748301.1 coordinate 19,096,131, forward strand.
GGAAAGCATTACTCTTACAATATTTATACGAATTTGAAGTATTTACAATATACAGTATACAGACAGACACATTAGTTGGTTGTTGGTTTGTATGTGTCATTTGGCATTTCTACAAAAAATATTAAAAATAAAGAAGATAAAGTCTTGTATTGGTGAATACCTATTTTTGAACTTAGTTAGCATGACCTGCGGTTTCTACCCACGTTAGTTATTGTGAAAAATCCTACATCGCGCTAATGATATTTGCACACGCTTACTTATAAGCAAATACGTTCTAACTACAAATTTTGCTGTTCTCTCTGAGACAGTCTTGATAATGCCTCGTTTAGAGGCGAAACAATTGTCGACGTTTTGTTGTCTTTTTTAATTCTGCGGAAAACAATGCTATTACAAATTTAAAAGGTTTTTTAAAAACATTTTACTTACCATTGATTTATTTACAATATTCTTACAAATACAAATATATGAAACCCGAACTAAAATAACAAATATATTTGACGTGAGTGCCGTTTTATTAGCAAGTCCATTCAATATCGTCTTAAGTGAAACAGAAAAATGCGGTGTATTTCTTGTAAAGTTTAAGTACAATTTATTTTTAAAGTAGGTACTTACTTACCTTGTTACAATTTATAGGAATATGTACTTAAGTTTTATTAGCAGTTACCCTGATATTACAACCGTGAGAATACTTTCTGTTGTCATGGTAACTGCTTATTATGAACACTATAGCATGTAATGACCAAGTGCCTACTTATAAGCAACCATTCAGTTACTTGTTGATATTGTAATTCTATATAATTTGGTTCACGAATAGATACTGGGTAAATATTATGTACTTGCATATAATCTTGAATTGAGCTTATTTACTTCAAAAGGTAAAAGCTAAGCCTTATAGTAAATTATTTCTACAAGTTTAATAGAATTTGATAGACATTAAGGTGAAAAACTAACGTTTTATTATGATTGACTTACTATTAATGGAGATGCAAAGGCATTATGTATGTAGGTCTGTAGTACTATAGGTACTTCTTTACATAAAGTACAGACATATAGACGTAGTTAAGTAAATATTACCTAAACAATTTGTCATCTTCCAGTGTTAAATTAAGTAGTGGCTAGTTAGAAGTAATATTTAAATTAAAAGCAAAGACGTACACATTTAACTTATGTTGAATTGATTAGATCAAGAACTTATGAAACACATGGAAATGATTAGTTGTTTGTAAATTTTTGGTAGTCAAAGTTGAAAGAGTTTTTTGACGGTCACATAGACCGATGACACGAACTTGTAGGAGCTTCTAGATGCATTTACTCTAGCCTCTAGAAATTTAATAAAAATACGATACGAAAAATTTTTAATGTATTTGTAGAATTTTATACAAGAAATTGAAATCATATAATGAGTAAATTATTGTTAAAATATTTTGAATTTTTTTGAAATTACATATATATATACACAATAAATACAACAAATTTTCTGTTTAAGTAATCACAAAATACTCTGAAAACAACTGGTACTAATTCCTTTCTCGTAACACACTAAACTATATTCTATTCCAAATAAATGGGATACCTAAGTAAAACAAGTTACATTAAACATGTACATAAGAATAAATTATTTTGTATGTATTCAGTCCAGCGTTAATGCAATATGGTTAAGTGTTTCATTGTAATTAATTAGATATTTAGGTTTTACTTAATTGACAGTTTGTTCATTAGTAGTTCTTGCGATTAGAAATATGGAATATTTTTATGGGTGTTAATTATTGAGCCATGTTAGATGAAACAGAATTAAACGAGGATCTTTCACTACATGTATCTATTTTAGACAGCTAGAAATAGGTTTCTTGTCTACTGGCATAGAACTATCGATTCTAATTGTAATCACTTTATTAAATTATATATTTTATAATAATATATTATATTCGATTCTAGGTTACCTATCTATTACTCCATACTTCGAAGTCATTCTAACGTTTGATTTTATTCAACTATTAAATTTACATGGAGTACATCAGTAATTTTATTTAACGTTTAGTACTTCGTAAACTCTTGACTCTATAAACAAGAAATGATACATACAATACAAAATCCAAATCATTATCATCAGACATAATAGCCTCGCGCTTATTACGAAACTTTTATACGAGTACTATTCGCGTGTTAAAATTACGTGTGTATTACAGCCATTAAGTCGGTAGGATCTAAGAAACTTGACCTTAAATCAATTTTTGTGTTTCACCTCGATAAGTAAAGGGAACTGCATTTGAATTGTGATCTGATATTAAAGATATAAATTTGAATTACAAATGCAGCTGTGCTAGGTACAATAAGTTACTAAGCTGTGAATAAATTTAAAAACTGAGTATTAAATATATATATAAATTAATGTTTTCAAACCAGAAATAAGTTGTTATTGTACGTGGTTTGATAAAAAAATCTATTAGCTGTAATAAAGTACAAAGACTGACCATGCCTACATAAATGAACCTTGAATACTGATATCACTATGTCACTACAAAAGTGATGGGTCTAATTAAATTATGGCTTCCTACTATTGTATTCTATAAGAATGATGATAATACCTACAAGTCTCATTATACAACATAGTATTTTACACAGTTTCTTTTTTATTTCACTGTTGACATGTCTTTAGCATAAATTATATTATCAAAGTCCTACCTACAGTATAATTGATTAGTTTTTTTTTACCTTTCTAGCCTTGATGTAGATCATTTAACTTAATTGATTTATAATCACAATCTCAACCATCAATTAATTTGAACTGCAACAATATAATACTCCAATTAGTAACAACGCGGCAACGCTGTGTTGCCAGCGTCATAATAAAAATTACCCTTCATAAATGTATAATAAATTATTGACAGTGAACTAAAATCTGCAGTGGTATTTTAATTCTTAATGATACACTATAAAGAGTACTATGGTTTGATACGAAATATCTCCTTGCTTTAATCAAGCCAGCGTGGGTGCTTAAGCCTTATAGAGTGACATATTTTGCAATAGTATACGCAATCAATGGAATAATGAACATTACACAACATTTTATATCGTTAGTAGTTTTCATCATGAAACAAATATTATAAAAGATGCACCAATTTGCATACTTAATTATGTTTATTATGACGCTAGTCTATCATAGAGAATTTTTCAAATTCAGTTAACCAAAGCATACCTTTTAGGTACTTATTTCTTTATTACAAGCAATATGAATATCTACTATGCATGTTATTCATAGATTAACTCTATGTAAACTCAATTACTTCTAGTCAGTTAAACTAAACAACCTGCCAGTTAGACTATATACTTCTAGTACAATAAACACTAAATTTCAAATATTTTGTGCGCGTATCTATAATGAAACGTAACTTCCAATTGATTTATTCTCAATCCTGACATAAAACGGCTTCTCTCGAAATCCTCCAAAGCTCGTTCATTTTACGAGTACAGTATCCCCCTTTAATATTATATACACAGTTTAATAAACGATAAACTTAACTGCACCATCATAAAAGAAATGAACGAAAATTTTAACGAGAAAATGATTCAACAAATTTTTGTAGAGTTCAAAAGATTATAACAAAAAAGATAATTAGAAATGTGAATAGAACTACAATCAATATAAGATTCTAGTTACGAAATTCAAACAGGTAGGTATTCGAAATTCAAAAAAAAATATCTAAGACGAACCAGAAATCATTATGTACCTAGTCAATAGATTTTCATTAAAAAGTTACACTAAAGACAAAGTGAAGAAGCAGTTTCCTTAAAGTGTAGAACCAACTCACCCTTTCTAAACAAGTAAAACGAAAAAGTAATTTGTCAAAGAAAATCCCTTCCGTTTCAAGAAGTGAGAAAGGACATCAAGTTGATATCTGATTAATGATCCTATAAATGATTAATAGGTAATATCGTCTAAATTAAATGTGACAGGAAAATTCAGGGGAAGGCTTAGGATATTTTAAAATTCTGTTTTTTTAGCAGGAAGTTTGTGCATTTTCGATTCGTCTTAAAAAGATAATCTTCTAAGCTTTTTAAGTTTGCTTTGGTACTTGAGAAAATTAGACATGGCAGGAAAAAGACTTCACAATGGTAGTGATACGAATATTAAAAGTTGGATATAAGGAATCGTTTCAGTATTATTCTGTTGGTATTATAAGAAACTCTGACAAATTGAATTCAACAGTAACAGGTAATAGGTAACAGGCCTGTCAATGGTGGCGGCGGTCATGACAAGGAGATACCTACCTATTATGTAACTAAAAGTAAATATGATGTATAATCTCCAAATATATAGGAGTAAACTGGCTGCTGTACGCATACCTAACGAAACCTAGACAAACATCATTACGACAAGTCCTTCACAGGGCAAATAACATTCAGAGGTCAATTTACTTCCTCTATCCATTTGCTAATCTAATCGTATCTAGCCTTTATTTACTCGGCCTTAAAAGCCGGACTGTATACCAGAACTTCCTTTATCTGAAAAGGATTTCCTTGATTCTTTACAAATATTGTTTTTAAATAACTAGTGGTACGGGCATCGGACAGTCAAATCATTACCCGTTAAGCCACATTAAACAGCCTTTCCCACCGTTATTTCCATTTTACTTTTCCAATTACAGTATCTTTTTCTTCGGTAATAGCTTTTTGTGTAGATAAATATCCATTGTAGTCAGTTTAAAGTATCAAAAACTTATTATTTTGCAATAAATTTGTAATGCTTAAATTAAGTTGTGTATAAAATACCACTGATTTCATCGTTTTGCAGCACCGGATTTTGACGGGATTTTCCATCTGTTATGTATATAGAATTTTTCAAAATTGAATTTAGCCCTTCAAAATTTGTAATATCCATAACATGTTGTTATAAAACATTAATGTCAATTACCGTGGTAATAGACCCCTGAATATTAAAAGGTGTACCTAATTAACTGGCATCATAAGTATTCCATTACTTTGTTGTACCCTGTATCTGCTTTTATAAGACATCTGCAGAAATGCAAATCAGATATATTATGTCATTATTACTATGGGAAGTATATATATAAGAATGGCACCCAATAGCTTCTACTCATATCTAAATTTTACGTTTAGTATCTTCGGGCGAAAGAACCCCTTTCATCGTCAACTGGTAAATCAAAAGATGTCATTTTAATAATATTTCCAAAAAAATACATATACGTAATTGATGTGGAGTCCTTTAAAAGCTATTACTGTGAAATAATGAATATTTTCTTCAAGACAACAAAATTAAGTTAGTGAAAGCGAAGTGGGAAAACATCAATTGTCGTTCAGTTAAAGTGTTTGCAAAGGCAATTGTCTCATGATATCGGGAGGTTGCCAGGAAAAACAGTCACTTTAAAGGAGCAACTGTTTTTCCCCTAGTTGGCAACATCTAGACACTTTTATAGCGACATTTAACCGCAATCAAGTGGATCATTAGCTTGTAAAGGCCTGCCAAATATCTTTGCTTGCCCTCTTCTATTTTCTCACCCTTTTGCGTGAAAGATGTTGTAACACACACCTTTTTTGGACGGATCTCACTTGGCCATTGCCAAGTTTCGGCATTTTTTTGCTATGGAACATTACGTTCGCAATTCTCTGCGGTCAAACTGGTGCTATTTTTTCTATAAAACTAGACAGTTATCGTAGCCCGATTTAAAAGCCCGTATCGTTTTTGGAGAAAAAACAAATTGAATTATGTAAAGAGCCTTGGACTTAAAAAGTCAAATGCAAAACTGGAATAGGATAGCTCTCGAGTGACTACCAAGTAAGCAAAAACGGTAAAAAAACAAAACATCAATTTTAATGAGTCGAAAGCCCAAGAATTTTCTCTTACATTTAGAGAGCAATATTTTTTCTACAACATTTAATCAGAGTAAGAAGTGAAATGGTAATTTGTGTGGACCGCTCGATGTAAATTTTATGCAAGAATTCGCTCGGCACTCCCCTCTCCCTAAAAGGGGAAGGATTTTTGCAGCGGACAGAAAATTTTGCTTAGCCGAGTGAAATTTTAACTGCTACGACAGAGACAGCTATGGAAATGTGAATACTTAATGCTAACTTACTTCCCGTTAGTTCATTATACTTCATAATTTTTGTGGAAAAATGTGATTTAAAGGGTTTCGATGGTCTTGTTTTGCTTACTCTGTCTATATTACTGACATCATAGATTTTAATAGTCAATTGATATTTCTACAAAGTTTGAAATATTTTAATATCATTATCATTATATTAAAGTAAGAAACATGGGTTTAGTATCACATACAGTATGTATCATCATCCACCGAGCCTTTTCCAAAACGCAGTTGGGGTCGGCTTTCCAGTCTAACTGCGATTCGGCTGAACTTCGATATTTGACGTGGAGTGACTGCCTCCACAAACCATGGGCGACATCGATGTTCTGTAGTTAGACTGGTCGGATTATTGGTTTAGGGCTCCAACTACCCCTAACGACTGCTATAGATGTTTGTATGGCAACCGGGACCGACGGCTTAACGTGCCGAAGCACGGAGGGATCTCAAAGTCTTAAGAAATAGCTTCATCCTTGACCGGCCCGACTAGATGTTACCACTAGACCACGAGCCCCTATCTACACGAGCTTCATACAGTATGTATCAAGTAGTGTATGGCAATAACATTTCCCACATAAACTCATCACACGTTCACACAATCAATTTGCAGGCATTAAAGTTTGCTTTTAAAAACCTTTTCAAACACAAACTTGTAGTCGAGATCAAAAGCATTCAAAAACCCATTTAAAATTTGAAAGCAGACTCCAGCAAGAGATAACTACACAAGTAAAACACTCTAAACTTTAACAATAATTTCAATGATGCTTCAATACAAGGACCCTCAAAGTTACACTCAATTCCATCAAATTATAACTTGTACAAGACAATCCAACTCTTTGGAGTAACAAAATTCACTTTTTGTTTTCAAATCGTAACAATTTAATAATTTCATTTTAGGGGCAGTGTTATATTTTTTACGTAGGAAATTGAATGATTTTATTCAACTTCTTACACTGAATTAATGATTCCAGTTCTAATTTGCAGGCAGTTCTTTCAACTTTGGAAGTCAACTTTAAAAGTTGTTTTAATTTATGAAGTCTGATAGAAAATTCAATGGATGGAAACAATGGGTTCGATAATTATAAACAAAAGATGTCCAATTTCATTTCACTAGTTATGTTGCATTGTTTTTGGGTCAATTGCTTGAGTAGCAATATTGTTTTACTTTTGACTAAACCAAAACTTGTAGTCATTTATTTGTTATAAATTAATGCACCTTATCAAATTGTCTGTGTGATGTGGGCGTCTAAAAGTATTAAGAACGATTACTTTTTATCAAATTTCATCTGCTTTTTAAATGACTCGATTAGTAGACAAAGTGTCAGTTCGTAACACTTTTTCAAAAATTTACTGACAAATTACTTTAATTTTTTTTTGAAACGGGATAAGTCAATATAAGTAGAACTTGTAACAAATAGAGACAAACGATTTAATACAGCTGATCATCTACAAACCCGAACGTGCAACTAACATTAATGAGGAAGTGGCTACTTGCAGACAAATTAACATGTCACTTAAAAAGACACAAGCAGGAAACTATAATGTTTAATGTTAAGCTAGATTAGCACTCGTTAGGTAAGCGGCGTGAACTTTTGGCCTTTGAATTAGTACGAGTTCTGGGAAATATGATGATGGTAAATATAATTTAATAAAGTAAGTAGAACACGTCTATCGTACTGTTATCTCAAATGGTACAGTTGTAATAGTAGTCACAAACAAAGGTTTAAGTTCTCTATTATGTTAAAGAAAATAATAGTGTATCTATATAAAAGAAAAATAAAGGATATCTAAAAACACCACATACATAAGAATTAAAGAAAGTCCTAGGCAGTGCCTATCTGTCCATGACAAAGTTTTAAGTGATTTAGGTGTAGTTATAACCTTTAAATATCTACGTATTTTGACGGATAAAACGAAGAGGGTAGTTCACTATCTAACAATAAAATAAGCTTACAAACAAAATACGGGTAGTATTGTCATATAACAGTTATTTGCTTTGTGATAGACAAAAATAAACAAGGTGAAACATTTCACGCGACGAAATATAGAAAATGAGCATGCATTTTTAATAGAAAATTCAACTATGAGCTTTAATACGAAATAGTTGAAATAAAGCTAGTTGGGACACGCGATACTCATATTAATCTAGTAACGCTGAAGTGGTTTCAAACAGAGGGAACTTTTTAATTACTTTGTTCCTGGCGTCTGCTAGGAAATAGGAGTTTATAGAATGAGTCTCGGGTAAGAGGTAGTCTCGCAAACGTTTAGTGGGGTGGCAGTAATTTTGGATAAGAAAGTTAAGTAAAGAATTAAAATTGTAGTTGCAGAGATTTCAGGAAGAGGAGAATATAATGGATTGTGTTAATCTAAGTCTAAAAATTGGTTAGTTCGTAGATTTACTTGAATAAAAAAAATTGCTTCTAAATCAAGACATCGCCATGACCATATTAATTTGAATAGGGATGCAAGTTGAACTGATACGTAAAATTTGAGATGAGTTAAAGTAGGAAACAAACTAGGACAACCTAATAACAAAACTTAAGCAAACTATAAACGTCTAAACGAATTAATGAATCAAACTAATGAAGTATACATCAGAGTAAACATTTACGTTGAGCAGTTAAACGATCTACGTTGTACGAAGTTCAGGCAAATTTATTGTTATAGTTCTGTTAAGAAACACAATAGTTTCTTCAGGTAGTCTGAGTGGCCGTAAAGGAGTCGATATAAAATACTGCATCACCCTCCTTATATATAGCCTCACCGTAATGTTGCTACCCGTGTTGCCATTTACCTGTAAGTAGAAAATATATTGTTAGTACGGCACAATACAATTTAACATCTTAAGTGTATGGTATAACATATTTCATTACTTTTGTATTGTTGTTTTTACACATCATATATTATATTTTATTATAATATTTTAAGTTGATATAATTCTGTTATTATTGATGTTAATCTGACCGATACCAAATACTAATAGATAGTTTCGCTAAAAGACGAACGAGGCTATTAAATATTAAATAGGGCCTGAAAGCGACAATGGTAGAATTATATTCTAAAACAGGTTCACAAAAACATTTTATTTATTATAAAACGAAAGCATAAATACTGAAGACGGAAACCACATTACCAAATGTACGTTTACATGAAGCATGTCAAATAAACGAGTGTTTTAAGCACTCAGTTAAGTTATGCCAGCTCACGTACTCGTAACCAGACGAGAAGAAATGTTACGATGTAAAACGGGGTGCCTCCCCAAAAATTTCCTACAGTCTTATACGATAAATCTTTTAATCCTCTTATACAATTTGATCGAGATTGCCCGACGACTGAGCTTTTTTTTCATGGTCGAATGTCTCCGATCTTAGTTTTTGTTTTAACGATAAATGCGCTCTTAATGCGGATGGCGCTTATAGGATCTTTTTGCGATTAATAGAGTAAACAGCAGATCGTAAAGGAAAGTCAATAAATCTTTAACTACTTCAACTTAAGAACGAGTACCTACTACCTATATAAGTAATATTTTATGGCAAGTTATTTTGCGTCTAGTAAAAGATAAGTGGTTAGTTAATTAAACAGCGTATAGTATTATAGATTTGCACAGAAATATCGTAAAACGAGAAAATTTGTTATTAAAAGGAAATAAAGCCATAACTCTTACAGAAACTCTTAAAACAGTTTTAAACTTGTTTATCTACACGAAGCTTTTCAAAGAAAAAGTAAAGAATAAGTTGAAAAAGTAAAAAATAATAATTTTTTCCGGTTGGTGATAAACGACATTATTGCTGTGCGGAATTAATGACGTAAAATTTTATAATTATTATAAGTAATTAATATTATTGAACTGAACTTTAAAAGTCACAGCAATTTCAGGGATAATCTTAGGGGCTTTAAGGTATAGTCGTCGAAGACTTTACCTGGCAATAAAATTAAGGGTATTTAAAACGCATCGATCAAGCTGTGACGCAGATGTTAGAAAATGTTGGAAGATACTTTGCCGTAAAAAAAAATAATTGATGAGGACAGGTACTGGATTCAAGGCTGTCAGATTGTTGGGGATGTTTGAGGGAGATATCGAAACTGACAGCAAGGGGAGTGCATCAAAGGTTGTAGCGGAAATTGAAGAAGTTGTATTTCAACAGACATTCTTGTAAGAGATACGCTTTAGTAGGCTGTCTCTGAGGCACTCTTTCAATCATAACAGTTGGAAATACTCTTTTGAAATATATTTGTTGGTTGGTTTAAGTTCTAAAGTTGGAAAGACATTATTGGCCTGCTATTATCTACAGGCTGTTTTGACGTTGCTGATTTAGATATTATCTATACAGTCAAAGTACGGAAAAAGAAGGTAACGTGTTGTACATTTTCTGCAATTTCCATATTTGTAATAACGTTAATGTGAAAAATAATTACGTCGTAATTTATTTAACACTGTTATAATTTTTAGTCTTTGACTATATGTATCACAGCACAATTACATCTTGTAGAGCTTTCCGTGGTATATAAACAATTTTATACTATAGCCAAATACTCATAGTACCTACTTACAAAATTCTAATGTTTCTTACACAGATAAAAACAAAATATTGGAACACAAACAGCCTGTATCTTAGTTTTTAGCCGCCCTCATGTTTCGGCACAATAAAACGCTCCTTATCTCCAACACTATGTTTTCGCTTTAAAAACATTTTTCGTTCTTCTATATTTTTTTAGCTATCGTACTACGTTTTACCCACATCACAAACATTATCAACCAAATATTACGAGTACCTTTTAATGATTGTGCAAATAAATATAATGTTAGCATACCTTTCTCAACTATTCTAAGCACATAAAATTACTCATCTCACTATCACTACAAAGATGATAAGAAAAAAAAAGCATTCATGAGCAATAAGTCGACCTAAGTAGGAACTACAAAATGTAAATAATTTAAAAATATTAGAGGTATTATAAATGTAAAAACCAAGGATCGTAATCTGGACTCAACTAAGCCCAAATGGACTTTGATATTAACACTAAAAATGATACCTACCGCTATATTAACCTAATTGGCACAGTAATTAAAATCATAACCCGCAAATTTTCAAAATTAAATGTAGGTCTCCGGAAGTTAATATTTAATCAAGTGTTGTACAGAATACCGATACCAAAACCAGAACTCAACACAATTGACAACACCAGATGTTATCTGCGCCAGTTGTGGCAATAATGTTGAACCAGGTGGCGAAAGTAACCTATAATTTGTTATTAAGCAGACATTAAAAAACATCAGTTTTCTTACCAGTATGAAAGTAACGATAAAGAAGTTTTTTGAATTTAAAACAATTATGAAAGTAATAATATTAATAAATAATGACAACATAATAATAAATAACATAGGAATCGAATTAGATACTCCACTGCAGGCGGATACCTAATTGCTACTGAAACAACTAAGTTTGTACATGTGTATTTCTATATTGACGTTTTTATAGACATCAGTAATTTAAGTAAGTTGAGTTACTTAAGTGACGTGTATTTTTTTCCATTATGGCATGAAATTATCGACAGTATTACACTTAGGTTTATTATAGGCTATGTGTTTTATTTGAAACGTATAAAAATATCGAAGCATTACTTGGCTCTTCTTCGATAATCTTATATTTTGATTTATTTTCATTGTATGAAAGTTTATTATTATTTATTTGGATTAGGTATTACCAAAAATATTATGATATGACTATTAATAAAGATTTAATATCTTTAAAAGTAACATAATAAAACTGTTTCTGTCACTATAATCATTATGTACACAGTCAAGATACTTTGTAAAATAAATCTGTTTACTTTAATGTTGACATTTAAGTACTTAGAAAATATTGTTACACCTAATATTTGTGCTGGTCTTGCAACCTAGGGCTTTATCAAATTGTAAATAGTATTCAGTCTATATTTATATTTACTGGCCCTTTAAGACTTAGCAACACTTGAAGTAACTGTTAAGATATTTATTTATATAATTAATTAATTTTCTTTATAGAAATTAGATTAAACAACGTTACAAAATAGTCCTATATTGCATTGAGCATACGGTTTATTTAAACATAGTGGGTATACTTAGCTAGTTTTCGAACTTACCATAATATTAAAGAGTATTTCTCTAGAACTATTACGCTTAAATATTCAAGATTTAAAGCAATTTAGTAAAGTTGACCAAGATGTATGATATGATAACATGTGTGTAAAGACTAGAAGTTAGGACGTGTAATTTATTTCTATAAACAGGTTCCTACATCTAAGCTTAGCGAAAACATAAATGTCCCAATAAGATATATCGTTAAGCCAATCTCAATTGCTATCTCTATACTGTGAGATTTCTAAAACGGTAAAATGTATATTCCTTATGTTACTTGTTTAGTGTTGCTATGCCGTACTATTTAGTAGTCTGGTAACTTCAAAGGAACCGTTTGCCAAAAATAGAATGGAAACTGATTATCATAGATATCCATATGCTCCTAAATAGTCATTCTTTTATCTTCATTACCTTTTCTATTCCTTGAATCTAGCTTATGGTTTCATTGTTAGTAGTATTATCAACAGTTTCGTTTAATTATTCCATAAGTATATATAGATATAAAGGCATCATATCTCTTCTTCATTGGGAAAGTCAGAAATTATGGATTTCTGGATTTTGCTTCTTTGATTTTTATAAGTTTCTTACTTTTAACCTTGATTTTATTTAAATCTTTGACTCTTCATTGTACACACAGTGAAATATAGAAAGATCATCTGAATAAATGTACAGCGTATATATTTTATGTTTAACCATCTGCACTAGTCACATAGTGGATCAATATCATGCACTTGATGTAATCTGCTCGCTAATGTCTTGATAATAAAAGCCGATAGTAACTCAAGGATAATTAGATTCATTAAACATCTTCGTTTCAACTTTAAATGAATGCAATTCTTAGTCAGTATGTTACGTTCTTTATTAGGAGTACGAGTTACTACCATTACTGTTTAACTCTCAAACTAAACTTATAGTATCGATATTGTGAGTACGTGTCAAAACAGTTATATGGTGCCCAGGGATCTTATTCATGTAGGTAGTCAAGATCATTGGCATGGCTATTATGTAATCGAAAATTTCAAAACATTGCTTCCAACATTAATCGATCGAAGATCTCAAAGTCTTATCATTCGTCAACTCACTCCAAACTTTGAATCTTCAATTTCAATTAGGTACTAATTTTGTGATCCAAACCTCGGTATTTTTAACTATCTGATCCTATAATACTGTTTCAAAACTTTACCTTAGAATCTCAACGTAACGAGTAGACGCTTGGAGTGGAGCACCTTGTCTCAACGCGAAAGATTTAAGAAGTTTCTGAAGACTTTTTAAGTTTCTTAATTTCGGAAGTCCCCATATTTCGTGGAGATAAATTGAAATTGTTTTTGTGAAATCTGCGGCTTGGAAACTTGTAGTACATCGTTTTGCTTTGATTTAAATGCTTTTATAGCAGTAATAAATAGGCTTGCTCTCTTCTTACGTGGTAGTAACATAGGCGTGATAAACACCTCCTTCTCTACCTTCGATGACAAAAGTGTTTGCAGCCCAAACTGTCCTTATATCATCTTAATTTATTGTCGTCTTAATCAGTTAAATAGCTCATTACGGCTAAGAATGATACTTACAAAGAATTTACTGAATTTTACAGCTATAAAGCATTATTAATAATTAAAACATAAATTTATGATTTATAAAAGTTCAGAGAGTGTCTGTGTTCGTGACGCGAGTGCATTTATATTGTTGTGAAGTACTTGGTTATAATTTCAGTATGGAGGTGCGGTTGACACAGGTATGGCCAAGTTGCTGTCTTTTAATTTAACATTTTTATTTTAAAAGCGTAAAATGCACTGTTCGTACAGGGTGGGGCGGTTAGTTTACGATAGTGGTAATAGGATTACTAATATACATTTTATTTATCATTATAATTTATGTGTTAATGTAGGTATATTTATACATTGTAACATAAATTAACTGGATTGTTTTTAAATGTTAATTCAAAGACACTTTACTGACCTATGCCTATGACAAAAAAAAGAAAAAAGAGAATTTTGAACGGATTTTCTTGCAGTTTTCACAGATAGAGCACCATATAAAATTTATTTCATCAAATAAGATGTCGGTGTTGTAGGCAAAAGTAATCGTCAATAGTCTGCTATTGGACGCGGACAAAGCAGAGAAGAACTAATATTGGTAACATTGATAACTCGCGTGCTGATGATACAAACAAACACAAGTATTTTAACTTTTGTATCTCATTAACCTGATTTCTCGTAAATGCGTATGAACATACAACATTTACACCATAACCGAAAGTATCGTTTTATTACCGCGCTCTAGTAAACCCCATCCTTGAAAACCATACACTTCTCCTATACGTGCACACTGCATACACAGTACACACAAAATAAACAGATAAAAAGTTGACACGTGTAATACCGACGCAGTACCACACAGTTATCGCGATTCACTAAGAATAACGTTGTTTATGTACGTCCGTAGCTACGTAGTAAATGCGTCGATCATAAACGTGCCATGGTTTTAATGGCAACACTACTATAGAAAGATTTATAATTTTTGCCGTTGTACATGAACTATTGCTATTGGCTTGTGTTATAACTACAAGTATCTATCTACTTCTATAATGTTACAATTATTAATAATATGGTTGATGCTGTGTAAAATTTAAAGCCTATTTTATATCGTTAACAACAAGATATATCAAAGCTTAGGGTAGACAATAGTATCCTATATACTTACCCACATTTCGTCAGTAAATCTGTAGTAAAGAGGGGCTCGTGGTCTTGTTGTTAATCGACTATATTAATACATTGCAAAGGTTAAGCAACATCTAGTCAGGGCGGTCTTAGGATGGGTGACCATTTCTGAGACCCCTCTGTGCCTCGGAGAGCACGCTAAGCCGTTCGGTCCCGGTTGTCATACGAATATCTATGGCAGTCGTTAGGGGTAGTTGGAGCCCTTAAAAATCCGACCGGTCTAACTACAGAACTTCGATATCGCCCATGGGTTGTGAAGGTCAGATAGCAGTCGCTTCACGGAAAATATCGAAGTTCAGCCAAATCACAGTTAGACTGGAAAGCGGACCCCAACTAAGTCGGGAAAAGGCTCGGTGAATGATGATTTCGTCAGTATATATTGGTGCCATTTAAAAGTGTTATGTCAGAGTATCGTTTGATTGTCAGCAGGTGAAATGCGATTCTGGATGACTTGGGCTGTCTGCCGGCCGTAAAGACGTTAAGAGACCCTATTAGCACACCTTAAAATTATAGAAATCACACCGTTACATCGCATACCTGAGCGACAATAATAATAAAATACAGGTACGTCTACAAAGGAAGTAAGCAAATTATAAAACCCATAAAAAACCTTTTTTGGATCAAGAACCTCTATAAAAATTGTAGGTAGCGATATCAACTTATTTCATTAAAAAATAAATAAATTATGCATTAGCCTAACAAGCGGTTAGTTCCTCAACTACTGGTAGATGGCGCTCTGAAGCGATGCCATAAGTCAGACATTGATACTATAGCGTTCGCAATAATATGAGAAAGTCTTGGGCTAGTGGTGTCTTCGTCAGTTGGTAGAACGTTCCTAGTGGAAAGGGAACAGTCGCTGGTTCAAGTCTGTGGAGACACAGCCCAATACTATTGTTATAGTACTTCAGAAGCGATTTTACTGACGTACCTTTTTATGGTCAATTGCGTCTACGCACTTTAATGATGTACATAAAAGACGCTTATAGAGAAGATACATACAATAATATTATTAAAACTCATACACTGTACACTTTCAGCTTATACCTACTTAGTATAATTATGTAGGCACAAAGCGCAAAGGTATTATGTACCTATACCTAATAATGTTAACATAATTGTATGTAGATGTGTATTTAGATCAAGTGAATATGTTTAAATCAATTGATACTCAGATTTAATGTTTTGTGTAACTTTTTTACGCATGGAATGATCTTATAAATGAGTCTATTGTCATACCCAAACTATGTAATCCGTAATTAAGCCTACCTTGTAACCGAATCAGTGAAGCAGCATAATTTCATTATATTTGAACTGTGGAGCTCCCCTTACTTTATCGATGTGACGAATAGCCCTTCGGGAACAACTACAATAAACATTTATACTTTCTACATTTAAGCTGTTATTAAAATCCTCAGTAGTATTATTGTACTAACCTAAATTCTTTTTTGTAAAACCCTTGAGTTTTTACAATAATTTAATGCAAATATGAGATTAATGACTCTGACAATATTAAACATGATGTGTCTATTAAAACTTTTTTAACTTCTAATGCTTATTTTCTCTGCATTTGGTTATCTTTTACGAAGATGTCTCTATAAACGTTTTATACTTGTCTATAAAATGCTTAAATGCTGTGGATTTAACTATAAAATATAACTTAGGTTCAGCGAAAATCTACAAACTAGTTATACGAATGAGTTATAACTTTTTATGTATTTGGTTTTAGGTGTATTTTTGATGTAGAAAGTTATTTCGTTAAATATTTAAGTTTATAAGTATATTTTTAGGAAGGTTATATATTTTAGTGACTATGAAATTATTTGAATAAGAAGGTAGTGCCTATAGAAACTGAATCTCTCTCTGTGGAATCTGAGGGTTCCTGATTTTGGGGAGAACTTGAGGAGACATTGGAAAGTATTTTAGTTCCTTACTGTGCAGTATTTTAAAACTCGCTTAACGCTGTACCTATAGCCACCACTCACGAAGCGCATAATATCAAAACACGTGGTTGTTTATTAATAAGCCCTACGCACTCGCAGCGCGTGTATTGATGTAACTGCGTAACTGCAATTATTATGGATTTGTACTGTTACTATTGCAATAGAGAATTATCTAGTGACAACTGTTTTATAGGAAAAACCCTATGGTTAGTTACTTTTATTGTATAACTAACACACTTATATAATCTTCTCGGGTGTAAAAAAAAAACTGTACTATAAACATAATTTTGATTTCCTTCTCCAAGAGTTTGACCTGACTGTAGAATCCCCAGGAACGACTTGATGAAACGTGGCCTTAGTGTCATCGTAAATCCCCACAATGATAGTACTTTTCGTCATTTAATGATAAAATACGGAAATTCTTATACTTACCCTCAAATTTTTATTTAATTTTATATTTTCACAAAACCGTATCCCTATAAGTGATAATACTACTATTATCACTTATAGGGATACGGTTTACGGTCCTACCTATAATCAGTATTGGCAATACAAATAACACTAGTAGGACACTAGTAGTCGCAGCTTCAATCTATCAATAAGGATATTGATAGATTGTGAATCTGCCAATAAAACGGATTCAATGAATTAAACATTCTCTTAAGTACTTGCCGACAACGACTTAAGCCCTTGTACTTAATTTAATACTATTATGTTATAACTAAAATGTGCTTAACCAAATGACCGTCTAGAACTAATAGGTATAATAAATCCTTCTGTGTTCATTTGTCAAGAAGGACATCTAGGCAGTAAAATGTACTTGTAAAAGTTAAGTAATTAACTACTGTGGTTAAATGACTCAGACTTTATGCTAACCCATCCCTTGCTTGATTAGAACATTTTGTATGAAAACTTGCTGTAAGGATAGTAAAGTAAAACATAACTTAATCCTATAGCTTTATTCCTATTTACACAAAAACAAATCATATAAAAATTGGTCGATTTATTTTGGAAGAGCGTCACCACAAACACCGTGACACACTATTCGTATTGTATTTTTTTATTATACTACTAGTGTAACCTAGGTACTAAGTATATACACAAAAACCTTTCTCGAGAACCACTCTATCCATTGGAGAAAACCATAAGCATCAAAATCCGTTGCGTAGTTTTAAAGATCTAAGTATACGTAGGGAACGGGTGACTTTGTTTTATATTAAGTATGTTATGATTATGATGATAGAGTCCATAACTGCAGAAGTTGTGGGATTTAAGGTTCTGGCCGTTGGAAGTAAGGTTCGTGTAACAGAATAGTTATTAATTAATCTATTGTTTAAGGGGCCTGGTAATGGCTATGAGCTGTGTAGAATAAGCATATACCTAATAAGCGTAATTTATAGAGTAAGCTGTCTTCAAAGTATATAAGTGCACTTTCGCAGACTATCGAATAAATTGAATCTTTTAAATATGTTTGTACAGTTAACAATGGTACCAGACGTAACCCCAAACCCAGACACCATTAATTTCAAATCGTATAAACCTGAGTTACACTATCAGGAACCAATAATTTGTTATCTGCCCGAAGAATAGTCTGAAATGGGGATCCGGAGCGCACCACACAAGTCTGTGCCAAAATGGGGATTTATTGGCTATTCTTTGTTTGATAATAGTAATATAAATATACGTGTATGTATCCCTTATCTATATCCGTCCAATTTGTATAGTTTACCTGTATTATAAGTGATCCTTTTTAAAAGACTGTAAAAAATCTGGCCAAGTGTGTGTCGGGCCTATAGGCTATATAACTCCTAAACTAACAAATTCATCTGGTCCGTTATAGTTTTCCTTCAAAGTTCATAGCATGGACTACTATTATGATTCTAGCCGTTTTGATTTTAAAGGGGGGGGGGGGACTCTGTTTTAACATCCCGATCCCATTCCGACAATTATTTGGTTCCATTCGGTCTTTTCAGAAGTCTTTTTTGGCGGTTCATTTTTTTTTTCAATATGTAACTTGATTGATTACATAAATGAGATTTTGATCGTGATAAAATCAAACGTTTTGATCAGATTGCACTAATCGTATCGTATCACGTATTGACTGAGGTTAATGACATCTTCGTGACGTATCAACTACTCGCAGTATTACTTTGGGAAGAAAGTCAAGTCTTCTTCATAACGACCATTACCGAGGGACCTGGGTATGCCCTTGTAAGGAAAACCCCTGGAAAAGTCTTCTCTAAGTCTACATAGATCACAAATAGACCCTAGCTCTACTGTTTATGTTTTCAAGTCTTCTCTAAGTCTACATAGATCACAAATATATCTTAGCTCTACTGTTTATGTTTCCAAGTCTTCTCTAAGTTTACATAGATCACAAATAGACCTTAGCTCTACTGTTTATGTTTCCAAGTCTTCTCTAAGTCTACATAGATCACAAATAGACCTTAGCTCTACTGTTTATGTTTCCAAGTCTTCTCTAAGTCTACATAGATCACATATAGACCTTTGCTCTACTGTTTATGTTTCCAAGTCTCCTATAAGTCTACATAGATCACAAATAGATCTTAGCTCTACTGTTTATGTTTCCAAGTCTTCTCTAAGTCTACATAGATCACGAATGGACCTTGGTTCTATTGTTTTTGATTTATTAATGAATGTATAGTAAATTTAATATGTAGATTAATTTACATTTTAATTAAACTATAATAATATGCAATTACGATTGTAAAAATTACCAATGTCTGATGACTTGGGAGATTGTTGGTTAGGGATATAGGACATGGCTTACCCGGTAACGGTAATTAACAATAAAAACAGACTTCAAATTATCGGAATGGGACCAAATAATTGAAATGTAGCTGTAGTTTTCAGTTAAACATAAACATTTTTAATTGGTTCCTTTTTTTTTTTTTTTTTATATTTGGTTCGCCAAATTGACGCCGCCCGCCTGGTGGTAAGTCGTGACGACGTCTAGCGATTGTGGGCCACTCTCACAGTACACATTACTATTGAGAGTGGCCCTCAACTTGACGACCTACTGATGTGCCTCTTCACGCTCCGCTTAAAGAACCCAGGATTATATGTGGGAGGAAACACGTGCAAGAAGTTTAACCGAAGTCGAAAGATAAAAGAAAACAAACATAAAAATCATACAGTCGAATTGAGAAGACCTTTGAGAAGTTTTTTTTTTAAGTTGGTTAAATAGTGAGTGTAAAATGCACCTCTAAGGTTAATTTCAAAACCGCTATTAGACTTCTACAAAATCTGTAAGATAAAATGTATCTTGCTGTGCATTAAAATAGAAAATAACAAGAAAACCAACAGCTAGCTTGGAATACTACCTATAATTTGTACATATTGGCTAGTTAGAAAGCGACTGGTCAATTCAAGTAAATAGCTGTAATTTCGCGTTTTGTTTAAATAGGTTTCTTGCATGTGCTTAGGTTGCAATTGCTGTTTCTAGTCAGATTAAAACGTATTTTCTCTTAGGAAGAAAAGTTTTACCTGAAATTAGTGAAATTATAAACACTTATATGTATAACCTTGAAAATTATATACTGCAACCGTTTTTTGTATATTATGAGCAATTTTTTTTATTTGCATGACTAATACAAAACATGGTTTATACCTATTATATTTATTTAAAAATAAATTTTCTGTTTGTTTCTTCGGGTAGGATATTAAAAAGGTTTAACCGGTTTTGATGAATTTAGGGAAATATTAGGCTACATTTCATCCCGATTATACGTTTAGAAACGAGAGATTTTAAAATTTGAATGTTTGTCGCTCAATCTCTTGTAACCTGAGGTACACAACTGAGGAGAGCTATAGCCTATTTAATTTTACGCTACAACCAATAGGAACTGAGCAGTAATGACAAATGTTACAAAAACGAGACCGTGAATAAAGTCGCGACCGTCCGATAGCAAGTACCTACCTGTATAATTATAAACGCATTATAGTGGTTTACTTTCATAGTAAAACATGATGTCACGGCCTTAATTGTAATACTCATAAGTACTTGAATATCTTTATAGTCATAATCATCTACCGTTGTATTAAAAGAAGTATTTAAATCTGAGGTTTGAACTGTCTCTGTAGCGGCTAAAGGTCGGTGGAGAGTGATGGCACGGCATGGCACGGCATGGCACGGCACGGCACGACATGGCACTGCACTGCACTGCACTAAAGTTATATTTACCTTATTTGGACACAGTTCTGCATAAAGCAGCGATATAGCCCTATTCCGAAAATGAGATTTAAACAGACATACTAAATTTTTATCGTCTTAGGGTTATTATTACTGCAGCACGTATGTACCTACCGTTATAATATTAGGTTTTATTGTAATTTACTTAACCTATATTCACAAAACATAACTGTATTTCACTAACAAGAATAGGAGTCATTACTGTAACAACAGAACTCACCACCACGAATGACATAAGATTACGAAGATTGTATGTAATTAAATGATGTATGGAGTACTGGCCGCGTAGTATATGGTTCCCATGTGTATGAGACATGGCTGGTCCGTTACCGTGTGGTGTGTTGTAGAATTACGAGTACGTGGAAAATTGCTGTATACTTGAGCACAACTTTTTGTTCTCGTGTGACGTTCATAATGCTGGTGTAAAACGACTGAACATTGTTTGTTGACCAGTTTTGTTTGTTTTAGTTGGAGAAAACTAATTACATTGATGTATTATTATTGGGTGTTAGGTTAGGCAAATTATTAATGCATCGGTGTGTATCTTTTTCGCCTCCACCGTGAGGTCACACCCCAGTGTCAATACTGCGATGCCTCCGGGGAAGACACCGCATATACAGTGCTTCTATTTTCTTAATGTCTCGGGAATCATCGTTTTTTTTCGAATGCAACATAAATGTCTCTTCTAAAAACAAAAATTTAACTTGAATTTAGAACTACGTATACTTTATTATTGTTTTGTTTGGATGGCCGTGTGTAACTCTATAGAGCTGTGTAGTTATAATTATCTGTCGTGCAAGCAACTTAAACAGCTTTACCCCCATTCAAATGTTAATTAATAATAAAAAAGGGGTGGTAATAACATCTCTATTAACTTGCAAACCGATGAATATCCGACGAAAGCCGAAGCATATGCGATACGATACGAAGGACATTAAGGAAATAGAAGCAATGTAATGGTAATAGTATGTAACATGAAAGATAATCCAACAATAGTTGTTAATATTACAAACATCAAATATATGTAATTACATTAATATTTAGAACACCGTCTTATTCCAAAAGGAACAAATATCAATTTATATAATAGAGTGCTCAGGCGAATCACTTTCCGTTTGTTGGTCTGTAAATACAAAAGAATCTCGGGGTATAAGATAAAAAGGGAAACCTTATGTTTCAAAATTCAATACATTCTTATCTTCCAAGATACAGCAGGCAGAAAGAGGAATATCTTGAGAGGGAACGAGCGTTAGCGGACAAAAGAATAAAGGGTATGTAATAAAGAAATCATATCTTGTGTGTGTATGTGGAGACTCGCCGAGCGAATTGTCTGCATGCTGATGAAGGAGCCGAAGAATTTTACTTAAAATAAAAGGGTGAAGATTATGAAACGGAAAATAAAAGTTGAGTGTATGAAGTAGGTAACATACCTAATTTTGATATAACGCGCATCATATTTTATTTTACATAGACAAAAATACTATTGTAAGGTGATATTTATACTTACTTTTTTGTACTTTTCCGGTGCGTATATTATGAATATAATTAATTAAATACTTTAAAATACATATACCTGTGACCTAAAAGTATAAAAAGGGAGACCCTATTAATGAGACTTCGCTGTCCGTCCGTCTGTATCTCAAGAACCGCGATAGTTAGAAAGTTGTAATTTTCACAGATGATGTATTTCTGTTGCAACTATAACACCCAATATTAAAAAGTAGAATATAATAAATATTAAAGGAGGCACCTATACAACGAACGTGTTTTCAGCACGGAACCCTTAGTGCGCGAGCCCCACTCGCACTTGGCCGGTTTTTTTAGTTACGCGGATGTTGAGTTCGATTCGTATTCGTCTCCAAAGTATCACAGTTTATGTAACCTCAGCTACAATAATATTATTGCGGTAGTCATTCTTAATTTGGTTTATTTTTTGATAATTCAACTTGATAAAAAGCACATTGTAAAGATAGGCTGCGTTGTTTTCAATGGAATAATGAAAATTGTTTCATCCGAACAATAGCGCAAACCGATTCAATAAAGTCCTCCGTTGTCAGGAATCCTGTTAATACTGGAACTGGAAACTGTAACGAACATACAAATCAAGAGTAATTGAATTATTCCTTTCAAGCGAATATGAAGCGAATGAGTTACCCGCTTCTTCAGAGGTCGAAAACAGATGGTCAGTGTCTTTGTTAGAGTTAATTCAAACTTTGGGCTGCAAGATCAAAAGAAACCTATTAAGTTTAGTGCGTTCCGAAAAAGCCTCTTTTCTTTCTCGCCCGAATGCCAACTTTTCTTATTCCGAGAGCTGGTTCGGAAATGGAAGACATTACCGAGTCAATAGCTACGAGACGAACAGTCAATAAGATCTCCGGTTTGGAGCCGATCTCGTTTCAGCTAACTTCTGGATTACAGCGAGGTTGGAATTCGTAATGCAACAATTTGTAAACTATTTCCTTCGACTGTTTCAGTTTAATCAACTGTTATTATTACTGCTTCTGTGCTGAACTGCTGACTATGATTCAAGTTTCAAGGAGTAAAACTTCGTCACTGACAGCAATAAATAAGTCCTCTCGAATAAACATGAATAGTAGTGAACCTTATTTCCATCTCATTTCCACTGCTGATAATAAGACATATGTTTGTGGAGACCTTTCCAATTTGCGTCAAATAAATAAACATGAGTGGATCAATGAATAAATAACGTAAGAAACATGTTGGGGCCGAATAAAATGGCGTTCTGTGTCTGTTAAATAAGTAATAAGATTTGTTCATTTACCAAAATGCGATCTTTGAGGTAAAGGTGCAGGTGACTGAAATGCTGTAACAATAAATTTGTCTGCCAAAGGTTCTTGAAAGGAAGTGTTTCCCATGAATGTCGTGGTATTCCCAAAGCAATTACAGCAAGTAGCGGTAATGGTACATAGGACGATGTTGGACTATAATTTACGGACCCTATCGCAAATTCGTATGGGGTACCACAAACGTAGGTATACTTTGATTAAGGAAAATTCGTGGATACGAAAAAACGAATGAAAAACTTATAAGCTAAGTTGAATTAAGTAGCAGCAGGGAGGAAAACAAACAACCAAGTTTGGTGCCGAAAAAGAATACACGAGAAAGTACATGTAATGGATTAAACTAAACCAGCTAAGATTTGGAGTAAACGAAATTAGTTGGTGAAATGTAATACCTCGTGATGGATGCTCCACTTTCGAATTACAGTTACAACTTTTGTATTTCGTTAGTCCCGACACAAAGTTGTAATTGGGGTGTAATGTGTACTTACGAAAAGTGTATCCCTAGAGGATTAGCAAACGCTGGCTAGAATCTACTAGTATCTACTTTCCTAACAAAAGATTTATTTTTCAAATGCACGCTACGCTGCTCTAAACCTAAGTTTCTATTTTTTTTGCAGTTAGTTCACAAACAATTTTATAAAACACTATAAATTCATACCATGTAACATTTCACGTCAAAGTTGTACATAGATTCCTAAAAGTCATGTTTTGCTATCATGAGGAATTTCTGCAAGTTTGCCCCGATGCATCAGCTGCATATCGTAAAACCATTGCCAGATGTTTACCATTAAGTGCTGGGTTGTACGGATCAAATATTTTATGGAAACAATAAAGCTTAATTGAATTTGAAGAAGTTTTTTTTATTTTGAAACTAGTAACTTTAATCTAGAATACATGCTAACAAAAAACACTTGTACACCGTTTCACTTTTATTTAATTTACAGGATTCAACCTGACCGGTTTCGCTTTATAGCATTATCAAAGGTTGTTTTTTGTTAGCATTACTATAAGTTTCACCAAGTGCCGACAATCGAAACCATCAACTGTATTTAATCTAGAAACAATAAAAAGTGAGTTAGCTTATTAAAAACGTTGTCAAGAAAATACAAACAATGATTCTAAAACTATGTTTAACTTACAATTCGTTGATTGTGTTGACTATAACAGCGTATTTGAACATATATGAATACAAGTCAAACAAACAACCCTAATGGCCAAGCCGCAGATGTAAGTCCACACAAAACTATTACAATACATTGTTGTTTAATATTGAACTTTTTATTTACAACCAACCGAGTGGTACAGTTTTCGACATTACTACGACTGAATTTATAGTTCACATGTGCTTAATAAAAACACGTACAGGCAGTTATATCGCCGAATGCTCCCAAGTACCCGAACCCCGTGTGTTTTTAGTTCGTTTTATATTAATAATGGTGCTTTATGACGACTTTAGCAATATTATTACCACCATTTACTGGATTACACTTTTAAAAAACGTAAATATGTGTGTCTGTGATGTTTTAGGTGATCAATTGATTGCAAAATTACAGTGAAATATATGGTAAATACTATAATATGAAAATATAATAACTATACGCCTGAGGAATATTTACCCAAATCTTATTTATATCAATATATTTCCTATTTTAAGTCTCAAAAACTCAAAAACTATCTACTCGTACTAGAAACTAACACTGTTGGTCTCAAGTCCCTCGATTCGAGTAGAATGTTGAAACAGAATGCATCCAAAGAACATTGTTTGCTCACTAGAGCGTCCTGACTCGCCCGATCCCTGTGGAGTTGCTACCAGAACAAATATTGGTAGTGTATTAGCGAGAAAGGCTTTAGCCAGTCACTCGCTTCGCTTTAAAACTTCCTAACTTTTAAAAAATGCTCATACTTTTTCGGTTGAGAAACATGTTTGTGAGTCGGTCTCAAGTTGATTTATAGGACACCGTTATACTTTTTATGTTGCATAGACTTGGCGAAAAGTAAGTAAATATATAATTCAAAAACTTCAGTCTTGTTTTCACTAACCGACTTTACAGCTTCCATTCCCCTCTAAAAAATAAAAAGCGTGAAGTCACCTTCACATAAAATTCCCTTTTCCGTCCGTCTATTTGCAATTTTATCTGCCATCTTAAGGGGAGGTTGTAAAAAAGTTTCAATGAAAACGGTCGAGTCGTTGCCATATTTCGTTCAGCTTTCTTCATAAATCGTCAGCATTGAATCTCATCTACATATCTCAGAGATTGTTTGAATGTAGATTCAGTTTGTCGCGACCTTTTTATTTCCACGTTCAAAGGTTTAGTGTAATACCAGCTTAAGGACTACTAATCTTTAAACTACAAGTATAAATAGAACAATAATTGTCATTATAATTTATTCAGAACAAAAAATTAATTTCGTCCGAATATTTAAAACCAAAAAAAAATGTCGGTAGTAAAATTGTAAAAGCAGCAAGACATAAGTTGGAATATGATTTAATTCTTTTACTAGAATAAAAAGAGATTCTCAAAGATCAAGTTAATAAGAATTTCAATAAGTCTAACAAACTTTGAACTCAGGCCATCCTATGTAAAGGGAACCGGTCTAGGCGTCGTGGATCAGATGAGGCCGCTACGATAGTAATTTTGTTGCGTACGGCCATCTATTATAGTAAGCTTCGCCTGGATATTATTTTACCTATATACAGCGAAGAAACTTATTTGCTTGTTCGAGAAATTTAATAAACTGAGACTGGCGAACGTTATTTACGTAAGGAACCGACATGGCAGAAAGATCTTTTTACTAGTTACACTTTGAAAGCTTTCATCACCTTACCCATAAAACCTTGTAGACATTTCAATTAATTTACAAGGATTGGGTGTTTTTAACAACGAATTTAACGTTAAATATTTAATTGCTCAGCTCGTTACTGAGATCGTAAACTATATAGTCTGAGGCATCAATTAGAGGCTGTAGTACTTGAATGTGTAATTAAATGTCTAAAGACGGTGTTATTAGAAATTCAGTTTGAATTCCTGTGACATTTGATTACCTCTTAACTTCAAATAAACTTTTGATTTCTTACTTTTTCTTGAAGGCTACTGAACTACAACTAAAAAAGAACATCCTAATAGAGCTTAATATTCAATGCTTAATATTATTATCTGGCCTTTATTAACAATAGTCACTAGTTTGACCCGACATTTAAAATATCTACGAGGCTTATCATTTTAACCTTTAATAAGAAAGTGATTGGACTTGTCAGTCAACTTTAGCTAAAGTTGTTTGAGCTATCCTTCTGTACTACTAAATCTGGATATATATAAAACAAATTCTTGCAAAAAGATTTAATTTAGGATTGTTACGATGTCTAAATTAAAAACCTCACCCTTACCGTATTGGGAGTGTCTCGATCCACGCCGTTCACATTGGAGCAGCTCGCCTCGAATATTTTTAAGTTCAAGGTCATACAATTGTATACAAGTTTTGCTTTGGCTTCCTTATACCGGTTATAAAATTAAACAATACTGAACTCGGCTCTTTAGTCATTAAAGTTGATATTCAATTGAGTATTGAGTGCAGTTTTTTGTGCACGTTTTTTGTACAGTTCTTGATTTAGTTCAGTGGATCGTGTAGTTTTGATGGCAGAATGGTGTGGGGTGGCAACTAGTATTTATTATATAGAAAGACCATTGTAATGTAAATAAGTTAGTGCATTATGATTTTAAATATCTTTATTATCTACGATAAGAATCGAATCCGCGTTTCCAACTATTGATTTAACTTATGATTAAGATAATCTGCGGTTATCAGTAGTAATATGACATCATTCTTCAATATCATTTTAAAGTTAACGATCGTCATCACCAATAATACTAGCTACCTTTGTATATATTTTAGAATAAATATCTTATTTATCTAGATGTTGTATGATTATGTCAGGAAAACGCTGATAAATTGATGTTGTGTCTTACAGTTTGTTCCTTAAATTAAGATTAAATCTTGCCTCGTTTCAATTTATTCAAATTTATCTAACACTTTTACATCAGAAATATGATACGTCATTATTTATAACTGTTATCTCTTTACATCTATTGTCAGTATTTTTATTCCACACGGTTCTCTTAGGTAGGTTAAGTAGATAACCCTTGAAAACAATCTTATGAATTCAAAACCATACACAAACATTTTTTTATTAATTTACCCTAAAATTTAATACGTATTTATTTGCTCTTTCAACTCATAGACATTTATGACTCCCCTATAATAAAATGATAAACTATCACCGTGGGTGGCTTAAGTTTATCAAGGCACGAACACTTTAAGTTCAAATACCATGACCTATAGCCGGCAAGATGTCAAAATTAATGACAAGCATCAATGCTGCTCTAAACTTAGCTTCAGTTGCAAGTGACGGGAAGGTCGCTAAGGTGACCAAGGTGTCGTACGGTGATGTTGGGTCATTGTTACCTCATCAGGAATAAGTACTACGATG
Organism: Nudaria mundana; assembly: GCA_963556515.1. NCBI lineage: Eukaryota > Metazoa > Arthropoda > Insecta > Lepidoptera > Erebidae > Nudaria > Nudaria mundana. The sequence goes on from OY748301.1 coordinate 19,124,504, forward strand.
TATACTACCTATAAGTTGACGAACAGTTATCAAGCCATTATTACAATGACAATACCGATAGCAGATGATTAATAAAACTATATTGTAAACAGCCGTCAAAATATCAAGTTTATTGGCACTGTAGTATTTGCAACTAGTGTTTTTATTTTGATAAACATTGTTGTTGAATAAAATTTAACGTCCCCATTATTTTTGTTGAATGAAAAATCTCCTATTTTTTAATTAGTTCCGATAAGGTGTATATTGTGTGTGGTAAACTTTTTAATTCGCGTGGAATCCTTTAGGGTAAGTATACGTTTAAAGAAACAGATAGGGCCCATAAACCCTTGAAGTTACTGCAAGGATCGCTATCGGCTTTTGGGTGCGGAATAAATTGGATGCCCTTTTGGAGCCAATTTTCACTGAAGTGTAATAAATACAGAGCTTACATTTTGAGTTTTACTATTGTTTTTACGTATAATATAATGAATAATTTGACTTCTATCATGTATTCTGAGATACCACCATTTACATTTTTGATGTTTGTTGATGTCTTCGGTATTTTTAGGGCCCATATCGTCATCAACAACACAAACCTAACTTGTTGAAACATGGACTTGCTTTGGAAAAACTTTAAATTCTGAGTCTTTTATTTATCTTAGTCTGAGACTGAGACTGAGACTAGTCGAGGCAAATAAATGTAAACGAACAAAACCTTTCGGAATGAGAAATGGGATAGTGTGTAATAGGTAAACAGATACAGTTTATAATTCAAACACTATAGTATCGCTTATTATCAGTGCCATTAAAGCAACTCTTCCATTATCTTCTCATGTATAATTAGGGCAAGTAATTTAATCACCATTAGTTGTAATAACACGAACATGTTTGATGTTTGGTTTGGAATTGAATATACTTGTGATGTGTTGGAAATGGTATCTGTGGTATATCTATGTTTATTATAATAAGAGCTATTAATGTAAATACTAGGAATCATGCCTAGCCGTATCTTACCATAACCGTAATAATAATAAGATATAAATAATAGTAAGAAACTAAATATAATGTTAAACGAACGTTAAAGAAGTTGTTTAATAAATACATTGCTTTGAGATTATTATTGTAAGTGCAAAAACCTAAGTGGTAAAAGCATATTCCATAATATTTTACACAAAATTACAGACAGGTTGACAGATGGCGTATTACGCGCAATGTATTCCACTACACCATGAAAAACTGGAGGAACCTAATAATATGTTATTTAATCTTGTTTACCAAATTAACATGTTGTCACAAACAGATGTTAAAATCAACCTTTCGTTTGTAGTTGATATTTATTCAGCTCACGTTTAAGCTATTAGTAAAACACGTCATATTAGATAAATCTAATCAAGTAACGCAACACTAGTTCTAAGTATTATGTAAATGAGGAAGTTACCGGTAGTTTTAGGCTAGACCAGTAAGTCTGTCTAGACGCCCCAGGGTCAACGTTTGGACAATAACATCCATAAGTTCAGATACCCTCAGACCAGACTTAAATCCAACTTAATGTAAGTATGCAAGGACTTAACCATTCATTTTTAGAAACTTGAGATATGAAATACTAAATCGAATTTGTATGATCTAAGACATTGATTTTGATTTTAAGACTTCTTGACGTAGGTTTATTATGTGAGTGATACTTATTTATTACCCTTAGCTTGTATTTTTTTTTAATATAGTTGGGAACCTAACCCTTGGTGGGTATCCCACTAAGAAGATAAACTTGTACACGGTACACTTGTTAACAGACAAACGAGGCACTAACAAATAATTATACCCAACATTCCTGGAACAGCAATAGAACCTACTGCTATTGCAAGAATCCACGTTTATGCGTGTTCTACAAAATAAATGGCAAAACTGTCGGAGTGATAAATAAAACGAATGTACCGTATACCTTCGGATATAAGAACTAAATTTTGTGTATGTGTGTTTGTGTGTGATACTGATAAAACATTGCTTTATTATAATGGTATTTATTTGCTCTTACTCACTTACAAAAACTTGTCGTTACATCCAGTCAACCACAAAAGTTGGCAGCTTGCAAACTTTCAAAAAACTGAATTAAAGGTAGAAGGATTTTTCCCAGTCAATAAGTAGCTAATTGTATAAAAGGGGACGGTCCACAAGTTATACTGTAACTCGATTAGAGAAGTCACAAGTGAATATAGAGGGGAAACGGAACAAGAAAAGTTTGGAGAGAACAGCCACTTAGGTGCTGGCTTATTGGTGATTGGTAGATATTACTATATTAGTTCTGTTTACAACATTGCTTAGTAATAGTTTATTTAGTTAAGCAATGAACCAAAACCGGCAGTCAACAATTACGAACACGTATGGGATATTTAAATATAACTAACATTCAATCTTAACTTCAAGTATAAGTTAGCTGACGATTACAGTTTAAATTACTTAAAGTCTGATATTTGGCATAAATCTTTTCAAACTCATTTTCTAGTTCAAAGCAAAAGAAAAAAACCTAATTTCCATAATTTAATTATAATTACAAGCTATCAACACCCAACAAAATGCTCATAACCATCTACTAAACCATAAAGAACATGCAGCAACATCTGTTCTCATTAAAGCATGAATAATCATAAAGGGAAGTAAAGTTTCACAGACAAGTTTCTTTTTTTCGAAAGTGTCGTGGATCGAGTGTCGGGCTGTCGTCCTTTGTGGCTTGGCTCCTCGTAAAGCTTATCGTTTTTAGAGTTCCGTCGGCTTAATGATACTGCTTTTGCAATTTGAAGGCAGCTGAATATTCAAGGTTCAAGTTCCGGATATGATGTTATGTATTTCATTATAAAGGAATAACTCAAAATTTTGATATCAAAGCGGAATTAACTTCTAGGTCAGTAAGACTACCTATTTGGAATCTACTAGTGATTATTTTGTTGGTAATTTTTTGTTGTAGTACCTACGTTCTCTTTTACTTATCCATTTATAGGCACATAATAAAATATGATAAAAGATTCATGAATTTGTTTTTGTTTAAAGAAGAAAATATTCGATCAGATAAGCAAACACCTAAATCTCAAAACTAACGAGATATATGAAAAACAATTTAGATTTAAAAGCAGCAGCAGTGGAAGATACGGGTGAAAGATATATGGACACACTAGTTTAGTTGCTCTATTCATTTCAACTTCAGTCGACGTCATTGCGGGACCCAACGAATTTATAGCAAGTCTTGAGACGCAAAATAATTTTCAAAGTCTTTTTACACTATCAACGTTTGGAGATACAATGTGGAACCGGTTAGTCACTATGGACCCTATCGCTAAGTGTAATCATCTGTAGACGGTAACCGATAAACTTACGCCTCGTTTACACTTTGATTAGTGATTAGTGCGAGTTAATACATTTTCTGATTTCCAAATCTGATCTGATTCGCACTAATCAAAGTGTAAATCAGACTTAAGCGACAAGTATTTCTATATGTTCGTCAATAAAGCTATTAACATTAAATATATATTCTCTTTCAGCTGTATATTTACTTACACCATGGAATAGCTTATATTTTTAGTGTTGAATACATTACAAAAACTACAAATCCTTTTTATCAATTTTATAAGTTTCGTAAATTATTTCCTGACGTCTTTCCAATTTATCATCTCTCAAACAAACGTTAATTAAAATTTTATGAGGCACTTAATATTTAAATCCAACCATTTAATGGACTCAGGTGACCTAACTGTGGTAGATATTTTAAACAAAATGAACTGAAATGAAAATGAAACACGCATCCACAAACTAACAATTAGTTAGTGTCCTAATTTATACGCAGAATTTGATTTTATAGTTCATAAATAACTACCTCGCAGAAGTGAAAAATTAAGGTTCCGAAATCGTCCATAAAACCAATTTCCGACGAAATTTGTATCTTTTGGTTAGTCCATAAGCTACTCTTTGCTTAGGGTCTATTATCATATCTCTATTTACATTATTCCTTACCCACACTGAGGTAGTTTTACCTTTTTTCTTAAAAGGGTTGGGACGATACTCTAAATTTTTTTAAATAAGCTTATAAAATACATATGTTTGCAACAAAAAGTCCAGGTAAGGAGTTTGTGCACACAGCAATTTTGCTTAAGTAACACTCCACTATAATGGTGCTATTATAACCACCTAAGAGAGCAAGTTGCTAGTGGCTGGTGGCACACCAACAGACGATGATTTGCTCTGGCTGCCAACACATTAGTTAGCGTATACTTCTCTCTTTGATAGAGTAATTTTTATAGTTATAATTGGCGAATCTATCCTGATAATATTAACTTATACAGAATTTTGGGTAAGTAGTACTAATACTTAAGATTCTGATTAAACGCAATAGTTCAGAAATAGGGTTATTATTTCTCTATTTCTGGATACAACTCAAATTCCAAATACTGTGGGTTCTTTAAAATGTTTCCATATCGTGAGCTACAGTTGTAAGAGAAGCATTATTGTAAACTAGCACGAAATGCGCTCAAAGCTTGCACGGCACTTTTTCTACGAACGCAATGTAAATTGTTTTAAAGATTTCGCGTTAATGCAAATGGCTACCTTAATCGCCTTTCAGTACTTGGTCGTGTCTGGAAAATAGTGGGCGTTTTATTGTTCTTAGTAGATCTTCATCAGAGTAGCTTGATGAGTAAGGTGTATTTAAATAATTATGTATTACAGTATTAAAAATAGTCGTGGTTAAACACGCACTACCAATTAATTTACTTTAGTAGTTGAATATGTGAAGTATTTCATTTAATATCAAAATCAATTCTGGTACTGGAGGTAGGTATCAATTTCTTAAAATCATCACAAAAGTAGTTTACAAATAAAAAAAAACAAAAAAAAAACCTTGTAGTTAGTCACCATCCTCTTAGTAATAAAACAGAAACACGTTGTAAAACATCACCGAATAAAAGTGTGATAGATAACCTTGTGGAAATGAACAGTATATACTCTCGGCTACATGTCTGACAAAAAACTGTAGCAAAAACACAACAGCTAGTCCGGTCGAGCGCTCACAATATAATGATCCAAAACTCCGCCCTTAGTTAATTTTGTTATTTTTTTGGTTTCTGACTAAATATAATATTTAACGTTAACAATTTTAGTTAATAAGAGCTTATCGATGTCATCATTTCTGCTTGGCAAAACTGAATTCGTTTTTTCAAACGAAGTCAGTTGCAGATTGCTTGACAACTTAATTCTTCATGGGCTACCTACCTCTTTTTTACTTAATGATATTGAGTTATACCTCCAGGTCGGTGATGTCAAGTACCTTTACATCCTGTTATTTATTCAGTATAGTATTGTTTTAAGTAGAAGAAAATCTGTAAATTGCATTGCAACGATACCTTTATTATATCCCATTATTGCACAGTACATTTAAAGCAGTTTATTTCCTCATATCTGATTGGAAACGAGAGCTCGGCAATCTCTGAGGTTATCACGTCCGTGTAAGTGTCGGTGTAGAGTACGAACTCTCGAGAAAGACTCGCACGACCACAGCGGATGACTAAAAATACATTGTTACGTGTTGACATTGAAATGTTAATGCACTCTGTGCTCGACGCATTTCATGGATACAACATGGCCTTAATATCGTTAAATGAATTTTATTTTTTTGGGATTGTTTTGACTGTTATAGCTTCACTTTATAATATACTAGCGGATCGCCGCAGCTCCACCCGCGTGATTTAGTTTACTCGTTCCCGGTTCCCGTGGGAACACATTACCGGGATAAAAAGTAGCCTATGTTACTCAGGATGAATGTAGCTTTCCAATGGTGAAAGAATTTTTGAAATCCCCACAGTAGTTTTTGAGTTTATTCATTGCAAACATACAAAAATACAAATATTTCCTCTTTATAATAGTAGTATAGAAGTATAGATAGCGTGAGTGAGTATTTATAATGCGATAATACGCAAAATTCATAAATGAGTGTTCGCGTGTCGTTGATCTCGAGCGTGTTTTTCGTATCGTCTACGTCACTCGTGTATGCAGTGGACTTATCACAGTCATGAACGTACGATAGTTTATTTTGTTCATTACCGGTTCGCAGCGTTTATGAAATGCTCACATATTTTACTAAATAGTTATTCTAATTTACTGCATTATGTTAGGTACTGGGTTTTAATCTTTAGTTTTTAGTATGTAGATGAGATTCTATAATTATGTAGTTTCAAATTATAAGTAATAAGAGTTCCATAGTACCTACTATTTTAAATACGTATTAACTTTTGTCTGCAGAATACTGTTCCAAATAATATAATAGTATGTACATACAACTATGTTTTAAAATGATGTTTACTTTTATAAATAATGGTTGTTTAACACCTTTAACCATTCAACACTAAGTTTTAAGGTTAGGAATTAGTGCTATTATTATTCTCAAACACATTTACACTAGTGTTACGATTTTGGTAGCTTAGGAACTTAATTTTCAGTTTATTAAAAAAAAATCAATTACTTACATTTTATGTTTCCCAAAAAAAATTAAAAGCGTGGTATTTTTCTCATGTTGTGGTCATTATGAATATTTCGTCTCAAAACAAATATTTAACTCGATTTCCATAGTACTGGAAACCGGTATTATCAGGGATTAAATCATTTAATTTAATACGTAACGATTTGCGATATAAATATTATTTTTAATTTTTTATCAATTTGAAAAACCTAACCTATATTTTATTAAATCAAAATATTGTTATTTGCACTATTTAAGTTACGGAATAGGAAGTACAAAAATATGTAGTATGTACCAATCAGGAAAATATTTTGGAAAAATGTGGTAATTTTTCCTATTTGGGAACACGTGGATTTTCTTAGGTTGAATTACTGGTGCATCGCATGTCAGTGCATCGTTATTCCTCGTTAGAAACCAGTTTAGTGAGAAAATTGAATTTCAGTGTCTCGTTAATGGTCGTGTCGGCAAATGAATGTTTTTTTACAATTATTACCAAGATAATATGTAACAAACCCTTTGCAACCAACACACCAAAATTACAAATTGTTCAAGTTAAATGGGCCGTTGAAAGGACTTACATATTCACACACCAACTCAGCAGAAATTTAATTAATTTCTACCCAAAATGCCTTCGACCTGCATAATAATATATATCCTTTTAAAAGATTGAAACGAAAATATTGTTTAAATTTTGAAATATATTCCCACGTGCCTTGAATGCAAAAATTTTGAAAATTTCCACTTTTTACAACCTTACCTAATTTGTGATCGATTTTATATTGTTATTTTTTACAGTATGTTTTTTATGCTAATGTGCGTTGTAAATTATAAAACCATAAGACAATTTATTGGAAATAGCACATAGGTATATTCTTCAATTAGGTGTTTACTATTTTTCAAGCGATAAAATAAATTGCGCGTTATTTTGTATTTGCTGAAAACTCGCGTCTCTTAGTTTAAAGTGCGTAGGTATGTTGAATTCTTGTTATTTTGAGTGTTATAAATATTTTTGTTATTGGTTGCCAGATATCTTAGATATTAAATATTGATAAAAATAAAATGATTAGCACTATTTAAACAAGCAAAAAAACATATTTTGAGTTTATGTGATTAGTTGAAGTTTATCTTAGTAGTTAGTTACCTATTTTAAATGATAATTAATTTTCCTTTTCCTTTTATTAATAATAAAAATATTGGTTCTATATTTTTATAAAACATTAAGTTGAGTTTATTAATTTTTTACGTATTTTTCGGTCTAATATAATATTGACTTCATTATTTTATGCACTTAATTTTTTTTGATGAATTGGCACTAACAATAAAATTATATATTTTAGTAAAGCTTACCTGTGTGGCATCCGTATACGGAGTTGATGAGTTTTTGTCGACAAGCTGGGACCCGAACACAGGTACTCCACTCGACGTAGGAGAAAGGGACCTCACATCCGACACTTGTTGGGGCACCATTTTGTTTATCCAAAAAAAAAATAAACCCCAAAAAAAACTTAACACAAAAAACACAGTTCACCTATTGCACTTAAAACACTAAAGACTAAATTGTTTGAGTCCAAATAAAAATTTGTAAGTTTAAAAAAATATTTATAACAGTCCAAATGGAGCAACAAGAAGCCTCTGTTTGTTCCTGTACCGCAGCCTCTCGGCGGACGAAACTCCTGAGACCTCCCAATATCTGGACACTATCCTAAAAGCTTTCTCCTCTAGAACGATATATCTGCTACTATCTTCGTCGCTGGCGATCAGTCCAAAAGTCATAGTTTTAGCGGTGTCCCGACCGCAGTTCAGTTAGCACTGCGGGGCGATCGTGTCATAATCAATCGGGAGCGATGTGTTGTATTGGCTTTATGCGGCTACGTGCGCACTCCGCGGTGACAGAGAACCTACTGACTGAGCGGCAACGTGCTGTCAATATACCCGAGCGCTCAGCTGTTCACCCCTGCCCCGCACCGCGCAAGCGCCCTTCACTCCCCCGCGTCACACTCGCACTTCGATGGCTGGCGGAAACGCACGCTTCCTTTGCTCTTCTCGCTGTACCGGTCCAACCGGTCGTAGTCGCGAGTAGTAGTGTACTGAATCCAACTAACCACACCACAACTCGCGGTGGCCGATTAAATGCAAATTTTAGACGCATGAACACTTATTTTGGTGTAACTATCAACACGTGTCAGCTGCAACCATTAGCTTTTCACTTAGTTTTTAATTACTAACTTATCAAAAATTACAATTTACAAATTACAAAAAAATACAATTTTTTTTATTAGTATTTAATTACCACTAAGATATATTTTACTAAGATACCTATGACGTGTATATTATGTACATAGGTAGTTAAAACGATTGCAAGTTACCTAATTAAAATAATAATAATTTATTATAACTACTGTTAAATATTTATTTTTAAAAACTAACTAAATAGTAAAAAAAACAAGTAATTTTATTTATTAATAATAATTTAATTTCATTAAAAAAAGTTGTCATAACATTCACGCAATTTTTGAAATTTTAGTACTTACACTTTGCCAATCTAGTCTTAAAATAAGCAGCGGTGGTGTAATGAGAACTATTTTAAGGAATAGAACCTTGAGTTAGTTGCTATTAGTTAAAATTTAAAGTTGTAAGATAGGTTAATCTAATGCAGTAAATCCAATTAAAATTAGAACACGGGACTTTCTATTTTGTGTTTTTGAAATACGTATAAAGAATCCCAAGGGGTTAATACATCTGGTATAATTTTACATCTGCCACTATGTGTGGTCACTATTTATCCACCCGCATACCTTTACTGTGGTGGATAAATTTCGATTTATAAAAAAATATTCAATGTTTATTGAAGTGTATTTTTATATTATTAACTTGTTATCTTTTTCTTATTATTACTCGTGGTCGCCCTAAGGTCAAACAGTAGACCTCGCGAATTTAAAATATTTTTTTTGGCTAGGCAAAGTTATGAAAAAAACAATTAAAAAAAAAAATTGTGTGATTTTATGTAAAGTCTAAAATCTTTTTTTTTATTGTTAACCATAATAAGTACTTAAGTAGTTCCCTCGTTTAATTGAAAAAAAGGTACTTACATAGTACTACAAAGATTTTTGACCCAAAATAAAACCAAGGGGAAATCATCTCACAACTTTGCTGCGTTATAAGAAATGCTAGCGAGGGTAAGTTCTAACAGAATTAGGTACTTTTATGCTTTGACCTTCATTTTCAAACTTTGATCCTAAAAAGTATTAAACGTGGATGATGTCCTTTATACATTCCAATAAAAACAATAATATGTAGGTACAGTATTATACAGACCTATACGTAAATACTTTAAAGGCTGTGTTTATTGGCGACTTATTATCGCTGTCTACACCCTCTTGTGATAGATAGTGATCATAATTTATTTGCATCTTTATCTCTAAGGTCTACTGGTGAAGAAAAAATCAACTCGTGTCCACAATTTTGTGTAATTTTAACTGATATCGAAATATGAACCAATTTAATCGAAATTATATCACATTTTAAGTTTAAAGTATAACAAGACAAAAATAAGAGATCAACTTTGAAATAACAAAAAAAAGTGAGTATTAAAAATTTTCCTTATCTTATATAATAACTCATGGATTTTAATTAAAACTCTGCGATCCAAAATAAGATCATAATTTAATTTAAATTAATTGTTTATTTATGATTGACTGTAAAAATGTACGCGCTCAAGTCCGTCTCTTGACAGAATGAAAAACAATTTGAGAAATCTTTTAGACATTTTTCCAAGTTTTAATTCTTTCAACATTTAGAAGTAGAATTTATTAGAAGAGAAAAATTGTATTTTTTTTGAATTTGTATTTACCTTATGAATGTTGTTTGGTTAACTTAGTGTGATTTATCTATATCTACTCTAATTAAATATTACAAAAAAAATGTGTGCACGATAATATAAAATAGTAAATATAGCTTTATATAAGTTTATTATAGCACAGTATGTATTTATACAGGTATATATGCCCCCTTATAATAATGTAAGTTTTTTACTTGCACTGCACACACGTCACCCTCTCACCCTTTCATCTCCGTTCAGGCCGGCTGTAAGAGATTCCTTTAGGAATAAGTAATGCCCTTGTACCATGCTCACTTTTTTGTTTGTACTACTGTTTTTGTGTTATGTTTTTCTATGTGTGTTGTACATAAATAATAAATAAATAAAATAAAACGTTTAATAAAACACAAATAATTTTTTTTTTCATTATGTCTTTCTAAGGACAGACGAATGCTATCTCCGAAGATACGCAACAATTTTTTTGCCGTTTTCTTGTTAAATTGCTGAGGTTAGGTAAACATTTGCTTTGCTTAGTTTCATTAAATTGTAAGCTAAAAGTAAGTATTCCACGGATGAAGCTACGGAAATCAGAACCATGGGTGTGCAACGGACCTTTACTTACCCCTTACCCCACAGGGACGTAGGCGTGATTTAATGTAATTTCATATCATGTCACAAATATTTGTCCTGAGTTTCAACCCTGGATCAAACCTGGGACATCGGAGGTTACAGTTCTCAAACGACTCATGATATTCCAAGTTAATGTACCGACCATTTAGGTACTTTTATAATTTTATCAATATAGTGATTGTATGTGAGTGTTCTGTATAGTATTTAGAAGATGGCTCTGGCAGATTGAACGCATCAGTGTGCAGTCTACGTTATCAGACGCCCTAGGTCACTGGCAAGAGCTCGGCAGCTGCATTGCGATAATGAATATTTTCTCGGTATTCATGTACCGACACTCGTTTAGTTTGACTAGCACACGGTTGTGACTTCTTTTGTATAAAATTCTCAATTATCCCTTTAGATAGTAACTTTAATTGTAGAGCAGAGCATGTAACAGAAGATCTAAAAAGGATATTCAATTCTTGTTCTTGAAACACTTTTTGTTACAGGTGCGCTCCTAAAAATCACAGCGTGAAGTTATACAGCCTATAGGTATTCTCGATATTGTGCTGTATAACGCTTTAATAATTTTACAATTTTGAGCATTAGATCTCTTGATAAACGCGTCCAACAAAATAATGATATCGACTTTAAAATTTTGGGAATGCACAAATTATTGAGGTATGTATTAACTTTTATTATAACTAGCTGTACCCGCGATTTTATACTACTCATTAACATTTATTGTTAATGATCTCAAAAGAATATAAGTTGTCCCCGTTTTGTTGCAAAATTTTTCGTGTCTGAGTTGTACTATTCAACACTTTTTTTTCAATTTGAAAAAGTAACTCCTCAAACAAACAATCTCTTGAGCTTTGTAATATATAGTTTGTATTTCTAACCCATTGAATCTGTACGCCCAATTATCCTAATATTAGTTGACAAAAGTTTAGGATCACAGTGATTGATACGTTTACAAGTTTGGATGGGACACACGACTTCCCCCTAAGATTAACTACAACAGTTCTAGTTAGTTTATGGGCGAAGGATGTGTATCTATGTAACTGTAACTTTGAAAATCAGGTCAACATTATTTAAAAACAACAAACACGGTCTTGTTTCAAATGAAAAGACTGTGTGCAATGAGAATTAGATAACTTGTTGGTATATAATAGTTATGTAATACTTATAATAATAATATAAATATAAATAGGTATGTAATACTTACAATAAATAAAATAGGGATTTATTGATAATAGGATGGTGGAAGAATGTTTGAAATCGGTTCAATAACTTGATGAGTTTATTCGTTACAAAATACAACTTTCTCAGTTTTCAACTACCCCCGATAGATGGCGGTAGTTTTCTTTCTATTTCCCCGTAGATACTGAAATAATAAATGTAGTTGAAATAAATCTGCTTATAATGTATTATACATTTTCTAAACAGCGATGACTAAATTGTACTCGTCAGAATTCTCACCTTAATCAGTTCCGATCACATTTCATTACACATTATTTTTTTTTTTTTTTTTTTTTTTTTTTATATTTAGGTCGACAAATTGACGCCACCCGCCTGATGGTAAGCTGAGGCGACGTCTGGCAATTGAGGGCGACTCTCACAGTACACAGGAATACTATAGAGAGTGGCCCTCAACTTGACGACCCAGTAATGTGCCTCTTCACGCTTCGCTTAAAGAGCCCAGGGTTATATGTTGGAGGAAACACGTGCGCAGGCAGGGCGTTCCAAGCCACCATCGTTCGGCAGAGAAACGATCGTTTAAAACGCTCGGTTCTCGCGAAGACGGTTTCCACGGTATGAGGGTGACATCTCTGGCCGGCACGCGTTGTTCGGGATCGGAAGGGAGAGGGTGGGATCAGGTTGAAGAGCTCTTCAGAACACTCACCGTGGTAAATACGGTAGAACGCGGCCAAGGAAGCAATTGTTCGGCGCTGGGCCAGCGGCTCAAGGCTTCCCGTTACCTCCGGACAGTCTATAATGCGAACAGCGCGTCGCTGCATAGCGTCGAGTGCGTCCAGCAAATACTTCGCGGAGCCGTCCCAGAGGTGAGAGCAGTATTCAACGCAGGGTCTAATCTGCGTTTTGTACAGCAGACACCTCTGGTGCGGTGTAAAGAATCGCTTTACCTTGTTCAGTATTCCTAGTTTCCGCGAAGCTAGCCCAATACATCTCTCAATGTATTTTGTGTTATTGAGCTCTCGACGAACGTCTATGCCAAGGATATCTAGATTGTCCTTCATTGGTAATATTGCATTCTGAAGAGTGGGTAGGGGAAGGAAAGGGGATTTTTTCGCTGTAAATGCACACGCCTGTGTTTTGTGGGCATTGAACTCGACCAAGTTCTCGGCACCCCATTGGGAGATACTGTCGAGGTTTCGGTCGAGATCACCCACGAGATGTCGTCTCTCCTCCTCTATCACAGATCGCCCCGCCGTCGGACGAACCGAGTAACTCCCGTGCAATGTACTGTCATCTGCATAGCAATGAATGTTCCCGAGGGAAAGCATATCATTGATATGCAGAAGAAAGAGAGTTGGTGACAGTACGGACCCCTGCGGTACCCCGGCATTCACTTGCCAGAAGCGAGAAGCCTGGCCATCGCAGAGGACCCGCACTCGGCGCTCGTTTAAAAAACTGGCAATCCAGCTGCACAGTTGAGGAGGTAGACCATATGCCGGAAGTTTGGAAAGGAGCGAAGCATGCCAGACTCTATCGAAAGCTTTGGCGATGTCCAGGCTAATAGCCAAGGACTAGCCGAACTTTTCCATAGCCTCACCCCATACATGCGTGACGAATGCCAGGAGGTCACCCGTTGATCGTTTTGGCCTGAAGCCATATTGCCGATAATTGATTAGCGAGTGATCCTCCAGGTATCGCATGAGCTGCTTATTAATAAGAAGCTCGAGCACCTTGCAAATGACTGAGGTGACAGCTATGGGTCGATAGTTGCCTGGATCGGATCGATCCCCTTTCTTGGGTATCGGTTGTACGTTCGCCTCCTTCCAGGCCTCCAGCACGAGGCCTGTAGAGTATGACAGGTGGTACAGACGCGTTAATACTGGAGACAACTCAGCAGCACATTTTCGTAGCACCACCGCCGGAATGCCGTCAGGGCCACTGGCTTTCCGCGTGTCGAGTGACCGCAGCACTGCCCGTACATCACATTGCCTGATAACAATATCAGGCATAGTGTGGGCACAGTTGGCGATGGCGGGGGGCTGCAGGCCCCCCGCCAGGGAATTAGCCGCAAAGAGGTCTGCGAGCATGTCCGCCTTCTCTTGGGCTTTGTGAGCCAGTGATCCATCAGGAAAACGCAGTGGTGGCAGCGAGGGTTGACAAAAATTTGACTGTACGGCTTTGGCCAGTTGCCAGTATCCACGGCTGCCCGTGGGATGGGATGTGAGCTCCTGACCAAGCCGCGCGACGCGCTGGGCATCCGCTCTCTTGAAGGCCCTCTTGCTGAACCTAGTGGCCCGATTGTACGCTGCTTTGAGGCGGTTCACGTTCGGGTCACGTGCCGCCCGAGCCCTGACCCAGGCGCGATATGCCGACTGTTTTTTCTGGACAGCCTCGGCACATTCACGCCCGAACCAGGGGCGAGCTTTGCGGATGCTGGCGACATCAGTGAAAGGGATATAATATTCTCTCCCTAGACTGATCTCGCCAGCAATGGCAGCAGCGCTATCCGAAGGCGCCTTCCCTACAAAGCAGCGCTGGCTCCACGGGACGGACTCAAAGTAATCGCGGAGACCGTCCCAGTCTGCCGACGAGTAGTGCCATAGTCGTCGAGTCATTTGTTCAGCACGAGCAGGCGGTGGCACTTGGAAGCTGGCGTGCACCACACAGTGGTCGGAAGTGCCCAGTGGGGCGCGTACCGACACACTGTACTCGGCTGGGCGACTCGTCAGCAGTAGATCCAGCAAGGCGGGCGTGTGGTCTGACCTGTCAGGTATCCGGGTGATCCCCCGTACCATCTGGGTCAGCCCGTGGGAGAGAGCGAATGCATGGGCGATTCGTCCCGCATGATCGGTCCTAAGGGACCCCAGCCACTCAACGTGATGACCGTTAAAGTCCCCCAAGAAAACCAGGTCAGCGTTAGGGAACCGCACCTCCGCATCGTCAGCCATCTCGCTGAGGTATTCGAAAAGCCTTGTTGTTCCAGTGTCCCCTGTGTGGGAGCGGTAGACGCACACGTAGATCTGGCTCATGGAGCCATGATCCACGTGCAGCCAAAGGACGGAGTAGGAGGGGTTCTCCAGACAGCGCAACCGGCGGCAGCAAACATCCGCCCTAACGAACACGCACACCCCGGCTTTATCGCGGAATTGTTCCTCAATGATATAGCCCGGGTAACAGAGGTACGACGTGTCGTCAGGGCGGCGTATCTGTGTCTCCGTTAGGAACATCACAGAAGGCCGTGCCGACTCCAGGTGATGGTGGACGGTATCGAGGTTTGCATGGAGTCTGCGGATATTCGCGAACTCCACCTCAAACGAAGTCAACTTTGTGGGGTTTCTAGGGGCCGCTGTGTACCGTCTATTATCTTGTTGCACTGTCATTAAGAAATATGGGGAAGCGTGAAGACAGGGCGATATTTGGTGCGGCAGTAAGTGACAAAGTGCAGAGGCTAGCTTCGTCTAGAACCGTGTGTTTAGGTCGGAGCCGACCCGCCGGACGGAAGGGCTCCCAAACCCCCCTGATGCAAGGCCGCCGCTACCCCACACCGGTTACCACCCGGAGCGGCGACCTCACAACAGGATTATGCGCAACATGTGGGGCAGCCTACTGGGGTGGTTGGTCCCAGGCGGGCCCCATGACTATGTTGCGGGCGGCCGCGGCAACGCCGTTGCTAAGGGTCTCCCTGGCCGGCGAATCGACCCACACCACCCACACTAGACTCCGCTTCGCCCCCACTGGACCCCTGCCTGCCGCACCATACACCGCCCCGGGCCCGGCAGTGCAGCTGCTGAACCCCTAACGCAAACCAGCCTGGGCTGGGTTACTTGGGGGGCTTTTGTACAGCTGCACGGTGGTACCCCCCCGGACCAACACTGTTGTACCACCTGGTATCCACGTAGGGGCCAAAGCCACCACATGGGTACCGTAATATACGAACCTCGTCCGTTAATCAGCAGGTGCGCCACTAGCAGGTGAGGTTGCTGGGGCCCGATAGATGTAAGAAGGGCCCCTTTGCACCCACGATAGATGTAAGAAGGGCCCCTTTGCACCCTTTGACATTAATTTCCGAATGTGATCTAACCCGTGAGTCACTATGTCAAGGTTAGTGATGTCACTCATGTCAGTAACGTGACGTATAAAATAATGACTCAGATTAATTTATTGACTTTATTATTGATTGTGATTGTCAAATTTCACTGACAACGATAAAATGGTACAGAAATGTGATTTTTCTGTTCCGTCTAAGGTGAGTAAGTGTAGTTTCCTACTTAATTATAAAGAGTGAAGGGCGAGATTTAACATTAGGTTTAAAGGTGTATTTAAAAACAAAATTGTCAATCAAACATTTTATGCAAAGAAAAGCAGAATTCGATTAAATTCAAATGTGACCACGCAGAAGGCACCACCGGAAGGTTATTAATTAAAAATAGAATTTTGATAAGCGGTACACTTAGTCGAAAGTTATGATGAGGTAACAAACCTCAGGAGGGTTCTCTTTTTTTGAAGTCAGAATAATCTAATCATAATCAGAATCAAAGTCAGAATAATAATATGAAAAAGAAAATAAAAACAAAAAAAATAAGTGAAAAGTAAGGAATAAAAAAACAGAAGTGGATAGGTACCCACATATACAGCGTAGGGGGCAGCTATCTAATGCCAAATTTAAACAAAAAAGGTAGACTGTTTGAAGACAACGCCGGTTTTCCGTCAAAAGCGTCGCCAAAATAAAAAACAAAAAAAAGCCCCTTTGGATAAATCAGTCTAGATTCAACCTTATTTCTAATTTATTCATCGTTAATTTATATCACGGCGTTTGCTGTCAATGCAAATTGGTTGGGGAAGCGCATAGATAATAAAATATGCAGCATGAAGTTGACAGCATTTAGAAGAGGTTTTATTTTCATGGGCAATTTTCCAAGACTCTGGTTATAAAATAATGCTAACTTGGTTCAGCTATTTCCTTATTTTCTTGGTCAACGAATGGACTTATTACGGGGATCTGTATAAGACTCGTGGTCCCATAGATAACATTAAAAAATAACAGCAAATTAACGTGTCTGCCAAATTATTTATCAGTTACCCCAATGTACTCGTATAACTAGGAGCTGCGGTCGCTGCCGTGGTACTGCGCTGCAGCATGCAATTGAGGGAAACGACTATTGTCATATAATTGGTCAATAACTTTTTTTGGTCAGTAACTTTGTTTGAGGTTCCTATATCAAAATTCGGTCTCTCGGCCTAAAACGAAACCTGCTCCTGAGAATATTTGATTTTTGAATGAAAAAATCATGAAAATCCGTTGGGTAGTTGTCGATAAACAATTGTACATCGAGTTGCATTGGAGTCACCTGCTCCACTCGGTACGCTCGCTTCGCTCAATAATTATGTGAACAGACACTGTTTACATAATTACACAGATAGACCGTTAATCTACTATACATCTAGTTTGACTTTTATATAAATAACAGTTGCTAGGGAAATAGCCTTAATATAATCGTAATGTACAACGGTCCCGTTCCTTAGTACGGGATAGGTTCCATAGTAAAAAGGCCGGTTGGTAGATTAGGACACTTTCTTCATCTCCCTGCCCTTATCTCAGTTATTTGGGTTCGGTGCAACATGTTTTCCTCTTCCACACGGCCCATATAAGGATCCTAGATTTCACTTTCGTTAACAATCTGTTTCGGTAGCGTGTCTCCTGATTAGATCAAAAATATTTGACTGTTTAGCAGAAATTTTGAAATTGTAGCAAAATGTATTAATAAATTCTGATAGTTCCATTTAGTTAGTATTATCCTAGATGGCATTGTGTGCGTATTGTTAATGTTTCTGATGTTAAGAAGTTTGTGTAGATAGAGCTTAATAGTATAAAGAGAAAGATAACGTCGACTTACTTTAGACATTGCACGAAAGAAGTAATAAGAAGTATCTGACGTTAAAATTTTTAAATAGCATATTTTTCTTTTAATTTCAAACATAAATAAGTTAAGAATACTTCTTGAAAAAAATTAAACAAAATTTCGTCAAGGTCCGAAAGTACCTACAAAATTTATAATAACCTTTATAGGAGGAGTGCATCTTTGGACGGATAGCAAGGATCTTAATTAGAATGTCAAGTCAGGTGTGAATCTGATCCGAGTCTATCAAAATAGGCATTATCTATACAAATACAAACCAAACTTTTAGAATTTTATTCTGTTCGTGTGTAATGAACAAAGGCTCTAGTCTAAAACACGAAGTCATAGAAAAGTCATCAATATTGTTGCTGTAGGAAATGATTATAATTGTAAGGTAAACAAAATCGTGTGTCGCTAATCACAATAATTATGAATCATATGTTGCTACAGCACATGGAGGTATTATGAAAGATTTGAACTTTGCATCTTTACACACGATGTTCAATCGTCATGTTGGACTGAATCATCTTCAGATCAATTTTATCATAATAAATTTTAAGGTCCAGATATTATTAAAAAATAGGTCCAGCTCATTGAGTTATTATTACTATGGTCCAGCTGCACCTAACATTGTGGTAATTAATTTTGAGAACTTGAAACTTGGAGTCCAACCACTGTAGTTGTTCAATTTTGCTTTGCCCTTTTTCTATGCCATCATAGGTATTGGTATAGATTTTTAAATAATTTTTGTAAGTTATGCCTCCAATATAGATTCCTTTTTAATCAGTTCTCAACATATTACTGTATATTTATTGCTCTATGTGAAATAACGGTATGCGACGTTAATTTTGTATTTGAATCACATAATATAATAACAACACAAACACAATTCGTGTCAACATCTGATTACTTACATCTGCCGAAAAGAAACATGAACACAAATGACCCTATTAAGGTTTAACTCATGATCTTGTTATTATCATCACGCTAGCTGCAAGAGCCATCCTAATGGCAGAGAACGTGGAACTATTCGACAGTTCTCACCCTAATCTACGGGAATAATCTAACAGACGTGTTAGTAAGTAAGACTGCGAGTAGAAACTATAAAACTAAAAAAAAAAAATTACCAAGTGCCGAAATAAACATAGCTAAACAGGTACTTCAAATTTAATTACGTTATAAAATATAGTTAGAAATTTGAAATAATCTCTTAAACTTATCGCCAATAGATGAAAATATTATTAAGCAACTACCTACCAATTCAAGGAACTTAACTCAGCTCTTTTCGAGGGCACGGCCTTAAAATCGAGACTTTATCCAGCTGAGGATCACACATCCATTTCTTTTGAAATTCAACTTCGGGAAATATAACTTAAAGATTAAATTCAAACAACAGAAACCCTTCGCAGAAAACGCAACGTGCAGCAAGCTATACAATATACGTTTATCTTTCCAGTGTTTGTTGTGGTCTTACTCGAGGACCAGTTGTTTAGCTCCCTTCTTCATTACTCAGTTGTGTTGTCGTCTCGTTCTATCACGACCTAACCGGTTCGGACACGTTCACAGTGGGTTCGAAAGAATTGTGGTGATAAGCAACACTGGTCGTTTTATCTGGCCTATTTTGTCACTACTTAGACACGAGTTTATTTTATTTCGGTCTATTTTTGTATCCCTCTTTATTTACAATGTTGGTCAAGCATGTTGTGGTATTTATTGCAATAAATATACGTAGAATTAATTGTTAATGTAAGTAATGAATAACTGTGGCTTTATTATGTGAATCAAGGTGATTCATTTCCTGTTATCTTTGCCAGAGCAGCCGTAATAGGTAATAGGGAAGATAATGGAGTTTTGTATTGAAGCTGCGTATTATACCTACTTATTTAAGATTTTTTAGTATCAGCACTATCACACATGCCTAGCACAGCTAGCGTCGACACCAGTCGAGCGACATGGGTATTCAACCTATGATTATATCGCGAAAAAGTTCCAAAATGTGTTAATTTTGTCATGTATTTGACATTTTCTGCGTTAATAGTAGGTACGGTGTCTTGCGCGGTGCTCCGCGCCGCACCACGCCATAGGTTTTGGCGTATAACTTTTGACCCCTTAGGGCTAGGTCAAATTTTCGATTTTATGGCTTACCTCCAGATCAAGGGCATAGAGGGGTCAACCATCATAGGAGTATAAGCAGTTCTCAAGAGCTAAGGGGGGGTACATTCCCCATTTCTATTAGATTATTGGTTGAATTGATTGACTTTTAACGTCCATAAATATCTGAAAAGCAGTCTAATGTAAGTAAGTTAATTTTCGCTCTTATTGGAAGAAATCTTCCAAAAATGGAGGAGGTTCTCAATCTGACTCTGTTTTTAATGGATTTTTTTTTATGTTTGTTACCTCATATCTTCGGACTGGGTTAACCGATATTGATTTTTTTTTGAAGCTGCTAGCTCCCAAGTGGTCCCATTTCAATTTGGTCCCATGCCGTCAACTATTTGGTCCGATTTCAGTAGTTTGAAGTCGATTGCTGTGTCAATTTTTGGCGTGTGTTTTATTTAATTGAAAACTACTAAGTCGCAGGAAGCCACTGGAATAGAATAGAATAGAATAGAATAGAATAGAATAGAATAGAATAATCTTTATTGTACACCAATATAAATAAATATGAGAAACATCGTATGAAAATGTACAAATATCTTATCACTAAAAGCGATCTCTTACAGAGTACTGGATGCGGGAATCTCAAGACCGAATGTTGTAGCGTTCGTTGGTGGAGTTCTGTGCCCAGCAGTAGCCGTCAGTTGGCTGAAATGATGATGATGATGACTTCCCAACTGATCCTATTTAATTATGGTCCCATTAAGGTACAACTCCGCGACTTGTTAGTAAGCAAATGTTACTATTCGATAAAAGATTTTTTGTCTGCTAAATCGTTGCCTAAGCTGTGAATGTGTTCGGTATGCATTTGATTGTAAAGGTAGATATTGATAAAATGTGTATTTGTTTTGACAAAGTTAATTACCTAATTGTATTTTGACATTCAACTATGTGACTTCGAACTAAACTGACATAATTACATATTATAATTAAGATAATAATTATTCGTGACATTGTTAATTTTAATTAATTTTACATAATATTCTGTTTCTAATTTAGCGACTAAGATTGCATGCCTAATGGTGAAATATGGTGATTCTGTACCTACCTACTGTTTCTAACATCTATTGTACCCATATTTGCAATGATTAAATAAATTGAAATTGAATTGAAGGTAATTTGAAGTCAGGTTTCCAAGTAGTCTCTATATTTTTGAACTGCAATAAACGTCATGCGAATGAAACGAAATTATATTCAATCATCTGGGTTACAAAGGAACGTATCAAAATGAAGATTATAGGCTGTTATAGGAATCATAACAACAACGTACCTACCAGATATCATAACAATCCCTTACCTATAAGTCTCCCCGCGCAGTATTTGTTAATTATTATTTATTAGTGATCATTAAAATTTTATGTTTTCGTAATTACAGCAAACGCATCGGAAATTAATAACTAAAGTGATAAATTAAACATTAACATACCATTAATTTAGTAGCATAATTTAGTGGTATTCAGTACTATGTTAGGACAATTGCACACAGCAGCGTCTCTAGGTTTAAACAAAAAAACATCCAAACTTCGCAACCAAAATTTGCTTATTATACCAATTTTAATATTAACCGAATCTGGGGCTGTACCCGCAACCTCTGGATAAGAAACGGGTTCATAGGACTCCCATCAAGGTCCCAGCCAACCTCACATTTGAATAGTGATGAATAAAATAAAATATTTTTGCACATTCTCACACGACGTCATCTAGCCCAAATTAAGGTCCATAAGGCCAATACGTAGGTCACACTATAAGTTTTGCGTAACTTAAAAAACTACATGTTAAAACCAAAATATTATGTTTATTACGTTTCAAAATACTCTCCTTTACATTTTAAAACTTTTTTAAATGCGATCGAACCATTTTTTAAAACCGGAGCACCACAGATCTGAAGGCATGTTTTCTACGTGCTGATTGAACGCTATCACTGCCTCTTCGGAGTTGGTAAAAGTGAAACCTTTCATTAAATCTTTGATATGGGAGAAAATACAGAAATCACAGGGTGCTATGCCAGGTCAGGGCTATGCGCAGGATGGATGACGAGTTGTACTTTTTCGGAAGCTAAAAATGGCTTTGTTCTGTTGGTCGTGTGTGAAGAAGCGTTGTCATGATGTAGGAGAACGCGGCTTTTGGGTCGTCTTTCGCGAACTTTTTCTAACACCCTGGGTAAACAAATGGTAGAATACCACTCGGCATTAACACTCTTTTGATCTTCAAGTGGAATTGTACAGATGGGACCCGTAGCTGAGAAAAAAAACGCAATCATTTTTTTACCAACGTTTCTCGCCTGCCTCACTTTTGTTGGCTTGTTCTCATTTTCAAACACCCATTCACAAGACTGCTGTTTTTTTTCGGATTCAAAACAATAAATCCACGTTTCGTCTCCTGTGACAATCTCATAAACAGCATTAAAATGTCCGTGGTCGTACTTCAGTAGCATCTGTGAGCACCATTCCACGCGAGCCCGCTTCTGCTCCGCTGTCAGTTCATGAGGGATCCAACGACAACAAAATGTTCCGTTGTTTCCGAACTTTCAATTCTTCGTGTAAAATTTTCTGGATTTGAGTCATACCCATCCCCAATAGTCCACGAATTGTTTCATAGGTAATCCGCGGGTTTTCTTCAATGAGCCGCTTAACAGTAGCCACATTATTTTCGTTGACGGCAATTGAAGGCCGCCCTTTACGAAGTTCGTCATGTAAAGAACCTCTCTCAAATTCAGCAAACCATCGCCTCACGGTGCTCAAACAAGGTGCTTCTCTCCCAAAAGCATTTTGAAGACGAGCGGCACAGTCTTGCGGAGAGAGAGAACTTTTAAAATCATAAAAAATCATCGCTCTAAAATCTTTTCGACTTAATCCCATTTTCGTTGCATACTTGGAACTTTGATGTGTGATAAAAAACAATTGACAAATGATTTCCCGCCAATTGTTTTTTTTTATTACTAAGAAGGTTGCAACGTTTAAAAAAATATAACATTTGAAATTCAAATAGTTCCGATTAGCTAGAAGTGCAAAACTTTTAGTGTGCCCCATGTATAAGCTTGTGCTATGGAATCTAGACGATTAATAAACATGCTTATATATTTTTAAATACATATATATTAAGAATTACAATACACATATAAAACAATACAATTGAAACTAACTATATACATAGAAAATACCCAAACTCCGAAACATTTGTGGATCGTACAAATAATTTGATTCGACCCGGAATCGAACCTGGGACCTCAGGGACGGCAGTCGCATACTCATACCACTGCGCCACCGAGGCAGTCAAATATAAGAGTTCTTTATATATAAGTGTTATTAGTCTATTTATACTCTCGATTGAAGGCACTTAATGGAACTTGCTACACATGTTGGACAAAAACACGTAATATAATTTCCACAGTTTTATTTTTACTGGCTGGTTTCGCCACACGGCGTCATCAGAGATAATATTATTAAAAGTGGTAATATGGTCGCATTCTATTACGTGGGGGCTAACGAAGTTACTGGTGTAAAGTGGACGATAACACCTCTATCTAACGCGGGGTAACAGGCATGTTGAATATTTTTAAACTATGTAACCTACTAAAATCTTTGTAGATACGTTTAGGGTTAAGCTTAATGGTCCTTATGATCTACGCTACCATTGCTGACAAATTGTTGGAACGAAGTTCTATATATAGTTCTATATATGCGCGGCTTCGGGTTTACGGGTAGTGCGATTTAGTAGAAATCGTCACGTTACACTTGTCAGTGGTTCCCAACCAGTGGTCCGCAGAACCAAAAATTAGGTTGAATTACGTAGCAGTTGCGTAAAGAACTTCTTTCCTGACGGGGTCCCACGACCGCACAATTATTTTTTATATTCCTGGCAAATGGTAAGGGGCAATAATTTTGGTGTTCTAGGAACAAAAGTAGTTGGATAAAATAAAATTAGGTAATGATTCGTCGCCAGTAGCGACTTGGTAAATAGTAGAGCTGAATATTGCTATAAATTACTTACTAAAATATTGCGTAGTGCGTGCTGCACCTTATTCCACAATAAACATTTTCTAACTAAAATACTCCTACTCAATCGAAAGGTACTAAACGATTATACCGACGAGACCTTGGCCTATGGCTGCACGTACCATAAAAATTATGTCTTATTTGTGTTCGTATTATCTCGATAATTTTGAATAACATTACCAATGTTTAGTTTAGCTTTAATGGTACTATAAACGTTTATTGTTTTAGCGGGCCTCTGTGGTTCTTGGGCAGACTTGCAATGTTTTGATAGCAAATAGACTTAAAATTAAATCACTGTGTTTAGTAGATAATAATATTCAGGACTAAATCGTAACATCAAAGGAAGTATACCGATGAATCACCAACGTTTCCATTGCACCAACCGTAGTCCGATTGCGAGATATTTGGCTTTAAAGAGCATATTTCTGCGAAAACAGAGCGTCCCCCAACCCCTTTAAAATTTAAACGGTCGGCGTGAAGAACTTGATAAAATTTAAACGGTCGGCGTGAAAAACTTGATTAAATTTAAAAGATCGGCGTGAAGAACTTGAGAAAATTCACGATGGTAGTCAATATAATAAACTTTGAAGGAAGTCTATAACGGATGGTATAACTCTGTTAGTTCAAGAGTTCTGGAGTCTTTTATTGGCTGGTTTTTTTTCGCCTTAACTAGACTTTCCTTGCCATGCTTAACTAAAGCTGTCAGACTTGCTAAATATGAACTTGACAATTTCCTGTTTGTTTACGATTACCTGTTTTGGTCATCCGATGTCAAGAGTAAGTTCTTGGTTTTCGATAAGCGCTTGTTTCTAAGAGGCAACAGAATATATTTATAATACTTTAGTATTTTGAAAGATTCCGTTCTAATCCTTACTATTTACTACTATATTTTTGTTTTTTTTTTTTATTCTGCCTATAATGTAAAAACGAGAATAGAAAATATAATCAGTACAGGTGGAGTTACACATTTTTAAGCCAATTGGAGATGTTTTTACTAGTGCCAATTTAGACCCAAGTAAGTTAATAAAAAGGCTTGATTATATTGTATGCGTTAATTTATAAAAAGTATTCTATCAAAAGTAAATTATTTAACAAGTAATATCTAATTGAATGTCAGCGGCCATTTGCGCTTATTGTGTAACAGGAATTATCAGAATATTATTTTTGTATGTCAATTAATTTATGAAACTGGGTTGCAGCTGTCCTAATTAGGCGTCCTCTTTTAGTCCTAACATTACTATCAGTAGAACAAACCTAATCTTGTTCACATATTAACAGAGCCCCGTTGTGTTATCATGCACAAATATATTATTGATATTTTGATGTGGGGAATCGTTAGTGATTGACAATGACGTTGTTGCGGTAAAACAACTTGGATCAAGTTTTATTATTTTATTATTAAGGTACTTAAAGTTGGATGCCAGAGGATTTATGTACCTAAATCAACTATTTTATACTAGCTGTTGCCTGCAGCTCCGCCTGCGTGTTATAGTTTTCTTGATCACCAGTTACTGATTTATTATGTATAGCTGTTGCCCGCAGCTCCGCCTGCTTGTTACTTTAGATCGATATAACTTTTTTATTTATGAACCGATTGAAATAATACAAACCTTAAATGTTAAGTTAAATAAACCACAACGCATTACTGAAAACCACATTTAAATCGGTTAAGCCGTTTCTGAGATTAGTGTGTTCAAACATTCAGAAAAACAGACCAAAATTCTAAAAACCATTGTTTTGGGTTCTATTGCGTTCATAAAGCCCCTCTACAACAGTTTCTCTATTATATCTTCGATGTACAGACATCTACCACTTACAATTTTATTATATGTACTGATTGATGATAGATTTATAGATGTATTTCAACAAATTTTCAATTTCAAGTGTGATCTAAAAGGGTGTTGTGTCTATATTTCACGTAGAGGACCAGTACTGAGTTAAAGTTTTCGTATATTTTATGATTTCATCTAATCTTCCCTCGGTTCACTATAAATTATTTCTTTCTACAAAATGAGTATTTCTATGATTTGCTTTACCACTGGTGCCATATTACCTGCCAAAGTAATTATAAGCCTACGATACCCCAATGTCAAAAGATTGGTAATCTATATCATATAATATCTATTGAGAATTTTAAGGAACTTTATTCGATGTATAACATCTGTCCTGTCTCTCTATATCTGTCTGTTGAAATTTTGGTTTGCTGTACAGGTTGGTTATGGTTTTTCTGTAGTGCCCGGGTAACGGCAATAGCCTTGCCCCCTATTAGTGGGACCAACGGCAAAGTGTGGGTGTGTGATTCATCTCTGTTTATAGAGATATAGGCGTTTTGTACAATGTCATTAAAATGGTAAGGGGTATTTCTACTAAGTGGATTATACTTATAGAGTTTTCGAAACGAAAATCTCTTATACAACAGTAATGTCCGTACATGAACAACTTTCAACTCGAGAACGGTAAGGGCTAGAGAGAGTGTAAACGCCAATCGACTTAGCATAGTCGAAAACCCCCAAGTCAAGTCAAGAACGGTAATAGTTAGAGACTCAAGACCAGCTGCAATCAACTCAGCATGGTCAAAGACCTCTAAAATGATGTTGAACTTCATATCATGTGACATTTTTTTAGATTTTATGAAAAAACTTTTGAAAACTCTAAAATATATCGCAATTTTTTGCCATATTTTTAACTTGTTATCTGTGACTCCACTTTGTTTCCTACATCAATGTAAACCACATTTACATTCACGCAACTGACTTACTTAGTGATTCGATAACAATATTAATTGTTACACTAAAATCGAACTAAAATAATATGTAGAATTACCTTTGAAAAATTAACCCTATCCCGTTCTGATAAGAAAGGTTTTAAAACAAAAGAACTTTGTATCAACACGGATTAATATGCGTGTGAAGATCGTTATTTGATTTGTTAGTTAAACTCTAGTTAATATAACAGTAGTAATTGAACGAGTATGGATATAAAGTTCGTTTAAATTGTACTTTTTTGGATATCCTTTATAGTAGAGATTTTTTTTGGAAAAAAAATGTATGTTTAAAATAGTCTGATCAAGTTTGGTGGTTTTCGTTCAACAAAAAAAATCCCCCACTACAAGAGACATTATACAAGCACATAACGTGTTGAGAATATAAATACATATTATCTAGATCCCATAACACATTAGGTGGCACTGTGTAAAAATGTTATTTAATTTAATTCTGTACAATTATTGTTAACCGCGCAGTGTTACATTTCAAGACAATTTTGGTTTCATCTGTCTGTTTGTATGGTTAATGTATGTTCCAGACTAGCCGCCATATTTTTTATCCGATCCCCACGAAACTTGGCACAAGCGTACTCGTAACTTGCTGAGCATACATACGAGTAATACATTCATGCTCCACGCCTGTATTCCCGAAGGGGTAGGCAGAGGTGCATTCTCTCTTTGCCAGTAGTAACTTTTCAACCGTACGTTTTTTTATGTTTGTTACCTCATAGTCCGAGACACCCAGGACATTAATTGGCTGTGCCATAGCGGCTGGCACGTAAGATTTTGTTGTCATCAACATTTTATCGCAAGGAAACGGTTTAAATTTTTTTTTTTAATTACAATATAGCTGCTACTTTTTATTAAATTCATTCGGCCATTATATGTGACGGCAATAGGCTTGCACCCTATTATGTGGGATTAAAAATACTGGCAAATTGTGGGTGCGTAATGCACCTCTGCTTACCCCTGCGGGGATATAGGCGCGATATATGTGTGTGTGTGTGTGTTACCTCATATCTCTGAACTGGGTGAACCGACTTTGATTTTTTTTTAATGAAAGCTACTTCCCAAATAGTCTCATTTCAATTTGGTACCATTCCGACAATTATATGGTCTCATTTCGGTAATTTGAAGTCGGTTGTTGCGTCAATTTTGGAAGTGTATTTTATGGTTCCACGAAATAGGATGCAAACCTATTGCCATTACCGGGCACTCTGTAATTCTAATACTCGATTGAAATGTTACATGAGCTTTGCATTTTTTAGAGGACGCAATTTTATTTTTGGGAAAATGTTCTCACTTTTTTGCTTATAACTTATTTAATTTTTAATTTAGGGCAAAAAGTTTTATGAACATATTTGTAGGCAAAACAATTTGCTATAAATTATGTCTTTACAAATTTTTTGTAAGACATAGTTTCCGAGATATCGCGAAAAAAGTGTTTTCACCCCTTTTTTCAAGATGGCGGCTGGAGGACAAGGGTGGTGACCCCACACTTGAGGTTAAGCTTCTATGGACACCCACATGACCCAAAAATAAAATTGAGTCCTCTAAAAAATGCAATATTCGGTCCATAAATTGTAACATTTCAATAGACTATAACTAAATTTCCAACAGTCAGGACAGGTGTGACATAGCACTAAGTAGAATCTCTGCAGTTCGAATAGTATTTGCCAGATCTGCGACCATTGGGTGCACATGCAACATTAAGTAGTTATTTAAAATGAGGAACATTTCAAGCGAGCCGATAAGATTTTTAGTATAATAAATAGTTAAATTTTTGTGCGTCTCATACACGTGGCATAGTAACAACCTTCACTCCCTTCAACAGTGTCAGCGTTACAAATCACTGTAACATTCGAATATAAAAACAATTAATTAGATTCTCATATTACTTGTAACAGTAGCCTGCTTTATGATTAAGGTCAAGCTGATATGTACTCTTATTTAGGACTTTGTATTCTTTGTGTAAGAAGAGATGTTTTAGTATAATATTATTAAACGGATTAGTCATATGAGTTTAAGGTATATGTTCATGGCAATTTCTAATTGATGACTAAGAGTATTGTTTCTTGTTTATGTCGTTTATAAGGCACGTGTAGCTAATGAGTAAAGATCAAATGACAAATCAGTAAATAAGATTTGGTGTTAGGCTGAACCCCAAAAGTAAAACGGGAACCCTATAACTGAGCCTTCGCTGTCCATCCGTCTGTCTTTGGCTGTATCTCATGAACCGTGATAGTTAGAAAGTTGAAATTTTCACAGATGATGTATTTCTGTTGCCTTTATAACAAGAAATACTAAAAAACACACACACACACACACATATCACGCCTATATCCCGAAGGGGTAGGCAGAGGTGCATTACACACCCACAACTTGCCAGTATTTTTAGTCCCACGTAATAGGGGGCAAGCCTATATATACTAAAAAACAGAACATAATAAATATTTAAAGGAGCTCCCGTGACTTTTTAGTACGGAACCTTTGTGCGCGAGTCCGAATGGCAATTCGCCGGTGTTTTTTAGTAAGTACTTAATTTTCCTAAGCGAAATAGGTATCCTAAAGTTGACTCCTCCAGGTAAGTCTGAACTATAGAACAGATAAAATAATTTTATACTAGTACAGAAATGGGACCTTTCTTGGACAGGTCATATCTAGCAGAAAGTACATCATCCATTTGGTCCAAATATAAAAGCCATGCAAAATTATTTCGTAATCATGTATTTCGTAGTTAGAACCTAACCCGTCGCCATTTTTGTTTCAGAAAAAAATTGTGTCAAAGCGTAGCCTTTAATTTCTTAAATCTAGTTTTTAATTGAAAAAAATACATGATACTTATGCTATAAAGATTTTTACCCACAAATAAAACTGAAGGCAATAGTCTTACACCTTTGCTGCTTTAATAAAAAATGCGAGCGAGAATTGCGAGAGAGTTCTACTGGCAGAATCGGGTACTATTTACTGTAAAACTTGACTGTAAAAATTTGGTCTCAACATTGAGGTCTCAATGATCCCTAATTTGGCGGACACGACAATTAAATGTAAAATTTTTAGGGTTTGTGGCAATTCCTTCTCTAGAATGCATTGGATTATCAAAAAGACAGAGAATTAAAAAAATGTGAATGATTTTAATTTTGGCGTACTCTTTTTTAAATAAGGCATTAGGATATTACCAAAAGAGTTTCCAAAAAGTAACTATCAAGTGTATTTTTTTCGAAACCCAGTGTAATCCAAAGATGTGCTAAGGATCGTGTGCAAACTAAGATACCTAAAAAAGAAACTGACCGAAACTAAGAAACAATCCTGTAATGAAGAACACAATGTCCACACGCGGAAAGCGACTCACATATCACAATCATGACACGTTTAAATAAACATATAAAATTCCCCTTTACATATGCGTTTTCATAGAAACAAGACAATGAATATAAACATGAAAATGCTGATTACATTAACATCTGGTTAAACAATATTCACTTAATATATAGCCATCAAATTATATTATCATGCTTGTATAGAGAAATGTTGCAAACAGATTCGTAGTCAAGGCATTTAGACAATCTTCGAAAATTCTAGGTCAATATAAAGTTGCTGGGGTCAAATGATAGTCACTCTTTCAGTATTTTATTGAACCATCTATTTATGTTTATATGTATAATGTATACTAGAACAATTTGGCAGAGATTCAGACTAAGATTTACAAATGTTACAAAAATGTCAACAAATTATAAACTTAAGACTAACGGGTCTTTTACGCGATTATTGAGATATATACATACCTCTTTATTACCCGACGTTTCGGCCCTGTTACAAGAGCCGTGGTCACGGGTGGTCTTAAGTTTATAATGTGTACAAAACGCGAAAGTTTAAAGAAATGTCAACAAAGTTTCTAACATAATAAAAAGATATAGTATATTCGTATGAGAATTAAGTAAAAAATATTTATTGAACATGTTTTCTTTACTGAAATTAAACGACTTTGAAATAGCCCTTCATTATGCAAAGAACTGAAGTTAAATGTTATACAACATTTTTGCAAGTCTACAGACGTGAATATTTGAATTAACATAAAGATAGAACTTTAATGAAAAGGCTCAGCACTAATTAAATACGACCTTTGGGTTTGTATAGTGCCCTTCAAGTTATAATTTTATGAATTCTGAAGGTGTCTTCAAGAAAATTCATAGCAATAATATCATAGAATAAATATACGCTTCACAAATAAGTTACTTTGATTAAATTGTATTAATATCATATGTGACATACGACCGAATACTGAAACGTCACTCAAATATTTAAGTGCTGTTTAAATGCTTGAGCAGCACTTAAACTTAATTTTTTCATACAATAACGTCACTTTGAGTATGTGCTTATTTGAGCGACGTTTCAAAACTCGGCCGTTAGACTCAAGTATTTTATATTATAAATTAAATTTGTCCTTTTCTTTAAAACCCTCACACGATACAATCAAAATATTTATGGTATAGTCTCGTCTCAAGGGTAGACAGAAATGCCCATTGTTGTTTTTGCTCCTTCACGTAAAGTATATGTTCTGAGATTGCTCAGTATGTCTACCTATTTCTCCTGAGTCCAAGTTTGCCAGACATGTTAAGCATTCTTTGACTTTCAACCTTTGATACCCATAACACCATATATTATTTAAAAAATATACCTAAGCTAAAAACTAACAGACAGTTGTTTGCTAAACTAAAGTTATTAATAACTGTAACATCAAAAAGCATATCTATCCGATGACTTATTATTTATATTACAAATACATACTGATACCGTTTACTAGTAAATCGTTATCTTGTAAACATTCTTCGAATAATTGTGAGAGAACGAATCTGTATCACATTGTCAAGGATAGTAGCGCCACGTCTGACAGTAATGTAATTAACCATCTACCGAAATGGGACCAAATAATTTATCGAAATGATTTCGAATTGAAATCGGACCACACGGAAAGCACAAGTTTTCAATTTAAAAAAAACGTCAAAAATGGACACAACAATTTACGTGACATTCGGTTAAAAATATAAGCTATACCTACCACTCGAGTGCAGCTTCATTTCTATCATAATAATATGTAAAAGTCTTATGTTAAATGTTAATATACATACATATACGCCTCTTTCCTGTTGGGGTAGGCAGTTGCTACTGAATGCCACTTGCTACGAGCGTGATGTCGAATTCTTTCGGTTCTTCCACTTTCATAAGTATTTTCTTGCATGCTCTATAGTTAAAGTTATTCTTAACCTGGCCTTTGACAAAATATCTTCGAGTTAATCCAAGTGCGTTCGCCTCGAATGTTCATCGCCTTTCCATCCACACTCGCTTTATGTATATGTTTTGTCAATCTCCTCTCTACGTGCCCAAACCATCTAAGCATCCCGTATTCTATTTTGGTCACTACATCTTCTGATGCTTCAAAACGTTTGTCAAAAACATAATTCATTATTTCAGTAGTAGGCGGATACACAACAGGATGACCCTACAGGTAGTGTTCACACTACCTGTAAGGTCTGTACGATTATCTTGGGTGGTCCACAAATAAACACAATCCAAAATATGGTGGGCTTATCGGGATTATTATGGACATGGACATTAATTTGCAAATTGATCCTACTTAGGTATTATTTGTCATCATTATTTCAAGAACTTTTGTGTAGAAAGAAACCTGACTCCCACGATTATGAGGAATACTTCTTATTCGAATGTTTCCAGATTTATTACGTTACAGAGTAAATTATGTACATTTTTCCAAAATTTTATGGAGATGCAGCTTGTCGATTTTTTCTTGATTTCGATGGATGGATTGGTTTTAAGATCCAAAACAAGAGGTGATAAGCTTAATCTTCAGAGAAAGACTTACAGACACACCTATTATCTATCGGTTTGTCTTTGAATGAATAGATGGACAGTAATTATGATGCGGATTTAAATGTTTTCAGATATAATTTTTAAAGATCATCAAGAAATGAGAACTCTCAATGTGGGGACAGATTTGAATCGCCCAATGTTTTACAATAGTAATCGAAAGACAGGGTAATATTGCGCAGGTAGTTACTCCTCAATGAAGTTATTACCTGCCGTATATTTAGAGAGCATAATGGATGGTTTTACCCTGAAGGCGTACCTACTGATACGGGGTACGAAACAGTTGGTGGGTCTGTATTGCCGTTGACATTTTTAAAGTCTTTCTGTCACAGGTTATGCCTATTATGTTCAAGTATAGATTAGTAGTTTCAAGGATAGCTTAAAACAAACTTGCCATACAAACTTTTCTTTCTAATACACACAACGGAAAATATTTTGTGATTATGCCCGGACTGCTGAGGTTAGAGAGAAGCGAGTAACATTTGTCCTGGTGGTCAGAATTGAGTATACTTAGATTGAATATACTTATATAGTAAATTTATAGCTTGATTGATAAGTGATTAGTTCTTCATTCTTTGATTGATAAGTGATACATTCATCTCTGTTTACCCCCTCGGGGATATAGGCGTGATTGTATGAATTTGTGATTATTTCCGATTCACCGAATAGTAGTTTAGCTACCAGCTTTTCAACGTATTACAGCCTCAATGATTCAAATTATGATTCTGCAAGTTACATCACGAAGCATATTTTCCAAGAAATTAGATCACCCGCCAAATATCCTAAGGGGTGTTCAAGTTTATGTTTTGCGTGCACGAAAAAACATATTTAAACAAACAATTTAAATATTCAAAACCAAGCAAATATTGTCTCTATTTTCAATCGAGTAAGATTCAATAAGAGAATAGTGGTATGCATTGAAAAGTTTGTGTAAAAAAACTACTGTTCATTTTTCATGTAGCGTTTTTACGCTAGACGTGTTTAGTAACGCAAAAATATAATCCGTGTATAAATAAATATGTAGTGCAAAGTCATGGCCAACAAAATTGTTCACGCGGGCCAAATTGAAAAATGTTCACGACTGTCATAGTTATTAGTGTAAATATTAGAAGAATGATCAAATTTGCAGTTAAATAAGACTAGCGTACGCTCGCGGCTTCGCCCGCTTGAATAATTAAATACACAAGAACCTACTCGTATCTCGAGAACGACTCTATCCATTGGTGAAAACTGCATCAAAAACCGTTGCGTAGTTTTCAAGATCTAAGCATACCTACACATACATACACACATATTGAGCGGAAGAGACTTTGTATTATACTATATTATAATAATGATTATCATAACAGTTTTATGAATCCCAGTTCAATTCAAAACATAAACTTTCTAGGTTATTTATTTTGCTTTCTTCGGTTACTGACAATTGAAGAAAAATAAATTGTACATACAACTATACGTGTTTCATATTAGTGTGGTCATATTTGACCCTCGTTACACATGCGCGTTGAGTTAACTATACGCACGGACAAAATTGCAAATACAAGTTTAGTTAAAACTTTTAAGGTGTCATGTAAATTTAATTGATTTGTTCATTTAATCGATATTTTATAAACCCAACACTACCTAGGGTCAAATTTATTCGTAAGGTTCAGTCCTCTTCGATGAATCGTAAACAACTCTTATTTCATATGCTCCTGGTACAGAATACTATTTTGTAGTAATGATAGGTTGTGGACTTTAAAACAACAAAAACTAACCGATTTCATTGTGCATGTCATCCTGGTAGATAGGTAGGTACCGTGTTCCACAATAAACACAACTAACTCACTAATATCACGATACTTAGATAAACATTATTGAATTTAATAAAAAATACACTTCCTACCTCTAATAAACACAAAACTAAAAAGTAGGTACTAAAGTAACGGCTCGAAATGTTCGCCGCCTTGATCAATGCACAGTTGGGTCCGTCGCATCATGCTGGCAGTTACATTGCACAGCATGTCTGGAGTTACACTGCTAAATGCATCAAATATTTTAGACTCCATATCTTCACGCGTGAGACATACCGCACTGTACACTTTGTTTTTGACATAGCCCCACAAAAAAAATTCAAGTGGTGTGAGATCCGGTGACCTCGGAGGCCAAGGTATGGGACCACCACGTCCGATCCACTGGTTAAACCGCTCATCTAAATACGCCCGCACATCTCTCGCATAATGTGCTGGCGCCCCGTCTTGCTGGTACATCATATTTGTGTACAATGTTACAGGCAAGTTTTCAAGTTCGGGTTCTAAGACGTTTCTAAGGAATGCGAGGTAATTTTCACCGTTTAGCGAACTCGGTAGCACGAAAGGACCAATTAAAATATCTCCGATTATTCCCGCCCAAATGTTAACACGCCACTGATGCTGAAAGTTGTTTTCTGCAGATGCGTGTGGGTTCTGATGAGTCCATACATGTTCGTTATGTTGGTTACTGATACCAGCACGAGTAAAAGATGCTTCATCGGTCCATAAAATACGGTTCGCGAAACTAGGGGATCGTTGTGCTTCCTCTCGGTACCACTGGCAAAAGTTGAGACGTGGTACGAAATCAGCCGGTGTCAGTTCTTGGGTGTGCCTGAAGTGGTACGGATGTTGACCATCTGCTTTTAGCACGCGCCATACTCTCAAATGATTCATTCCCAGAACAATTCCAGCGCGGCGAGTACTTGTTCTGGGATTGGCTCTGGTGGTACAACAGATGGTCTGCCTTCTGAGCGGGAACCACGGAAAGAACCAGTGTCATGTAAACGGTTCACCATTTTTCGGAAGCACTCCACAGATGGTAACCGCCGCCGTTCACCTTCGAGTCTATTGTCCACAAATCTTTCTCGATAAAGGCGACGAGCTTCACGCAGACTGCCATCGGCTGCCCCGACGCAAAGTATCATTTCATAATATTCACTATTACTTAAATACGCCATGATCGATTAACACAGATTACTACGTACGCCTAATATCAAAGTTTACTTGCAACTGAAAAGAAATTAGATAGTTGTAAGTGTTGCCCAAGTGCAATGTCTTATTTCCTTGAATTACGTCGTAATTTTGGTAAAAATCTAATAAAAGTACCAAGTAGGTACTTAGTTTTATTTATGAAAAAAAGCTAGTAGGTACCTAGTATAAAATAATTTAAGAGATAAATAATAACATAATTATTATTTACCATAAACACAGGATATTTCCCTAAGACCTATGAAATAAAATAAAATTGTTGAATGCCAGCGCGGCGTCGCTCGCATGATAGTATGCATGT
Source organism: Nudaria mundana (assembly GCA_963556515.1). Classification (NCBI taxonomy): domain Eukaryota; kingdom Metazoa; phylum Arthropoda; class Insecta; order Lepidoptera; family Erebidae; genus Nudaria; species Nudaria mundana. The sequence continues at coordinate 19,160,604 of OY748301.1, forward strand.
AAATACATTTCGAAACCTACTTAAACCCATTTAAAAAAAAAACCGCTTCAAGATCCGTTGCGTAGTTTTCAAGAACTAAACATACATTAGAACAGACAGACGGAAAAAGCGACTTTCTTTATCCATGTAGTCTAAGATTAGTAATTTATTACCAATTGCTAAAATGAACAAATATCCAGCATAAAAAAAGCTAATAAAGTCCCCGTTTATGAAGAACATTGCGTTAACTTGCAACACCGGAATAATATGGGTTTTGCGGTAAAATTTACGTGTTGTGACGTGTACGTCTTTGATATATGCCGACATCGCTACTGATACCTAGTTTCTTCAAAGCGGCTCCAATCAAAAAAGTGGGCGGTTCTCTTTGTAATTTTTAGGGGTCCTTAAGATACATATTAGTGAAACTGACACCAACACCTCCTACTTTTTCTGATATCCTCGTTCAACCATACAAGTTGCCACTTTTAGCGATAATGTTTTATGAACTTTTATGCATCACATTATCATGACGAATCGAGAACCTAAGTACCTACTCTTTTTTAAAGTCGGTCAAAAATAACCAAACACCTTGCAGATCATTTACTTCATGGTAAATGAGTCGAAAGAGAGTTCACGATATGGTAGTGCAATGACTGGCATCCACGATCTCTCTATCCCGAAACTGAATACCTACATACTACTATACCCACCAGCGTTCTCAACAGCTACAACATAAACTTCTACACAAACAGCAGTTGTATTTTAAATATCTGTGCGGAACCAATTTATAAAAAGTGTAAATTTAAGGAAGACAAGAACATAAATGTTTCTTCTCTTTTCTTCGACAGCAAATGCGTTGCTCCTGGTATTTGAGTAGGTTGACAACAAATTACGTGTGAGTTGTGACATTCACGACAATCACGTGATACATAAATTCATAGAAAAACTTCAAAAATAACTTTGAGTAGGCACTCTTTATTTTGACCCCAAGTTGTGATTCGGAAACTATTTTGTATGATAACTATTGATAAAGTAACTTTATCTGTTGGTTAAAATTTTGAGTAACAACGAGACTGTCCGAATCTATTTCACTGTTTGGCAAACCTACTTGAGGTCAAATCTAGAGTTCATTCTAATCATATGTTTATTTTGTAGTGCAGTCTTAGAGCTTCATTTCAATGAGCTATCGATAAAAAGGAAAATTTATCGACTACGTCATTATAAGTCAATATTTTATTAAATTAATTAAAGACCCCGCGCAATATATTATTTAGGCCCTACCCAATGCAACCTTGAGATATGACCACACTAATATGAAACACGTTGTATAGTGTCAAAACTATTTTTAAGTATGTTTAAATTTCATGATATACCTAGGTATAACTAGGAACATTTCTGTAACTCGTTCGAAAGGAACTAATAATAGAAAAAAATATTCACTAGCGTGGTAGTTTGAGGGAAAATTATAGAGATAGGTTCAACACATAATTTTATTTCTTCTCCCACATAAATAGAAAAAGTCAACACCTCCACCAACATGATTAGGCTGCAACAACCGTGAACTACTAATTACGAGCACCACTTTCACTAAAGATATATTTCAAAACCTTACGCTGTATTTTGATGTTGTATAAGAACCTCGGAAGCCCACTAAGTACCTTTCCTTTCCCCCTTTTCCTCAATAGATATTGCAATACCTTTCTGTTCTATTTGTAGGTATTCCTACTTTTTTACCACCCAAGTTTTATAAAAAAACCAGTCAAGTACGTGTCGATCCTCGCATAAGATAGGGTTCCGTAGGTTACTACGGAACCCTATCTGGGTAATGGGTTACCATAAAAGCCTGAAATAACAGAGTCATACCATCCGTTATAATTTTCCTTTAAAGTTTCTTACATGGAGATTTTTTTCAGGATTTTCACGCCAGCCGTATAGATTTTAGAAGAGGGGACGTCCTGTTTTCGCAAAAATATGCTCTTCAAAGCTAAATATGTCGCAAATGGATATTTATAACAAAAAATCTATTTAGCAACCTCCCAATGTTTTTAGAAAACCTATCTAATGATTTCCCACACGATGGAGTAGACACGAAAAAAAATATCGTCCCCACTTTATGTATAGGGGAGGTACCCAAAAAAAATATATTTTTCAACATTTTATTTTAGCACTTTGTCGGCGTAATAAATATACATATATATGCAAAGATTTATGTTTCTAGCACTCACCGTTTGGGAGAAAAGCCGAGGACGGACGGACGGACACGAGAGAACTATAAGGGTTCCTAATTTTTTACTACGGAACCCTAAAAAAGGTCTGAAAACAGAACAAGATAAACAGTTATCATTTCAGTCTTCATATTCTTGTTTATATTCATTCATTAATGTGTACAAAAAGTAAAATTATCGTCATAAACTGGGCAACTAAGACCCCAGGGTTTCCTCGAAGTTATTTACGTTCAAAGTTTCTCTTTAGGGCGACGCGATTCCTGTATAAAACAATAGTAATGTCGGATCTTGAATGTATAGCTTTATGTTTGTTTTGTAAGACGGAACGTGTACGGGGATACTGAAATTAAGAGGGAACACTCGTGGCTGACGTTTTTCCTAAGTATCATTACATATTTTAAAAAAAGTCCTCCGCAGCGTCTGTCTGTTCGCGATAAACTCAAAACTACTGCACCGATTTTCATGCTGTTTTCACTAATGAATAGAGTTGTTCTCGAGGAAGGTTTTACCGTATAATTTGTCTAGGGCAAAACCGTGGGCTTCCGCTAGTTATAAATATAAATGAAAAGTATATGTAGTCTATTTCACAGCAAGTTTGAGCTAGTTTGGCATTTTTAAAGACGCATTATATCATTATAATGCATCTGGAGTCATCTTCAGTTCCCCAAAATTAAAGGCAAAGGGATATTATTACACGAAATAGTGGGCGAGCTGACGCTAACCTAAAACTACAATTTTTTGCAGAGCCGTGTCCGTAAATCGACAGGTGTACTACTTGCAGCTGAGGAAGGCTTAAGCCAACTATTCCCTATTGTATCTGTGTTTAAGTCTCTAAGATCTTGATAGAATCCTCATGCACCATTTTTATAGACGCATAATTTAATTTCTGTAATTCATTCAACCAATGAAACTTTCGCTTAGTGAACGCCGTTCCTAATAAGATTGTTCGGATACTGTTTATTCAAACTTTTTTCCTTCAGATTAATGAGCAGGCCCGAATGATGAGAGTATAGTCGGGTTAATGCCTAAATAATTGAGATGCTTAGTGATTAAACTAGATAGTTACTTGAAGAAGAAACTTAGATTACTTTGGAGAACATAATAGAACACCGTATGAACACCATACTCATTTGTTCTTTGAAATTAATCAACAATGTGTTGTTGCAGAAGATGGTTGTTGACTTTGTTGAAAGAAAAAGGTAAGGGACAGAAGACTACTGGGTACTGCGGGGTGCGTTGCCTAGGGGTGTCGGCGTAACGTGCTACGCCGACGATACCCTCGTCACGGCGCGGGGTGCAACGTACCAGGAGGCAGCACTCAAGGTCACGACGGGTGTTGCTCGAGTCGTGGGTCGGATACGGCAGCTGGGACTGGAGGTGGCCTTGCACAAGTCCGAGGTTCTGTGTTTTCACAGACCTCGGAACGGTCCACCAGAAGGTTCCAGCATAAATGTGGGAGGCGTTAGCATCGGCATCAAGCCCTCGATGAAGTACCTAGGGATCGTACTTGATAGCCGATGGAACTTCGGACCACATTTCCGAAGTTTGGTCCCCAAGTTGACGCAGGCATCGGTCGCGCTTTCGCGACTGATGCCCAACCTAAAGGGACCCAACGCCTCCTGCAGGAGACTGTACCTGGGGATCGTGCGGAGTATGGCCCTATACGGGGCTCCCGTATGGGCGGATAGGTTGGCGGTCAAGGGGAACGTGACTCTGTTAAACAGACCACTTAGAACCTTGGCCGTCAGAACCGTACGGGGGTACTGCACGATCTCCGGAGAGGCTGCATGTCTCCTAGCCGGGACCCCTCCATGGGACCTGGAAGCGAGAGCCCTTGCGTCATTGTTCCAATGGGCGCTGGAGCGGGACCACAGGCCTGCGTCTCGAGAAATCGAGGACCAGCGGTCCCAACTCCGCCAGGATCTCATGGAGTCATGGAGGGTGCGACTTGAGCAACCCAAGGGAGGTGCCATCTTCATCGCGGCGGTGAGACCGATCATGGATGATTGGCTGCAGAGGCAGCATGGTGACCTCACGTACCGTGCGACGCAGATGGTTGCCGGGCATGGATGCTTCGGTAGCTATCTGTTTCGCATGCATCGTGAGGTCACACCCCGGTGTCAACACTGCGAGGTTTCCGACGACGACACCGCACTCCACACGTTGGTGGAGTGCTCAGCGTGGGCGAGTCAGCGCCGGGACCTCGTAGTGGGTCTGGGCGTGGATACCCTCTCGCTGGGGACCATGCTTCAAGCCATGGTATCCAGCGGGAGTAGGTGGAACGCGGCCGTGTCCTTCTGCGAGCAAGTCATGCTCGCGAAGGAGGCGACCGGGAGGGAGAGGGAGCGTACCCTCCCCGCCGAGTTCCGTAGTCGGCGGCCAGGCCGCCCCAGACTACGCGACTACGCCCAAGACTATCGTCCTCCATGATCGGGGCCTGAGGACGGCGGGATCGCCACCCACCGTCCTTACAGAAGCAGGCTAGAAGGGTTGCGTGCTGCGGGGCCTTTGCCCCATAGCACGCAACCAGATTCACTCACTGACGCGGGATAAAACCCGACCCCAATGACGCGGGATTCTCGTCCCGACCAAACACCCGCAGAGACCACAGGGGTGGTCAAAGTCCGCCGGGCGCCACTGGACATACCCTCTGCTAGTAACCAGGGACGCCCGGCAACGGACGTTAGAGCGGCCGCGGCCTTGGGCCGCGGAATTAAAAAAAAAAAAAAAAAAGGGACAGAAGACTGAAGCGAAGATTTTATGAGAAGAGTCCCATTTGTAGGAATACTCGTAATGTATTGTTATTAGAACTTTAACTGGATGGTATTTGATACACAATATTAAAAAAAGAATAAACACATATAGCTACTTAATTACTAGTTTTAATTTTTTTTTGTCACTAGCAAGTACACTTTTTCCCACACTAACCGGTTTCGCCTCACAACATCATCAGAGGGAAACTTATGGATCAGTACGTGTCCTTTTGTTCAACAGTACTGCTTATAAACAATAGAAATCGTTACAGGAAATAATTATAAGGGAATCTGTGACGAAATTAACGAATGTTTCATTAAACAGCTAACCGGGATACAATATTGGGGATAGTGTGACTACAAAGACTGTGGAATGTGCCATTTTTTTCTTTTGTTACTTGAGTCACTATTCAATACATAATTGGGATGTTAACACTGTAGAGTAGACATTGCTAAACAATCGAAAAATTTACCCCAAAGAAAATAGATCTGAGAATAGCGTGCCGCCTATAGCCCATATGCAGCACTATCCTCATAGGTTGGAACTATATAATTTTTTTAAGTTTCAAGACCTTACAATGGGGCATGGATCGCAATATAATTTCTTCAATTCCAACAGAATTTTTTTTTTTTTTTTTAGTTCCGCGACCAAGGCCGCGGCCGCTCTAACGTCCGTGACACAAATCACGTTTTTATCTACGAGGAAGTAGACAGAGGCGCTTCTTACCCCCACATTTTGCCAATTCGTTAAATCCCACGTAATTGGTGGCGAGCCTATTGCGTTTCCGGGGATAATATTTGCCATCGCCTCGTCCATTTTCCAGCAGGTGAAGATTAATTAGACCCTGGAGATGCCCCTTATCACCCATTCTAATATGAAGATTATTTATTTTTACAACATTTACATTCTAATATGAAGATTATTTTTTTTGGACAGATATAAAAATAATAACCATATTACAGGAAAATGATTTATTTATTATGTTTGTTGCAAACGGGACACTTTGCCGGTTTAATCGGATAACGAAGGATTTCTTCGAAATTATCTCATTAAGTTACATATAGATTTTAGAGATAAACAATTACCAGCCCATACATACATAAAATATAATAAACTAAATATATATAATATGTTAGAGTGATTGACAACAACGTCATGTAGTATCAAATATATCAGAGCGTTTACTAAGTAATATTCCCTATTCTGTGCTATTACCATGACAATATAAAAGTCCTACATCCCAAAAAGACCCTTAGCGATAGGTACGAGTATAACACACACAAGTTAGGTCAATGTTCAAATTATATCTAGTCACATATCTCAGAGTCGTCGGACGCACACCTTTCGGGCGTAATATCGAAGATGTCCTAATTAAGGGGACGCGACATGGGCGGGTGCAGGCTATATTGCGACCTTTCAATAATGAACACTGGGGGAGAATTGGATGGACGCAAGTTGGTAGACGAAGCGATTTTTTTTTAACGAAATCAATCAAATACTTAGCACGTAATAGTGACTTCGTTAGATGATAACTAAGGCTACTATCATCATCATGATGCCATGGGGGAGGACCTCAGTTTCACGGCTTCAAGACAATGTTGCTTCCTGCTTGAAAAACTTAGGAAACATGGTGTCGGGGAGAGAATTTCAGGTTAGAATTGAGTGATAATAAAATAATTATCAAAATCAAAATATATTTATTCATGTAGGTCACAAAGTAACACTTATGAACGTCAAAAAAGAAAATGCTTCTACATTTACATTTACCGCCAGATTAGCAAGGCAATAGGTAGAGCCTGTGAGGAAAGAACCTGGCAAAAACACCCGGCCACTCTTTTTATTCGCCAGTAAATACAATGATTCTGTTACAACAATAAAAAGAGGGCAAGGGCAGTACGTGACCATGTGTGCACCAAGTGAACTTAAAAATTATGGATCTCTGTTATTCACAAAAAAGTCATATACTAGTTAAAGGTGCCACATAATCTCAAAGTACCTATACCTAACAATATCATAATAATAATAATTTAACAATAATAAGTGAGTTTCAGCAATAAAACAACATTTCAACCAGACGTAGCCCCTATGTAGCTCGAGTGATGAACAAGCAACTCATTGCCATTTCTCTGTATCGTTTAGATAATCCTTAATAGTATAATATGCCTTTTTTAGGAGGTGTGTCTTAACAGCCACTTTGAATTTATTCAAAGGAAGGTTCATAATGTTTAGAGGAATTTTGTTATAAAAACGCACACCAAATCCTGCAAAGGAGTCATAAACCTTCTGTAAACGATAATACGTCCCAACCAATTTTTGCTTCTAGTATTTACTGCATGTATGTCACTGTTCATACTGTATATTCTGTTTAACGAACATAATATTCGCATATTATGTTCGTTGCATATATATTGGAGATAAAAATATATATATTGTGATGCAACTGTTAAAATGCCTATTTCTTTAAATTTTTCTCGCTTTTGGAGATAAAAATATCTCTATATCATACTCGTATATAATAAAAAACTGAACCATGTCGAATGCTTCACACAGACTTTTCGATTTGATGATGCCTCTGCCCCTGTATGTAGGTTAGAGAGCTCTTTGATAATCATTTAAAAATAAAAGTATATAGAATACAAGGAACATAACCAACTCGAAGATAAAGTAGCATTAGTTAGGTACGGGAAATGTTAAAAATCCTCTTTTGCTCATCATTTAGCCCCTGGTTGTCTACGTATAAAGGAAAATATTTGGTAATGAAATCCTCAGCTCCCCTGTAATTGTGGCAGAGGCACTTACAAAGAATCCGTTTTAGATATACGCATGTTCGCAACAAAACAATTGCTAGATACTCGTAAATGGATTGCTGGAACACGTGTAAGGAGACAATTATATGAAAGCATTTCTTTTCAACTATATTGATTGAATTTTCACAAAAATAAAGCTCGTCTTTTAAGAGTGAAAGCTTCATAAAATAGACAACGAACCATTTTATGTGCCCCTTTTGCTTTGAAACTATCTGTGATGTAATAGGCGTAAGGGAGCGTACCCTCTCCTACAAATTGACAGACAGATCATGACATCTACACGCAGGACTTCAGACTTCCATTTTCGGGGCCTGATGACGGCGCGGCGGGCTGGTCACCCACCCTCCTGCTCTGCCTGCTACCTGCTCTGTAAGACCAGAAGGTTTACTTACTGTGGGGTCTAAGCTCAAGCGTACCTTCACTCACCGACGTGAGACAAAATCCGACCGATAAAAAGTCCGCCGGCGCCCTGGGGTTATCTTAACGCGGGCGTACCCGGGACGTCCGGCAATGGACGATAGGGCGGCATTAAAAAAATATAGTATAGTCAGATACTTCCATCAAAATGGTCTTTGCTGCACTGTACAAGGTGGTACATAAATCGTCTTTACTATCCATGCTAAGGTCCATTCAGGACGGGAGATATCCATGAAAATACTGCATGTTAAACAGTAGACAAACAAGCAAGTTCAAATAGTACTTGCTTGATGGTTTCTTTATAACCCGGGTCATCTTTATTATTAGTAAGGATTTGTTTAGTCTTAGGTATGTCACGGACAATGTTTAATAATCTACAAGTGTAAGGAATGACATCTTAAAAAGTAATCAAACAATGTAAAAGGATATTAAAGAACATAAAAAGTTCATCTTCTTTTCGTCTTGAACTTAGGTGTGAAAAGGTATTTAATGTGTCGGCATTCCTCATCCCAACAGTTCAATATTATCCTTTTATAGAAGTATTAACTGTTCATCACGGCCTTATGCAGAACCCATAATCCATTAATGTGTATACAAAAATATCAAGCTTGAATGGAGCTGTGGGTGGATATTTCGTATAAATTGTGAAGTTGATTTAGCGATAAGTAGTACCTACGCCTGTAACAGTTTTTTTTTATATTGGGTTCGCCAAATTGACGCCGCCCGCCTGTTGGTAAGTTGTGACGACGTCTAGCGATTGTGGGCCACTCTCACAGCACACAATACTATAGAGAGTGGCCCTCCACTTGATGATCTACTAATGTGCCTCGTCACGCTCCGCTTAAAGAACCCAGGATTATATGTGGGAAGAAACACGTACACAGGCAGGGCATTCCAGGTCACTATCGTTCGGCAGAGAAACGTTCGGTTCTCGCGAACATGCTATCCACTGTGTGGGAGTGGCATCTCTGCCCGGCACGCGTTGTTCGGGATCTGAAGGAAGAGGGTGGGATCAGCTTGAAGAGCTCTTCAGAACACTCGCTGTGGTAAATATGGTAGAATGCGGCCAAGGAAGCGATTTGACGGCGCTGAGCTAGCGGCTCAAGGCTTCCCGCTACCTCCGGACAATCTATAATACGAATAGCGCGTCACTGCATAGCTTCGAGAGCGTCCAAGAATACTTCGCCGAGCTGTCCCAGAGGTGAGAGCAGTATTCGACGCAGGGTCTAATCTGCGTCTTGCACAGCATATACCTCTGGTGCGGTGTAAAGAATCGCTTTACCTTATTCCGTATTCCTAGTTTCTCGAAGCTAGCCCGCCCAATACATCTTTCAATGTAGTGTTTTAGTTGTGCTTCTAGTGTAAGACTTTTGTACTGCTGTAGTATATTTTTAATGTATTTTTGAATCAGAAATGCGAGTTTTTAACTTTACCGTTAACCCCTCCATCTAAGGTGAAAAGGCTTTTTTTTAATTTGCTTTTTTTATGTGTTAGGCACTCCTTGCTTGTGTGCCAATTTGATGCGAACCACCCACTGGCGGTTCACATCAAAGTGACCGAGAATCGAACTCAGTCACTCAAGACGAGAAAAAATTTCAAATTAAAAAACAAAGTTTCTTCAATGTTCATAATTGTACATCAAAAGCTTAATTACTTATTCATGTTGAACTAAACGACTTGTCACAGGCCGAGTGCACAAAGTGAATTCTTAATCATTTTCATAAATTATCAACGCTTATTAAAACATTTATTTCAAGTTTCAAAAAGGGTTGACGAAAGGTTTTAGGGCTGCAGAAGTAAATTGAATAGACCGAAATGACCCTATTAGGTGACTTAAGCTTTTAACGGACAAACTCTGTTTTCCAAGTAAGTATTTTGTATTTTTGAAGGAATTTCAGTTAAGAATCTAAGCTTCTGTAGTCTAGTGGTTCACGCAATTTTTTTTTTAACCGCTGCCTGCGACCGCGACCATACCTACGTCCATTACCAAGTGTCTCTGGTAAGCACTGAAAGAATTCCCAGTGGCACCCGGCGTACCTTGGCCACCTGTGTGGGCGCTATGTGGTGGTCGGTGTTACCCCGCATCTTTGGGGTCGGGTTAAAACCCGCGTATAAATACCGCGTCGGTGAGTGAAGGCTTGCGTGGGGTGAAGCCTCACAGCACGCAGCTCTTCTAGCCTGCTTCTGTAAGGACGGCGGGTTGCTAATCGTCCTCAGGCATCGATCATGGAGGTCGATGATCTTGCGCCTAGTCACGTCTGCGGTGCCCTCGTCGCATACTTCGGAACTCAGCGGGGAGGGTATGCTCCCTCACCCTACCGGCCGCCTCCTTCATGAGCATAACCTGCTCGCAGAAGGAAACGGCCGCGTTCTAAAAACGGCCAGCGCTGACTCACCCACGTGGAGCATTCCACCAACGTGTGGAATGCCGTGTTTTCGTCGGAAGCCTCGCAGTGTTCACGATGCATGCAAAACAGATACTCTCCGAAGTTTCCGTGCCCAGTGATAATCTGTGTCGTACGATATGTCAGGTCACCGTGTTGCTTTTGCAGCCATTCCTCCATGATTGGTCTCACCGCAGCGATGGTGGTGGTTCCCCACTTTGGTTGGTCAAGTCGCACATTCCATGTCTCCATGCGATCCTGGCAGAGTTGGGACCATTGAGCCTCGATTTATCGAGACGCAGGCCTGTGGTTCCGCTCCAGCGCCTCCTTGTTCCATTGGAACAATGACGCAAGGGCTCTCGCTTCCAGGTCCAATGGAGTGGTCGCGGCTAGAAGACATGCAGCCTCTAGGGAGATCGTGCGGTACCCACACGATCGGCCGCCAACCGGACGACGGGCCCCCCGGCCGCCCCGCTTTCTGGATCAGGACCAGTTTTTACGTCCTCCACACTGACGCAAAAGACTGGAATTTCGATTGTGTATGTTCGAATACCCAGTGCACTTCTTAAGTATACCGGGTTATTTGTAATTAACTGGCATCCTCCCAGGGTTAGGTAGCAGACATCATAAGTAACAATGTTTGTGTTACGATTTTTAATAAAAATGAATACATTACTTAATAATGAGTTTTCAAGGTTTTATTGTTAAAACGCGACACTATTAAGTCTATGTTTCATTCATAAACTGGAGGTCGACGCACATACGTTCGCGTGCGCAGTACGTTACGTAGTAACTATTTATTCATCTGTGCTTGTGCTACCAAATAATACCTACTAGTACTTAGGTACTTTCTTCGCCAGATTATTAATTACTCGCGTGGTTTGTTGCGTGTAGAAAGTAACTAGGTATTTACACTAAGTCCACAATCCCTTCATACTTTACCAGGCTACATTACACTGGCTACATTAAAAAAACAAAAAGATGCCTAAGAAATGCTAAAGTTGAAACGTACCTACACTTATGTTTTAATGTCTAAACAAAAATAGGTAGGTAGGTAGATATGATTCACTTTTGATTTTTCAATGTAGGCGTATTTAAAAAGTGGAATCAGCGTATCTATAATAATTGAACTAATTGTTGATTTTTTTACAATAATTGACAAAGTATGTACATTTAATTATTACCTGTGAGGTTCAAGTCCCGCTCATGCCGATGAGTATCGCGCACATAACGTTCAAAATAGTCACTTTCAACACCAACACAAAGACCACACCTAAAAATTAACTGTTTATTATCTCTGGGTAACACTGCCCGATTAGTTTTAATTTGATTAAAGGCACTAATTATTTTTACTAATAACACGTCCCGGTTTTTGACGCACACCTGTGACGCGCACGCATCTAGCAAATGACTAGCGGCTCGCAAAAAGAAATAGGTCAAGGTCAAAGACGCTAGCGACGCACCGCCCCGCGCCCCGCCTCCTACCCGTGCATTGCATGAATCGATGATACGAGTTTGTTTACGATGCGTGTAAACTGCGGCGTCGAGTTAAGAACTGTTAGACCCAAAACTAAATTAATATTTATTTTTGTATGAAAGTATAATTTAACGGATTATAAAAAGTCGTAGAACAAACGTTGTTACTTATGATGTTAGCAATCTACCCCTGCGAGGATGCTAGTTAATAACAAATAACCCTGTATACCGTCCTAACACTTTTAACTAAGCGAAATTTTGAAGTACCTGTGTGTTTAATGTCAATGATGTTGTGTCTGAGTCAATACATTTAGCCGTTATAGTTTATACCATTATGCGACCAGTCGTAATAAAGTGCTGATTTTTTTTGTACAATAAAAAAGCATGGCAAAAATTTATCCCTGTTTGTGAAAAAATAGCATCACGCGAGAACGGCTAGACCGATATCGCAATTTTTTTTAAATGTGTTTGTTATTATCAAGAGAAGGATCATTTGAGAAAAAACTTAAGCTGTGTGAAACATTAGAAAAATTAAGGTGGTACGAAATTCGCCGGGACAGCTAGTTGTTTATAAATATTGGATAGAATCAGGCGTTACCTGGCGAAAGTCCATGACAAAGCAATACTTACCATTGCTTTAGTTGTTTATACTCGTAAATAATCATTAAGTGGCATATAAGTATCCCATTCTTTTTCTTTTAAGCCTTAATTTTTTTCCAGAATTCAATTTACTCACTGATGCTATACCCTGAGTAATTTTGTTTTAAACGCCTATAATATAATGTCCATCATCTTACTCTATCTCCATTTCAAATATCATCAGGATAAAGCCAGTTTTACATGAGACTCGTACAGCTTTTACCTCTTGTATTTCGTTTTCCCACGAACTTGCCATATTGCCAACCAAAATAGCAAATTTATCTGTCAATAAATTTAAAAAACTAATAGAAAGTAAATTGTGCCATAAAGCTTATTATAGTATTAATGATTTCTTAGATGACAAGGCTGCCTGGTTGTAACACGAATTGCTCCTTACTAAATAACTCTGTATTAGATTTAAGATGAAATATTTTGAAAAAAGCCGAACTGAGTTTCTTGAGGGCTCTTCTCAGTCTCGTTGCATTTTGGAACCCTCGGTAGTCACACCAACTTTTGACGAATCTAAATAATTTTCTAAAAATTTCAAAGATAATAAGCGTTATTTTATTTTATTTCTATTTTACTATGGACATCAGAAGTGTCCACTTGAATAGAAGCATTCACTCGTATCCGCACATCGTCAACCACAGATCTTCCTCATCTTATTGCGGTTTCTATTGCTCTACAAATAAACATCGACACCTCACTATTTGGACACATTTCTCGTTGTCGTATCCACTAAGTCTAATGTCAATATTTGGCGTGCTCACCTCATTCCTTGTAGGCTCCCAATTTACTTCTTCTTTGAAATCATTCAATTCTCAATCTTATTTAACAAAATATAAAGTTTTGTTACTAAGCAAATAAAAGTAGGTAGTTATATTGTAAAATATAACAAACCTTACGAATAGTGTTTACATTCACAACGAATTTCAACTCTATTATTGTGATTTAAGGATGATTTCCTTGATTAAAACGAGACGATTTTGTTGTATCTATTCGGAATTTTTCATAGGAACTACCAAAATTGTTAATCTTGTTTAAGTTTCGTAAGCTTGAATAACACTTTTGATTATAAGTAATGTAATTTTATTAAAGATTTCTTAGTTCTTTGTCACCTTTGTAGGGTTCCGAAGCAAAAGTCTCGGAACCCTTATAGATTCGTCATGTCCGTCCGTCCGTCTATCCTCGGCATTCCTCCCAAACGGTGAGTGCTAGAAACATGAAACTTCGCAAAGATATGATTTACTACGCCAACTAAGTGGTTAAATAAAATTTAGAAAAAACGTCGTGTTATAAAAATTTTCTTGCGCCTCCTCTACCGTGTGGGGTATCATTAGATAGGTTTTTAAAAACATTGAGAGTTTGCCAAGATGGTTTTTTGATGTCAGTATCCTTTTGCGAGATATTTAATTTAGCTTTTAAAGGCATGTTTTGCGGAAACACGGCGTCCTCTCCCCCTCCAAAATCTAAACGGCTTGCGTGAAGAACTTCAAAAAAATAATGTTGGTAGTCTCTGTAATAAACTCGGAAGAAAATCTATAACGGATGGTATAGTTGTTTAGTAGTTATAGAGGCTTGTTTGGGTAACTAGGGAACTCTATGTTATGCGTGGCTCGACATGCATTTGGCTGGTTTTTAACCCCCGACGGAAACCCGAAAGGGGTGTTATAAGTTTGACGTGTGTGTGGGTGTGTGTGTGTGTGTTTGTAAGTCTGTCTGTGGCATCGTAGCTCCCAAACGGATGAACCGATTTTGATTCTGTTTCTTTTGTTTGAAAGATGGGTTAGGGGAGAGTGTTCTTAGCTATGTTTTATAAAAATCGGTTAAGCCATTTCAAAGATATGAGGGGTGAAAGTGGTGATATACCCGTGTTGGGTATCAAATGAAAGGTCATAACTTATACATCACTTTTTTTGTGAGTCGGGGGCTTTTAAATTTTTTATTTAATTTAATCTTGTTAAAGTATTAGGTCATTTGTTTGACTTTTTAAACATTAAGTAAGACGAGCTACGAAGAATTTCATCGAGCTTATAGTTTGATATTATCCACTAAAACTGTTACAATAAATGGATATTTTTCGACCACTTCGACTCCGGAGTTTCGGGTTCGATTCCCGGGTCGAATCTAATATTTGTGTGATCCACAAATGTTTGTTTCGGAGTTTGGGGGTTTTCTATGTATGTATTTAGAAATATACTTGTCAAAAATATAGTTAATCAGTTGTCTAGATCCCATAGCACAAGCTTATAGCTTAGTTTTTGTTTATTGTTTATTTGAAATTTAAATATTTTTTTTGATGTAAGAATTTGCTAAATCATTGTGCTATGTTAAATCTTCTATTTATGTAATGTTCTATTAATGGCATTGGGAATTTGAAAAATAGTACACGCGTGGATTAGTAGAAAGAAGCCATTTCATTAGAAATATTTTTGTCATTACGTTGTCATGTTACCACCCTCTGAAGTCGAGGGATGAAATGGCACCCGCTCTTCAATCAGGGGCTGATTCCACCCTATCATTATATTATAACGGTATGTTACTAGTTCGGAGTTTTCTTGTTTGGTATTAGTTTCGGATTAGTTTCAGTAATTGTGGCTTTGGTTGACCATTTATAAAACTTTACCTGTCTGCGACAGAACCGTTGGGATTTCGTTAGTTATATAAGTAATAGGAATAACTATTATGAACTTTTTATTCTGTTGGAATTAATAAAACAATAGTCTTTTCTTTTTTCACCTGAAGATTATTCCTTGTTTCATTTCTGAAGCAATCTCTTTACTGGATTTTTTCAACTTATCTCGGCTTTTATACGTCTGACAACTGACATAAGCTTAAATAAACATTTTTGTTTTAACAAAGTCTAGAAAATTTTGAACGGAAATGTTATTGTAGGATATTTGACGTTTATTCTTTAATGAAGCAGTTATTCTTTATGCCAACATACGTTTCGTGATAGATCCAAGTTAGAGTATAATGTAACATAGGCGAAAGTTACAAAAAGAACTTCGTAAGTAGGTGCCTGATAGTCAACTCTGTAAGTATGAGCGGGTTAAAAACCATATCTAATGTAACGTGTTAAATTGCTTCTAAGAGAATAATTTAAGCATACGTTTAGCACGTGTAAACCAATTTAGCACTAGATGTATTCATTATTCCAGCATACATCTATTTAATATTCTGTTTGCTGTTAAGATTCACTTAAGTTTCAAAAGTCTTTAGCGATTAATTTACTAAGAACCACTATTAATTTGATAGTGAAAGCCATTTACGACTAGACCTATAATAATGACGATGATAAATATGGTAAAAGTGAACTTTTACTTATTTGGTTACTTAAGTTTTTTACTCATTGAATTTGGACAAACGGAAACCTAGTGCCTAAGGCATCTTCCATCAATCAACGTTGGTATAATAATGAGCGTAGATGAATGAAGTAAGTTTCATAATAATCATGCCATTTATTTATAAACTTACTTAAATATGATGAATTTATTATGAAAAAAAACTTATTTCGAATTCATCCTGGAAGTAAAATTAAAGTGTATCACAAAACTTAGAGATATCAGATAAAAAAATAATTATTGAATTGCGTGCGCGTTGCCGTTTCTACATAATGTGCAACACCTCTAGTCGCAAGTACCTATAGATATAATAAACTTAGCACTTCAAATATTGTTTACCTATCTATCAGCAAACTGCATTAAAACTGCCTTCATTTTATACTACAGTAATGAAATGTTGTGGCAATGTCTCAATTGGACTGTATGTTTTAGTTATCTTTGTACTGGGAGCAACGATTTTGAAAATTTTAATTTGAAAGCTACTACTTCCGAAATGGTCCCATTTTAATTTGGTCTTATCCCAAAAATTATTTGGTCCCGTTTCGGTAGTTTAAATTGAGTTGTTATGTAAATTTTTGACATATTTTATTTAATACAATTTTAAGATTTTACCTAATAAAACTTTCACTGTTCAGGACAAGCCACGAACGCTTCATGAATGTTCACTGATTTGCTGAACACTACGAGTCTTTCACAAACTAACGACTTAGTAAATTTATAGACACCCTCCTAGCTTTAGTAGTTCTCATCCACCGAGTCTTCTCATTTCCCAACACAGTTGAGGTCAGCTTTCCAGTCTAACTGCGATCCGGCTAAACTTCTATACTTGCCGTGAAGCGACTGCCATCTGACCTTGACAACCTAGGGGCGATTTTAGTTCTGTAGTTAGAACGGTTGGATTTTTGATTTAGAGCTCCAACTACCCCTAACGACTGGCACGAACCATGGAGGGGTCTCAATGTCTTAAGAAATGGTCACCCATCCTAAGACCGGTCTGACTAGATGTTGCTTAACCTTTGCAATGTGTTAATATTGTCGGTAACCACTAGACCACAAGCCCCTCTATAATTCAAGAAGATTTAAGTCAAATAATCTTTGCTAATTAAAAAAAAACTCAAATTACTCGTGGTCCCGGTACCTGAAAAAATCAACAAAATTCAACTTGGCAACTGGAACTGCCGTTCCACTTCTTCTTAACCTCCCTATAACCTGTGTTTTCAAACTTCCAACTTAAATACAAAGCTGAGTTTTCAACCTACTTGAATTGGCTGCCACTAGTTATAACTAAAGACAAAGATCAGAGAGAGCTATAGAACAGAATATAAATGTCAAAAAATGTTAATAAGTAAGTCGGTAAAAAAGAAAATTAAGTTAGGAGAAGAAAGAATTCTGGGTCTCCAAAGCTGTCACAAATTTTCATGAGCTATTTAATGTCGGTTTTCGTCAAACACATTGTTCTTGAAAAACCACCTACAGGGTGGTGTTCGCAAGTTCACAATTAATTGTATTGTGAACTTGGTAACACAAATTATTGACGATAACATAATTATAAAGCAGGAACACCCTTACACTCAGGGCAAGACTACAATGTAGCAATACTACTAACATTAAAATGAGTAAGTTTGTATGTTTATTTACTGGAAGGAATCTATTGTAATACATGCTGCAGATACATGCAAAACTACAAGATACTTTCATATCAAAATTAAATTAAGATTTTTGTATGTATTTGTCTATTAAGGTATGCTTGGTCTTAATCGGGGATATCTGATGTAGGTTTAAAGAAGTTATAAAAATAGCAAATTATCTTTAGGTCCCAGAAAACGATAAGGCACGCCCCATATTAAGTGGGTACCGCAAAGAGACTAGTAAAATGTGAGCGTATTAGACGTCTGTGTCTATTGGAATAAAAAAAAACAAAATGTAGGTACCTCAGGAGCAAAGCCAAGTTATAATCGAGTACAAAATATTTTCAAAAGCTAATGAATACGTCACTGTACCAGGCAAAGTTAAACACGCTTTGTTACGTTCCGCTTACAATATAATTCGTAATTACTTGTGCTTCGATGGTTTCACCTTCATTTGTCTTAATGAGTTGCTTGCTATTTGAAGTTCGCTTCAAAAGGCATATATGTATATTTACGTCATCATTAAATACCATCAAATGTAAGGATAATTTACTTAACTTTTGAATGTCAATGTTGGGAGTACCAAATGGTTTCACATAACGCATATTAATAAAAGTGTTGAGTGTGTTTTATTTGGCACTAATTAAGACCTTGGATTTTAAGTCTCTTCGTTAATTAACTCACCTGAGCTGATAAAGAATATAGTTGTAGCAGAACTTAACGTGACCTAATAAGGTAACTGTTAAATGTATTCTTGTTTGCTACTACTGCGGTGGTAGTCGGTAGAGTTGTGGTACAAAAATTACGAACTTTTTTTTACAAAAACTAGAAGAACATAATGTTAACCAAATAACTAGCATAAATTCTAAAGTATAATTCGTTCTAAGATCAATCGGGAATATTAAAAAAAGAACAGTAAATTATTGTGTCCGCTAAATAAAAACATCCTATCATGGAACTACTGGTAGTTCTATTTTAGCTGTGGTATGAGGCTATGGTCCGAGTCATCTTTACCTGCTTACGGTACACCTATTGATACCCGGACGAAGTTCGAGGACCGACCAATTGTCTGATGAAATGTGGACGTTATAAATGTCTCCGTAAATTACTTTGGTATAAAGACATGATTTGATGTGTGGCCAATATCATAACCTCCTCTGAAATAATCCATTTAATTTTATGTTTAACGAGTTGTATTTTTTTCTACGGATTGCGATAGAATAATTAAAGGATTCGATTACTCGGAACAAAATGAAACAGACTAAAAATTACTCCAATATATTAAGCGTAGAGCCGACCGCAGAGCATTTGTTCTATAAAACAGATTATAATCACCAATTATCCCTTTGATCGGAAAAAAAGAAGAGTTTTTTTTTTCTAAATCATCCCTGAACAAAAGGGTAGGAGCAAACAGCCCCAATTTAAATTAAACACCAAACAAGGCGTGTTTAACGAACCGTGACCCATTCGGAAAACAGATATTTCTGAATCAACATTTAAAATAATCGGAAAAGATAATTACTACTGTGGCTTCGCGACCGTTAAAAAGTTTTCTTTGGCCCAAAGAATTAATCTGGATTCGATTGAAAATCTTCTTTTTTTTAAATTAACTAATCCTATAAATAATACTATCCTACAAATTATGTTAAGATGTATCTGACTCAATCATACGTAAATCGCTGAATAGATTACGATAATACTTAGCACATAAAATGACAATTTCCCTAATTTACATATAGGATACCTCTTATCTCGGAAATATAAAATTTAAATTCAATAAGTCAGTCGGCGACGATGCGGAGGAGTTCTTTGACGCCTGTATATTTCTTCTAATGTTAATTTTATTTCTTGTGTACTTAGGATTCATATTAAATTTATTACGATAAAAGTTATAATTCAATAATATCTCTTCTCTTTACAAAACTGTTGTATTTTTTTAATTGCCGCCTCAACGTCCATTGCTGTACGTCCCGGGTACGCCCTTGTAAGAATTACCACAAAGCGCGCCAGCTGTAACCCCAGGGCGCTGACGGAAATCTATTGCATTGTAATTTATACAACATAGTTGTGTGATAAAGGTACCAACAATTTTTCATTTTTGAAATAACAAAATAACCCTTTAAGCAAATATGTAAGGTATACTTGCTCACACTTAAATATTAACAGTCATTTCCACACGCAATATGAACCTCCACGCAGCCCTAATCATGGCATCGCATTGTATAGCAAACTTCATTTAATCAGGAGTGTAGTTATATTTACTCTTATCTACCCTTATTTTGACAGCCAGATAATTATAACCCTTCTACCCTCGGGGCACAATCTGGGCCCGTCGTATTCTTCATTCTATTTCTATACCAGCCGAAAAATTTTGGCAAAAGGAAGTGTTCATTTCCGTATTCGTTTGTCCGTCTGTCATTTCCAAATCTAAGCAAAAAATTCGAGAATTTATTATTTATTTTTATCAAGAAACTTGCTCGTGTTAAAAGATGTCAAAAGTTAAAATTAATGTCAACAAAATTCTTTAATGGTTTTATAAATAAGCTTACAGGCTCCGTTAGTGAAAGCTTTGAATCTGTAATTAAACAGTACTACTGATTGATAGGTCTAATACTTATCTACACAATTGTACTGCTATCAATATCATTCATTAATTATCTTTAAGTGTACTGAATAGTTAACGAGATATACATATTTTGGAGCGCCTCAAGTAAAATTGGATTTACGCTGAATTTCTAAAGGTGGCCTCCAAGACATCTGGATAAGTACCTGATGCAGACGTAGTAGTACGACCTCGAACCAGATTGTTGAATGAGAGTTGAGATTCGTGTTGTGAGAAGGTAATTCGAGTGTACATAATACGAGTAGTAGAAATGTTACAGGAGGAAATTTCACGATAAGCGGAGAATGAATATGAAGTGAATCTTTAGCCTCTATAACCAATGCTTTAGCAAAGATCGTTTTAGTTAACTATGCCTTGCATAAGGTCTCGAATACTGCCCGTTTAGTTTTAGTTTAGTTTAGTTTATGGAAATATCTGGTTATGTGGGAGAGAAAGCATTTACTAAGGCTAGTGAGCAATAGATTTAGGGTACTAGGGTTTCCAAGATAGAGCACAATTCAGACCCAGAATTAGTTGGGGATCTAGCCAGATCCTTTCTATTAAATCCTATCTCCCAATTTTGATCTTATTATTTATTCTGAACACAAATTCATAATCCATAAATTAAATAATTTTCTGCCTTTTACAAAATTCAACCCGCCGTCGTCGCTGTTCAAAGTGAGTTTAATTCAATTGAATTACATCATTTTTCTAACAACCCTTTTATGTTTTCGTCATGTTACGAAATTAAGGGCAGTGAATCGAGGTGGGAGTATTACTCGTAAATTACTAAGAAATCACCCTTCGGTATATTCAATTCTGTTAAGATTCCTTAAAACTTGTGATAAAATTATTTTCCTCGACAATATTTTGAGTTTCTTTGGACAATTAATATTATATTAAAGATGATTGCTTTTATACTTACCGTGTAATGAGTTTTAAATAATTTCTTGGAAATCTTTGAAGTAGGTGCTTTCGTAGGTCACACTTTAAGTTTTGCGTAACATAAAAAAACAGGGTGCTTTCGTTTTGCCGAAAAGATTTTGACAAATTTTGTCAAAATCTTTTCGGCAAAACGCAGGCATTACCCAAACAAATTTTAGCAACTTTTTTTTATACCATTGCAATATTTCGAATGATTTTAGTACGCATATTTTAATTTTGTAAAATTTTTACTTGGCAAAATATTACCATGTATAATGTCATTATGGCATTTGGTCTTTAATCAAATGATTTATTACAGCAAACAAGCTTCAGACAATAAACGTTTGGTGAAATGATTTTTTAAGACAAAAAATATTAATTGTAATTTGTTTTTAGTAGGTTACCTAGCACTCAACTATTTAGATTAGGTTAATTTCTTCTTTAAACAAAATGGGTAGGTTAGGTTAGGTTAAAACTGTGACCTCCTACGCACGAACCGAGCGAGCGAAGCGAGCAGTGCCGCGGTAGCGGCCGGCGAGTGCCAGTAGAAACGGCTTGCATTAATAGAAAAAAGAGATTGATTTTAGTAGGTTACCCGGAACTGAACTATTTAGATTAGGTTAATTTCTTCTTTAAACAAAATGGGTAGGTTAGGTTAAAACTGTGACCTCCTACGCACGAGCCGAGCGAGCAAAGCGAGCGGTGCCGCGGCAGCGGCCGGCGAATGCCAGAAACAACTTGCATTAGTAGAAAAAAGAGATTGTTTTTAGTAGGTTACCCGGAACTGAACTATATAGATTAGATTAATTTCTTCTTTAAACAAAATGGGTAGGTTAGGTTAGGTTAAAACTGTGACCTCCTACGCACGTGCCGAGTAAACGAAGCGAGCGGTGCCGCGGCAGCGGCCGGCGAGTACTAGAAACGATGATTTTACGTAAAAACTGTTATTCCAACTGAAGTACATATTTGACTAAATAAAAAATGTTAAAAGTACTAGTTGGTAAACAAGTTATAGTTTAAACGTTCATTTCCCAAACATTAGGTTTGCATTACAATTTATTGCTTTTTAAAATACTCTCCTTTACATTTTAA
This sequence comes from Nudaria mundana, assembly GCA_963556515.1. NCBI lineage: Eukaryota > Metazoa > Arthropoda > Insecta > Lepidoptera > Erebidae > Nudaria > Nudaria mundana. The sequence goes on from OY748301.1 coordinate 19,182,875, forward strand.
AATTTTTTTCGTGCGATCGAACCATTTTTTAGAACAGGACCACAGATCTGAAGGCATGTTTTCTACGTGCTGATTGAACGCTATCACTGCCTCTTCGGAGTCGGTAAAAGTGAAACTTCTCATCAAATCTTTGATTTTAGGGAAAATACTGAAATCACAGTTCGGAAGCTAAAAATAACTTTGTTTTGTTGGCCATGTATGAAGAAGCGTTGTCATGATGTAGGAGAACGCGGCTTTTGGGTCGTCTATAGCGAACTTTCTCTAACACCCTGGTTAAACAAATCCGTAGCTAAGAAAAAAAACGCAATCACTTTTTTACCAACGTTTCTCGCCTGCCTCACTTTTGTTGGCTTGTTCTCATTTTCAAACACCCATTCACAAAATGCTGTTTTCTTTTCGGGTTCAAAACAATAAATCCACGTTTAGTCTCCTGTGACAATGTCATGAACAGCATTAGAATGTCTGTGGTCGTACTTCAGTAGCATCTGTGAGCACCATTCCACGCGAGCCCGCTTCTGCTCCGCGGGATCCAACGACAACAAAGTTTCCGAACTTTCAATTCTTCGTGTAAAATTTTCTGGATTTGACTCATAGCAATCCCCAATAGTCCTCGAATTGTCTCATAGGTAATCCGCGGGTTTTCTTCAATTAACCGCTTAACAGTAGCCACATTATTTTCGTTGACGGCAGTTGAAAGCTGCCCTTCACGAAATTCGTCATGTAAAGAAACTCGACCTCTCTCAAATTCAGCAAACCATCGCCTCGCGGCGCTCAAACAAGGTGCTTCTCTCCCAAAAGCATTTTGAAGACGAGCAGCACAGTCTTGCGGAGAGAGAGAACTTTTAAAATCATAAAAAATCTTTTCGACTTAATTCCATTTTCGTTGCATACGTAGAACTTTGATGTGTGATAAAAAACAATTGACAAATGATTTCCCGCCAATTGCTTTTTTTATAACTAAGAAGGTTGCAATGTTTAAAAAATATAAGATTCGAAATTCAAATAGTTCCGATTAGCTAGAAGTGCAAAACTTTTAGTGTGCCCCATGTAGTACAACAGTAGGCTATATACTTGTTTGGCAAGGATTTCACATAATTTTACAGCATTTTCGGACTTTATTGCGTATTTAAACGTTCTGGACCTGCAGTGTAGGTATAAGATAATAATTTCATATTAAGTTTACTATTTCTGTGAGTATACTGTGTAGGTGAGTTGTATGAAGTCATGTAGAAAAGAGCCATGTAGTCATAAAAGAAAATGTTTCTTCGTCATGGCTCATTTTAGACAGTAACAGTTCCATTGAAAATATATTGCTAACTGGACCAAAAAAAACGTACCAGAAAGATCCACAGCCCAAGTTATCGGCCAAATAAAAGAAAATATTCCCTGACAAATAGTTTACAATGTTTTCATAAACTTCCTAATCTATTTGTTTTTATCATTCACTTAAAATATACAGTTTGTCCTTTGAAATTCACCCTCCGGAAATCAACAAAAGATAAAAATAATGAAAGCACAAACGCCTTATCCGTTAGATTCTAATTAAATAAAATTAACTAGGTTATGGTGACATACACCCTCACTAGTGTTAATCGATCGTACTAGTTTAACCCTAAAAAAACAACAGGGGCTTGCGTGACCGAGACAATTAATTCCCGAAGTATAGTACTACCGAGTGGGTTTATCATAATTATAAATGCAGTAACGTTTGTAGTGTTAATACGTACACACCGTGAAATGATGTGCGTAAGTGATAAATAGCCGCTTAATTGTTTATATAATAAGTAAAAAGAAAGGCTCTTCGGAGAAATGAGCGGAAAAGGTTGAGTGTTGGGAATTATTCACGCTCCGTTTAAAATAGATTATTTTGAATTCCTTGTGCTGTCAAAAACGTTGTACGTGACAGAGTAATAGATACGTTTCCAAATACGGCACGCTATGGTATTTAAAACAAATGTAGAGTACTCAAGTGTCCATCACAACAACTCTGTTATTATTTTCTAGTTTTAATTTTGGTTAATATTTTCTGCCTCAGATAAGAAATAAACGACTCTTCCAAAACAGTAAATTGACGTATTTATTTGAATATAAACAGTTGAGTATATTATGCTCAACTGATTTTGCAGAGGAGTTTATGCCAAAGGCATTAGCTTACAGTCAACCTTAGGGCGATGCAGAAAATAACTGGGTAGGTACATATACTACTAAACTTATGTACGTACGTAGTACCTAGTACTATAAATTTCTTCATAAAGTGTGTATTAACCGCACTTATTTTACATAAAACTATTTTGACTTTGACTTTAACATACTTTCTAAAATACTACACAATACAGGGTGAACTTTTCAAGTGGGCTTGGATGGCCAAATCCGGAACTATAAGGAATAGCGAAAAATGCTCAAAGGAGTCACGAGCCCGATTTTGATGTAACTTAAAACCTCATCATTAGATTTTTTAAAAACCTATAATCCTAGCTGGGAATCGAACCCACTGAGTCAAAAAAAAAATCACACCATTTATTATTACACCATACGATAGTGTTGCTGTTAAGGATCAAATTCTGGGAAGTAATGATATACGGCAAATTTAAGGAAAACTTAGAATTTTAATAAAATTCATAGTTCCACTTCGTCCGCGTGGTAATTTGGATTTTTCCCGTTCCCGTCGCGCCGCGTCTCATATTTTGAACAATTCACACAATATCTTTATAAATTATAGCCTATGTGTTATTCTGATGTATAAGCTATATTATTGTAAAGTTTCATTAAAATCCATTCAGTAGTTTTTACGTGAAAGAGTAACAAACATCCATCCATCCATACATACATAATTACATACTTACATACTCACAAACTTTCGCGTTTATAATATTAGTAGGATAAACTGCACAATAAATATAATGACGTAATAACGATTACCTCCCAAGTTACTGAGACGATTCAGTTTGCTCGACGAGCGTAGCCATTTTTATTCGACCGTAACAAAAATAATTTCACGCTGTAATTATTACAATACCATGTAAAATAACCAAAGATAACTAATACAATTGCATCAATGATTTGTATATTTTTTTGTGAATACATACAAAAAAGGTACGTAAGTACTGAATTTTTTTTTTTTATTTGTAATTTTACAAAAACAGTTTTCAATTATTTTTGATTGCATTTGAAACCATTGAGTAGGTTAAAATGCAACACAATCAGAATAGATGTTACATTTAGCGAAGTCGATAAAAATAACTAAGCTTACGGAATCAGAATTGTTTTTTTTTTTTTTTTATATTTGGTTCGCCAAATTGACGCCGCCCGCCTGGTGGTAAGTCGTGACGACGTCTAGCGATGGTGGGCCACTCTCACAGCACACATTACTATTGAGAGTGGCCCTCAACTTGACGACCTACTGATGTGCCTCTTCACGCTCCGCTTAAAGAACCCAGGATTATATGTGGGAGGAAACACGTGCACAGGCAGGGCGTTCCAGGCCACTATCGTGTGTAGTGCAATACGAGTCTATCAAGCAATCTATACTATTACAAAGAGGAAAGATTTGTATTTTTGTGTGTATGTTTGTAATGAATAAACTCAAAAACTACTGTGCCAATTTCAAAAATTCTTTCACCATTGGAAAGCTAAATTCACCCTGAGTAATATAAGCAATTTTTATCCCGGTAATGTGTTCCCACGGGAACCAGGAACGAGTAAACTAAATCACGGCGATCAGCTAGTTACTTACGGAGTATAAAACATGACATGCATGATGGATGCATTTACCTATGTTCTACATAATAAAATACTCGTCAAAAATTGACACAGCAACCGACTTCAAACTACCTATATGGGACCAAATAATTGTCGGCATGGGACCAAATTGAAATGGGACCACTTGGTAAGTAGTAGCTTTCCATTAAAAAAATTTAAAATCGGTTCACCCAGTCCGAAAATATGAGGTAAATAACATACTGTCGAATTGAGAACCTCCTCCTTTTTTGGAAGTCGGTTGAAAACAACTAAATTACAGAAAAAATACCTCCTTGGATATTGTATTGGAAGTTTTCACCAAGGTTTTATTAGACTCAAGCCAACATCTCCTTCACCTGCAAGTTTTAATAGGCTCATTTCCTAAATTACGTGGGACCAAACCACTAAGTTTGGAAAAGTGTGTGTTATAATATAGTATACTCCTGCTTACTCTTATAGTAAAAACTATAAAAATACTATATTTTTAGTAACACACGGTATATCAATAAGATCTCATAACCTGATACGGTAAACACTTGCTAGCATTTTCATTATCACTGTATTTTAATTGTGGCGTAAATGACCCATGCTATTATTAGGGTTAACAAAGCAGCACATATTTTTTTTACAGTGTTGTAGTGTTGAGAACCGCTTCGGTCGATGTTATTTGTTCTCTTTGGCGGCGTATACCTATTAGAATATTTTGCATATTATATAAAATAATAACTTCAAAATCCAGAATCTACATTTACTTACTCACAGATTCAGTCAAGTGGTAGGCTTTACCCTGAACTGCTGGACTAGTATCGACTAAACCACATGGTGGTGTTATTATTATGGTAGGTATAGTAAAATCCAATTATGTACCTTGGAGGACGTCCTCAGGACTGACTTACTGACTAACAGTTTGGTTGACTTTTTGAAGATAGGATTTAGTTTGCAATGAGTAATTTTTCTATATATCAAGTCGCCAAATTGACGCCGTCAGTCTGATGGAAAGCCGTTGCGACGTCTGGCGATTGTGGACGACTCTCACAGTACGCAATATATACTATTAAGAGTGGCCCTCAACTTTGTGACCTAGTGATGTGCCTCCTCACGCTCAGCTTGAAGAACCCTGGGAGTTAGGAGAAAGGAGGAAGTAGGAGGATATATGTGCGCGGGCAGGGCGTTCCAGACCTCTATCGTTCTACAGAGGAACAATTTCTTGAAATTCTCAGTTCTTGCGAAGATTCTATCCACAGTATACGGGTAGCGTCTCTGCCCGGCACGTTTTGTACGGGATCTAAAAGAAGAGGGTGGGATTAGGTTAATGAGCTCTTCAGAACACTCACCGTCTTAAATGCGGTAGAATGCGGCCAAGGAAGCTATTGTGTCGCGCTGCGCAAGCGGTTCAAGGCTTTTTGTTACCTCAGGACAATCTATAATCCGTATAGCCCGTCGCTGCAAAGCGTCAAATGCGTCTAGCAAGTACTTCACGGTAACGTCCCAAAGGCGAGAGCAGTACTCGACGCAGGATCTGCGTCTTGAGCACCTCTGGTGTGGTGTGAAGAATCGTTCTACCTTGTTCAGTATTCCTAGTTTCCGCGAAGCTAGCCCATAACTCCGCTCTTTATAGTGTTTATTGAGCGAAGCGAGCCGAAGGCGAGCGGAGCTCTCAATGGGTGACTCAAATTATTTTTCAAACGATTTATGTTAAATTGTTTCTCGGCGAATACTCGGCCGATTTCGGATTTTCTTGCACTCATCAATAGCTTACAGAATTACCCAGGTTATTACGATGCCAGAATTTTGAATTTAAACTCGCTTCGCTCAAATATATGCTGCAGCGTAACGGTAGCGGTTTCGCGACTGCGGCGACCTAGTTATTGAGCTTTCCATGAACGTATATGCTAAGGATTTCTGGATTGTCCTTCATGGGTAATATTGCATTCTCAAGAGAGGGTAAGGCAAGGAAGGGGGATTTTTTTGCAGTAAACGCATACGCCTGTTTTTGCTGGCATTAAACTGGACTCGGTTCTCAGATCTCCATCGGGATATATGTTGACGACGGATCGCAGAGGATCCGACCACTACGCCCATTTAGGAACCTGACAATCCAGCTGCAAATTAGCGACGGCAGCCCATATGCCGGAGGTTTGGAGAGCAACGACGCATGCCACACCATGTCAAAGACTTTGGCAATGTCTAGGCTTATAGCCAAGGACTCACTGCGCCTCTCCATAGTTTCACCCCAGACATGTGCTACGTACGCCAGAAGATCACACTTCAAACTTCTGAAGCCATATTGTCAATCATTAATCAGCGAATGATCCTCCAGAAAACGCATGAGCTGCTTGTTTATAACGAGCTCAAATACTTTACATATAGCTGAGGTGACAGCTATGTGACGGTAGTTGCTAGGGTCTGACTGGTCTCCTTTCTTAGGCATCGGTTGTACGTTCGCCTTTTTCAAAACCTCCGGCACATCCCCCGTAATGTAAGAGAGGCGGTACAACCACCTAATTTCTCAGCTGAGTAAAATTTATAATAATTCTTAACAAAATATGAATTAAAACCAACAGAATAAAGAAGCATCCCTCGAATGAAACTCGAATATAAATATTTGACCGCATCAAATTAAACGCTGAATTTGCTTATTTTCCTCCTCCTGGATTCTGATAGGTAGCCCGTGATAAGGCGAGTTTCTTAGGAACGACTGTTACAATTTACTCAAGCAGGTTTTAATTTACGACTGACAAATATGAGTTTATGGTAATCAGTTTTTGTTAATCGGCAAATATGAGGGAAGTTGGAACCGTTTAAAATTTTATGTGTTTTTGAGAGGTAGGTACTATCTTAATGCTGATTAGTTAAATTTATTAGAATATATTAGATATAGATATTACAAAAACGCCGCTTCATACATATTTAAATATTATTAGTGAACTAATTGATGGTCAGTTTTTATACCATAAATTGTAAACTACTAACACGGTGTATAACTAACAAGATACATTTAAAATTAAATATACGAGTAGAGAGAGGTAATATTTGACACTTTTGACTTCCTTTTCTAATTGAAAAACATGACATTTTTACAGACATACATACATAATATCACGCCTCTCTCCCAGTGGGGTAGGCAGAGACCACGGATTTCTACTTGATACGATCCTGGCATACATCTTTCGCTTCCTCAACTTTCATTAATGTCTTTATGCATGTCCGCCGGTTACTGGTACTTTTAACCTGGCCTTTATTTAAGACATCTGCGATTTGGTCGCAGTATGTTCTCCTTGGTCGACCCTTACTAGCTTGTCTATTCACACTCGCTTCATATATCTGTTTTGTCAGTCTCCTGTCATCCATCCTCTGTACATTTTCGAACCATCTAAGCATCCCTTTTTCCACTTTGGTTACAACGTCTTCTGACATACCACAACGTTCTCTTATCGCACTGTTTCTGAGTTTGTCCATCAGAGACATTTTTAAATACCAAATATTTTTTTTTTCTGAAGGTATCATTATTCCTTAGAGTTGCAACATTGGCACTGACTGTTATCTGATATAGATTTTGATAGTGACATTACATTGCCTTTTTAACAATTAATGAATTCTAGATGTCTATAGATTTTTTTAGTCTGATAACAAGTCACACTTGAAAATCGAAGCTTATGAAGATTTGATGTGATTCAAATAACTGAGATTGACAGTTACGTTTCGAAACAATAACATTACCAAATTCTTTCTACCCTGTTCGAAGGTGCGTGTTTTTAATAATTCACTATTCCGCGATACCATACCGAGAAGGATTCTAAGTATCAGAGAGATAACAAGGTGAAATTATATCAACATCTGATAAAATCATACCAAATTTGTAACCCTTGGTTATTAGACAGGTACAGATAAAATATAAAAACACTAGTACCCACACATATACTTAGATGATGTATAATTGAAGGTTTGTTTGTCAAAAACAAAAAAATGCTAAATGGTTCATATAAATATTGTGTATTGTAACCATGTCCAAGTGGTTAAACTTTTCTCAGACAGTTGCATGGATTTGATTAGGCTTTGGATATTGATAATGATGATGTGTAATTATAAAAGTAATTAGTCATAACATTAATGAACAACTTACAGATGGGAAAGCTGGTTGTTTATCCTATTGTTAGGTTTTACTGATTTCTATTATTTTAATATATTTAATTCATTGTCCTTGCAACACCGAAGTGAGAAATAATGTAATGGGGGTAAAGATGGGAGGGTAGATAAATATAAAAACGCACTGTCAATGTCTGCCGACTCCCACCATTGGGATTTTGGATAAAATGGAGTGTTGTAGTAAGATCGGGGCAGTTCCTGTTCAGTTTAGACTACGAATTTACAAGTGTATAGCTTTATGTTATTCACAAATTATTACCATAAGTATGTAATGGGTATATAAGATTTAAGACAGTTTGGCTACTTGATGTGACGGATCGACAAACAGTCGATCCGTGTGGATTGCTTCTGTACTATGTAAGTTAATTATATTGTAACATTGTTACTATGGTTAAATGCTTGTAAGATATACTAATAATATGACCCTACCGAGTTTCTTGCCCTTCTTCTCGGAATGTGATAATCGAACGGGTGGATTACGAATAAATATAAAATACAACCTTATTGAGAGAGTTTTTCTTACAGATAAGAAGTGGCAAGTACCTACATAGGTACCCCTATTTTTTATAATGCTATGGCCTAGTTTGTTGTTACTTTCTTAATTTAAATTTTATATAAAGGTACCGGACATTATTACATTATAGTATAATTGAAAGTACCCTGATTTTCACAAATCTTTTATTTGTTGGGGATTGAAATACTAGGTAGTTATTATTGAAACTTAATAGCATAGAATACGTGTATAAGAAATAGCTACACGTATGTATGTGAGAATAGAATAGTAATATATCGATTTTCATTCTTAAATAGGAATATAAAATTCTAATTAAACATATGATCACGGATCTAATGCACAAATAAAAGATAGCATACTTAGTGGTAGTGGTCATAGGATAATAGTATACTCTTTTGGGCCTGAAGTTTACAATTTTTGTCTTTTATTGGGGTTTGGCAAAGTTACTGCTTAGGCACCTATTGAAACTCAATTAGAACAAAATACGTGTAGGAATTGCCTACACGCATGTAGGTATATAAGAATAGAATTTTATTTTAGGATTTATATTTTTCTTTTTATTTTACGATAATTGGATTGGGTACCCAATATCCTCTTAGTTATAGGTATGTACTTTACGTAAAAGGTACAACCGACCCTAGTGATGGATATTACGTGCCTTAGACACTTCTACGTTGTTTGTTTTCACCATTGTGGTTAAGTTTCATCATTGTTAAAAGATTGACCGACCGTTTTCGATGCTTCGTAATTTCATATACTAATCATGTTTGTCTTTTCTCAACAACTGCGCCGCCCGGCGAGGATTCGCGCCTGGGCGGAAGATGTACACAAGGGAGAAGGTCCAAGACCAAGCTGCTGCCGTCAGGGCCGCGGCCGTAACTGCCTACACAGTCGCCTTCATAGCCGCGGCCACAGTCGCTGCAGACGGCCTCCGGAGTATAGCACCCCGGAACTCCTCGGCCCCATCGTGAAATTCGAGGTACGCAAAGCACGTAGACGTTGATTGTCGAAGCGGCGACTGTCCGTGTGCTGGTGAATATTAACTACCGCTAATGTTCCGGTGGATTCTGACACTCTCCACAGAAATAGTACCTAATAATAATATATTATGTACGTTAGTACATTAGTAGTTACCTCTGTTTAATAATGATCATGATGAAAAAGGCGAACAGAGATGCACAACGTCTCGTTTTAGTACAAACGATGTAGTTAAAGTATTAAGATCAATAAAAATTTAGCATCACTCTCATAGCTCACTCTCAACCATCAACATTAGCTACAATAATGAACCGTGGTAACCATTGTAAAATTATATTAGATACCAGAATTTCATCCCAAAAAAAAAAAAAAAACAAAATACCACATCAATATGTTGATAGAGTTGATGAGTGCTCTGTTTATGGTCGGGACGAGGGTACGACTATTCATTACACATTGCATAAACTACAGGGCTTGGTCAAAACATGGTAGAAATATTGAAAGATTTACTCTATTCTCTCTTGTTGGTCAGAGTGCCAAGAAATAATTATTAACCGCTTTGCTGTTTCAACAATATTATGGTCAAGCCTTGGTGGAAATGCTTGAGCGTTAGATTAGGTAACTAGGTATTATATTATGAGCCTATTGAGGATTACTTTAATGATAAGTTTGCTATTTCTAATCAGTGTGTTATATGTAGGGTATATGACAAACGTGCAGTTGACTGTTATTTACTTGTGTATTTCAAAGCAATGAGTTTGCTTAACCTATTCTTAAAATGATTAGATAGAAATTGATTGATATTGTTATATTGTAACTAATTGTATTATTTACGGCGTTAGTGACAGAACTATAAATTCTGCAGCTCTAGCTCTATGCAGAACAGTATAATTACCATAATGTATATATCCCCTTTACATAGTGCATTCTCTAGGTGCCCAAGTTCTCTGAAGATGTTAGAAAAGTGCGGTGGACTTGGCCATACGGATAATTATCTATTATAATACTCATAAAGTAATCTGTGATAATCTTAGCCTTTAAACCAAATCCTAAATTTAACAAAATAACATTCAGCTTTATAATCAGTGTTTAAATGATTTCAGTGGTAAAGTATAACTATAGTTACAACACATAGGGCCTTAGCAGAATGGCGTGAAAACAGTTATGTATAAATATATATATAATAAATCGTGTATGTTATGTATGTATGATGGTTTTGGTAATGAATTAGTACGTTCACTTGGAGAAGTTTATGTCAAACTTTCAGTATGTAACGTACATGCTAATATTTATTTCTACCGCGTATCTGAGTGGAGAATCCTCTGTTAGACTTTACGTAGTCCCAGAAAAATTAGCTTATTTTATTCATTATGTGGTAAATTTATTTGTAAGCAAGATCCTCAGTGTTTATAGCGAGTGGAATATACACTATTAAGTATATATGGTAGATGTTTATCGAGTTGACACTCCTCTTCTTCTTAACTCTTTGACTCTATTAGACCATTACCCGTAGGGTTAGGTTATGGTTAGGGTGTTCAATAGGATCTACTTAAAACATGAACAATGAAGATACTTTTGATTTAAGTAATAGTGTAGTAGCGTGTAATAATGTAGTAATAGTAATAGTGTAGGCGAGGTTAAATGTAAATTCTATATGCTGACGTTAATAAGACGTGTTAATTGATAATCAGTATTAATAAATATTATGGTTTGAGTTTGAGGTGGCAAGTGAGCTAGATAAATCACATACAGAAATATCTTCATTGTGTTGCTTCCTCTCTTTAGGAACTGGGGTACACTGACGTTATAGAAATGACCATCGAGTGGGATAATAAGACACCTCAGAAGTACTTAACGAAAAATGGTAGACTAGATCCTGGACGCGGGTAATTGCTTAGGTGACGTGGTCGGTAGTGCATTGGCTTTCGACTCCGGAGTCTCGGGTTCGATTCCCGGACCGAATTAGATATGTATGTATTTAGAAATATACATATTAGTATATTATCAGTTGTCTAGATCCCATAGCACAAGCTTATTGACTGCACAAGCTTATTGAGCGGTGGAGGCTACAGACTAAGAAACCTCCTAACAATACGGCACGTGTCGAGGATAACAGCCTTCTGAATCTGACTCTTGATCCAACAATCTAACGAGAGTCTCTTGAGATGTTGATCGAGACTCTTCGCTATTAATCCGTTTGCCGAAACGACCACCGGGACAATGATCGTCGAGTCTACGTCCCACATGGCGGTTATCGCGAAGGACAGATTGAGGTACTTACTAAGTTTGTCCTTCCCTGCCTTCACGAGATTTTATATTATTCTTTCCTTTATTTAACTTAAATACATATTTAATATATTTTTAAATAAATCTATAAAAAAATACAAATATATTTAAAAATATACAAAATAGTGACCCACCGGCATCGGGTACAAGGACCAAGCTACCGGTGGTTATGGCTCCAGAGAGAGGAATTTTCTCACGATGCGTGCCGTATCAAGTAACACTGCTTTCTGCATCAGGCCCTTGACCCAACTGTCTAACGAGAGCCTCTGTAGGTGTTGGTCGAGGCTCTTGGCGATCAGTCCATGCACGGAAACGACTATCGGTACAATAACAGCTGAGCTTACATGCCACATGTCGACAATCTCGTGGGCCAAATCCAAGTACTTTACTTGTTTGTCTTTTTCGGCTTTCACGAGATTGCCGTCATGTGGAATAGTAATATCAACTATTATTGCACGGCGCTCTAACCGATCTACTAACACTATATCAGGCCTATTTGCAACAATAGTCCTGTCGGTGATAATAGATCGGTCCCAGTACAATGTGATATGATCATTTTCGAGAACTGGGTCGGGCACATACTTGTAATACGGTACTTCTGAATCTACAAGTTTATACTTCAGAGTAAGTTGTTGATGGACAATCCTAGCTACTTGGTTATGCCTATGCAAATACTCGCCGTTAGCCAAACTAGAACAACCAGAGACAATATGTCTAAGGGACTCTCCAGGACGATGGCACGTCCGACATATGTCAACTGTACCATCCTTCAGAATATATCTCCGGTAATTCTTAGTCATGATAACTTCGTCCATAATTGCAACAAACCCTTCGGTTTCTCCAAATAGATTACCGAATCGTAGCCAGGATACGGATGATTTAAAATCAATATCAGGTCCATGTAGGGCCTGATAGAAACGCCCGTGTAACTCTTTACTCTTCCATACATCCATGCGGTCATTGGTACTTAGTATAACAGGTTTGCGCCAGTTCTCTTTAGCCAAACCGAGCGGGGTCAATCCGTTGTCTACTGCGACAACATCACGATGCAAATCCTCGTCCACCCGCAGGAAGTATTCCCTGAGATTGCACACCTCACGGTTGTGAAGGGTCTTAGCATTAAGAAAGCCTCGGCCCCCACACTTCCGTGGTATGTACAACCTCATTACAGATGAACGCGGATGATGCATTCGGTATGTAGTGAGTAGCGTACGGACTTTTCGATCCAGGGCGTCAAGTTCTGTCTGAGTCCATCTGAGTATGCCAAACGAGTACACTAAAACTGGCATGACCCAACCATTGTAGGCTCGCACCTTGTTACCGCCCGATAAAAGACTTTTAAGTACTTTTTTCAGGTGGCCAAAGAAGCGTTCCCCTATTAATTGTTTCATGTCAGTCTCTGAAATGCCTAACGCTTGTGACATACCCAGGTATTTGTAAGTATCGGTTACCGAAAGGGACCTAAGTTGGGTGGAATCCGAAAGTTGTATTCTTTCGGAATCCACTATCCCACCCTTCTTCACATGCATGCGCGCACACTTGTCTACGCCAAATTCCATTCTGATAGAATTACTAAAGGTTTCCGTTACCTTTAGTAATTCCATCAGTTGGTGACTGTTTGGGGCAAGTAATTTTAAATCATCCATGTAAAGAAGGTGAGACAAAACCTGGCCATCTTTCCGCAACCGGTACCCTAGACCTGAATTCTCCAGCAAAGCGCTGAGAGGATTCAGGGCCAGACAAAACCATAACGGACTCAGACTATCGCCCTGAAATATACCACGCTCGGTCTTTATCGGTCCACCATTACCACACTTCTGTCGGCATCCTGAATAGCACAAGACGGTCTTCCATTGCCCCATGCATGCCCCTAAGAAGGTACATAGAGTTGCATCAATCTTATACAACTCCAGCACCCTCCTAAGCCATGAATAAGGCACAGAGTCATAGGCCTTCTTGTAATCTATCCAGCATGTTGCCAGATCCTTGCGATTACGGCGTACCTGTTGGCTAATAACCATATCCATAATTAGGAGCTCTTTAGTGCCACGAGCCCCACTTCTATATCCATTTTGAGAGATTGACATGATGTTGTTGTCAGTTATGTGGCGCGTTATTTTTTGTCTCAAAATAGATGTGAGAAGCTTATAGACCGTTGGTAGGCATGTAATTGGTAAAAATCTTTAGGCTCTATGGCACTACCAGATTTGTATAAGAGATGAGTCATACCAGTAGTTAGAAAATCGGGAAGCGATCCTGATTCCAAACATGATTGGAATTGAGCTGCCAACCGCCCGTGTGAACTCCGGAACCATTTTATCCAAAAATTGTGCAGTCCGTCTGGGCCTGCTGATTTCCAGTTCGGTAACAGACGGACTGCGTCGGTGACATCATACACCTATAAAATTTAATGGTTCCATAGTTTGTATCGGTTCACACAGACGATTAACATCCCGCATCCAACCATCCTCTGTGTGGCTGACAGGAGCCGACCAGATGCCACTCCAGAATGCAATGGTGGCATCATCATCTGGCCGGCGCCCGTCAATCACACTTGAATTAGATCGCTCCCAATCTCTGTAGACCCATCTCTCATCTCTTTGGAACATGCAGTTTTGGGAATACCGGTCCACTCTTTTTTTATATCTTTTTATACGATTTGCCCACGCATATACTTTCTGCTTCAGGTAGTCAATCGCTCTGTGACCCGAAAAGCAAATTCTTGGGATCTAATATTAGTCCCCAAGAATGCCCGGTTCACAAAGCGCATCACTCTAGGGCGAGTATTGCCCGACCTGAAGCAAATAAGTTTCCCAATGAGTGCCCTGGTCTCGGCAATACGACGTTCAATCCTATACTGCCAGGCTGGTGTAACAAATTTCGGTCGAGTAGCTTTATCATTTGATAAAAGCTTAATATTTGCTACTCGACATGCCGCAACAGCCCCACAGTACAGAATCGAATGTGTATCACCGAGATTTTCACTACTGTTAAAATGGTCTGACGGTAGTGAATCCAGAGCACACATTAGGGCTATATTTTTCTTATGCGTAGGCAAACGCGGTAGACGAGGTCTTTCTGTAGGTGTTACGTTTCGATATTCCCTCAGTGCACATTCCAAAGCGCTCCCTAATTGTAAATTGCACTGGGTACTTACATCTGTAACCCCGGTATCCAATAAATCATCATCAGTAGGACGTTGTGTGGAAACAGTAGGAACATGTGTACCTAATGATGTAGGTATTGTGATACCAGGATTACCCTGCAAATCTGAGCGAAGCCTCTCAAGCACGGCATCATCCAACATATGACCACGTTGTATAACCCGCACTTGATCCGATAGACGTTGCGTTGATACGTTAACAGTTGGTTCAAGCTCCTGAAACAGAGACAGCATCCGTACACGATATGCAGTGAGATTAATTCCTCCCTCTGTAGCCGCATAATATGCCCGCATGACGTTCTCGTTTATGGAAGAAGTCCATCGCATGCGGTGCACATTACCACCGGCAGCGGGGTCCCTAATCGAAGCCGGAGGGCGTCGGGGTCCCAAGCAGGTCGGTGGCCGGCCTCTCCCCGGCCGACGTACAGGTGGAGGCGACGTCGGTGGAGAGAAATACTCGTCGCTGCTAGAGCTCGACGCCTCACCAGTAGCCAAAGTTTCTGGCAAATGGGAGGCGGAGCTATGCGACAAGTCCGGGGTTGGTATGGGTGCACTTTGTGTCTGTCTGGCTTTTGCTCTTGTCAGCATTATCCTTAATTATCATCCATTCATTTCTTGAAATTCTTTATATTCGTTTACCATTTTCTTAAAGTGACATATGCCAAACATCTTTGCAATTTTTGGTAATATTTCTTTATCTTGATAATATGATAATATATAGTTTGTATACGTGATTTATAAATTTATTGCCAATCGTGCTATGTAATATGTGATTATTGTATAAATTTAGATTGAACAAGTAAATAAAAATATTAAAATAATTTTAAGATGAAAAATGATGTTAGATGATTTCAAGGGTTGCCAGGTTTATATTATTTATTTATATTATTATTTCGTTTATTCAAAAACATTCTTATTTTATACATTTTTAAATAGATTTATAAAAAACACAAATACATTTAAAAATATAAAAAATAGTGTCCCACCAGTAGCGGAGTAGGACCCAAACTACCGGCGGTGGAGGCTACAGACTGAGAAACCTCCTAACAATACGGCACGTGTCGAGGATAACAGCCTTCTGAATCTGACTCTTGATCCAACAATCTAACGAGAGTCTCTTGAGATGTTGATCGAAACTCTTAGCTATTAGTCCGTTTGCCGAAACGACCATCGGGACAATGATCGTCGAGTCTACGTTCCACATGGCGGTTATCTCGAAGGACAGATCAAGGTACTTACTAAGTTTGTCCTTCTCTGCCTTCACGAGATTTTCGTCATGCGGGACGGCGATATCGACGAGCACTGCCCGACCCTGGGTCCGATCAACCAACACGATATCGGGCCTATTGGCAACAATAGTCCTGTCCGTGATGATTGATCGGTCCCAGTAGAGCAATGCACGACCATTCTCAAGAACTGGCACTGGTGTGTACTTATAGTACGGTACTTCAAACTCAATAAGGCCATATTGAAGAGCAGGTTGCTGGTGGATGATCCTGGCTACTTGATTGTGCCTATGCAAGTACTCGGTGTTAGCAAGATACGAACAACCGGAAATAATATGGCGAAGTGATTCACCAGGACGGTGGCATGCTCGACAAATGTCGACCGTACCGTCCTTCATGATGTATTTCCGATAGTTGTTCGTCTTGATAACCTCATCTGCAATTGCACAGGCAAAACCTTCAGTTTCCCCAAAGAGGTCCCCAAAACGCAGCCAGTTCACCGAAGCGAGCAGGTCTACGTCGGAT
The DNA here is from genome assembly GCA_963556515.1 of Nudaria mundana. NCBI lineage: Eukaryota > Metazoa > Arthropoda > Insecta > Lepidoptera > Erebidae > Nudaria > Nudaria mundana. The sequence goes on from OY748301.1 coordinate 19,199,451, forward strand.
CCTGTTAAGACCCGGTAGAACCGCCCATGTAGCTCCTTACTCTTCCATACGTCCCTACGGTCTTCAGTACCTAGCACCTTTGGTTTACGCCAGTTCTCGTTAGCCAAGGAAAGAGGTGTCAGGCCCATGTCAACCATCACGACATCGCAATGAATGTCACACCCATTCTGTAGAAAGTAATCTCTCAGACTGCACACTTCACGGTTGTGGAGGTTCTTGGCATTTAAAAAGCCTCGACCCCCCCACTTCCGTGGAATGTACAGTCTCATGACAGAAGAACGTGGGTGTAACATTCGATGCAATGTCAGTTGTTGACGGACTCGCCTATCCAGGGCGTCTAGTTCCGTTTGAGTCCACCTAAGTATGCCAAAGGAGTATAACAATAAAGGTATAACCCAACCGTTGAAAGCCCGCATTTTGTTACCACCGGACAAAGAACTGTTAAGAACTTTTGTCAGGCGGCCAAAAAAACGGTCTTTCACCGATTTCTTAATATCCTCCACCGCTATACCCAATGACTCTGACATACCTAGGTATTTGTATGTTTCGGTCTCGGAGAGAGATCTGAGAGTTATTATCTCGGAAAGTTGTAAATTCGGTGAATTTACAACCTTCCCCCGTTGTACATGCATAACCGCACACTTATCAACACCGAACTCCATCTTAATGGCATTACTAAAAACTTCCGTAGTTTTTAATAATGTCACTAAATCATGGTGCTTCAGTGTGAACAGTTTGAGGTCATCCATGTACATCAGGTGAGAAATAACCTCACCTCCTCTACGAAACCGATAGCCTAGCCCTGAATCTTTCGGCAATGTGCTAAGTGGATTCAGTGCTAAACAAAACCACAATGGACTCGAAACTGTCGCCCTGGAATATACCACGCTCTATCCTTATCAAGCCTTGCGGGTCAGAGGCGTGCCCATCATTACCTGGTTGACGAAGTACTGTGGTCCACTGCCCCATACACGAGACTAAGAAGGATTTAAGAGTCGGATTAATTTTATACAACTCTAAAATCCTCCTCAGCCATGAATGTGGCACCGAATCATAGGCCTTCTTGTAGTCAATCCAGGCAGTAGAGAGGGCGCCCTTACTCCGCTTGACTTGTTGGCTAATGGCCATATCAATGAGGAGTAGCTCCTTAGTACCACGAGACCTAGCCCTACATCCATTCTGAGCGTTATCTAAGATATTATTAGATACTATGTGCGAGTTTATTTTACTTCTCACAATAGATGTAAGGAGCTTGTAGATGGTAGGTATGCAAGTGATGGGTCTATAGTTTTTAGGTTCCGTGGTACTACCTGATTTATGGAGCAGGAAGGTGATGCCAGTGGTCATGAAAGCGAGTAAGGAACCAGACTCAAGGGCTTCTTGATACTGTGTTGCCAAGCGTTCATGCGAGCTCTGAACCCACTTTATCCAAAAGTTGTGCAATCCATCCGGCCCAGGACTTTTCCAGTTCGGGGCCGTACGAATTGCACAACTAACGTCTTCGGAGTCTGTGGTAATAGACTCCATGGGTTCGATGATACTGCATTCACGCTCGACGACACGGATCCAGTCGCCCTCCGAATGTTCAACGGGCACCGACCATATGTCACGCCAGAATTGATTCATGGTGTGAGCATTTGGCAGTTGTCCGTCGCTCAAACGTTGTCCAGTTCCCTCCCACTCTCGGTACACCTTCCTTTGGTCACTTTGGAAGATGCGATTCTGCCAGTATCTATTTACACGCTCTCTATAACGACGGATACGGCTTGCCCATGCATACACTTTCTGTTTCAGAAAGTCAATACGTTCCGTGACATTGGCTAAGTATTGCTGGGGACGAATGCCGGTCCCAGCAAATGCCTGAGTCACGAAACGCATGACCCGGGGACGACTATTACCCCGGCTGAAAGAGATAAGCTTTGCAATGAGAGTCCTAAATGTGCCGATACGTCGCTCGATTCTTGCCTGCCATACGGGAACACCGTCCGGTCGCGGTGCACGGTTAACTTCGGGGAATTTAACGCGTGCAACACGACAAGCGGCAATAGCTCCACAGTAAAGAATCGAGTGAGTATCAAGCAAATCACTGCTAGTCCGTAAGTACGGCTCTAGCAATGCATTCAGGGCTCCCATCAACGCCAGATTTCGTTTATGCATTGGCAAGCGTGGTAGCCGCGGTCTAGAATTAGGTATAAACCTATACTGCGAGATCACATCTTCCAAAGTACTCCTCAATTGCTCGCTTACCTGGATAGATGTATCACTCGTATCATTTCCCGCGTCGGGTGCGGACTCTGCTAACGTCGCACTTGTAGCAACCGTCTGTGTCACAGGTGACGGTGCTCTCGTTGACACTGCAGCTGTACGAGCAGATAATACTTCCAGGCGTAGTCGATCAAGCACAGATTGATCCAACAACTTACATCGTTGGATAGCCCGCACTTGATCCGATAGTCGTTGGACGGCAACAGTCATTGTTGGTTCAAGAGCCTGAAACAAAGGAAGCATCCTTGAACGGTACGCAGTCAGGTTGGTTTCCCCATCTGTAGCCTCATAATATGCCCGCATGACGTTTTCATTGATGGATGAAGTCCATCGCATGCGGTGCACAATACCACCGGTAGTGGGGACCCTACTCGAAGCTGGTAGGCTTCGGGGCCCCAAACTGCTCGGTGGCCGGCCTCTCCCTCGCCGGCGTACAGGTGTTGGCGACGTCGGCGGAGAGAAATACTCGTCACTTGAAGAGCTCGATGCCTCAGCGAGCACCTGTGTCAGCGATGTGCGGTCCGGTGCCTGCGAGGCGGAGTTTAGTGACGTGTCCGGGGGTGTTATTTGCGCATTTCTGCTTCTGGCTCTTGTTTGCATCTCACAATCACTTCATATTGTTTGGCCTTAATATTGAATGTGATGTTGATATTTTTGAATTCATTGAATGACATGTGTCAAATCTTCGTTGCATATTTTGTAGACTATGTTTATTGTTCTAAAGTTCTAAAATATTATAAAATCCTTTATGTATTGACTTTTTGCTGATATTATTATGAAATCTGAAGTAATTGTATAAATTTAGGTAATAATATATAAATAAAAATATTAAAATATTTTAAGAATGAAAATGATGTATGAGACATTCAGAGTTGCCAGTCTTCATATTATTATTATTATTATATTAGCTTAATTTGGACTAGATGACGTACTAGAATGTCCATAATATTTATTTTAAGTATATGGGATTCGAAATCAGAATAGGCGAATTCTATCACACTGATTCATAAAAAGAATGGCAATCTCCAGATTTGTGTTGGTTAAGAAATGCTCAACTCTACAACGGTTAAGGAGCGTAATCCCTTGCTGATAACAGATGACGAGATAGCTGTCTCCATATGCCCATTTTATTTCATTATCTCGATTTGAGTCATCATGCATTATTTATTACCAAATGTAAGTAATATGCATTATTTGTGGTTCATCAGATTGCAGTAAAAGAAATGAACGAATTGGTCTCAGGTAATTTATTATAAAAGCGTATACCTTTCCCTAATTAATCACTAACCTTACTAAGCCGATAATATGGAGGAAGTAGTTTATTCTTATTGCGCAGATTTCTGTCTCTTACAACACTTATTGAAGTACCTAAGTACAGCTACACATATATTTTCTGACATACAGTACCTATGTTTTGGAGTATACATATATATATTGGAAAGCTACGGTTAAAATATAAGTATCTTTAAATCTTTCCCTAAGAGAGTCTATCTTAGCAATAATAAGAAGCTTCTCCCAGCTTACGTTGGCCACTCTCGCGTAGTTCGTACCTACATTAGGGAACGACCGATACCAACTGACAAAAAAAAAAGGGGCAAACCGTAGTAGCAGCTAACAGAATGATGCCATGACTGCCCTAGAGCTGAATGAAAATAGTTCTGACACTGATTCTGATATGAATGATTTTAATAATGACAAGGTATGTAAATAACCAGATAAAAAAAAAAAAAAACAATTAATAAAGCCAAATTCCAAATAATAATAAATTAAATTCAATAATTTAAAATATGTTGACATGAAATATATTATTACAATTGGTTTATGAATAATACATATTTAGTGCTGTTATATTCTGTTAATGTTTGTATGTGCTTACTGAGAATTGTGAATATAACGACATTAGATGTTTTGAATTGACACATAATATTTCTTATAACCGGGATGTGTATGTATGAACTGTTTGATAGATGACTGTAATGAAATTATGGACTAATGTGACATTTTTGTATATATTATTTTCATTAAACATATATTAGTGTTTGTATTGTGTAAATTGTGAATAACATTAGAAATGTAATGTATGACATTAGGAATTGTTTGGGTGTGACATTGTTAATATGACTTTTGTATAGCCTTAATCACCAGGATATTGAGGTATGTTTGTATTGCGATAATTGTGGCATCAAAAAAAAGATCAGATTGTTATTTTTATGAAATGTACCAAAATTGCAATTTATATACATCATAATAATACTATAAAAAAAACGTTATATAATCCATATAAATATCCAACAAAAACCCTTAAATGAAATAAGGTTATGCGTAGTTAATAGATAAATAAAATAGGATTCCTCCTCTCTCCAGACAAACATTGTGCTGTGCCCGACAGGGTCCATAATTGTAACTTTACTTATTTTTACATCTGTAGCACATTATGGAAGCAATAAATGTATATTTAGTATTTAGTATAATAAGATATAATTGTGTTTGTACATAACTTCATTAAATTACCTTATTGCTACTATTGAAATGGTGTTAATTTAGACCAGAATATAATTGTTTTATGTTACCTGTCAATTAGAAGTAATTTATCTAAATACAATTGAAACTAACTAAATATTATCTAAATAATTGTTTAGTTGTTAGTTTGTGCATTTTGTTTCTCTTTTACTGTTTGTAAGTACGGAGTATTTGTTCTTTAAAATTTGTTTAATGGTGTTCAATACTAAACTGATTCTAACTTTTGTTATTAGAATGTTACCGGCAAGGTCGGTAGGTGGTGCCACGTGTTTGTTACCTGTATAATTAATATGTGTTGACTATAATATGTATAGTGCTTAATTGCATTGCCTCTGCCATCAGAGTACACTATTTGGTATTTGTAAAACTTGTAAGATCTACATGAACAAAGATTTTTATTTTTAAGTATTGTTTGTGAGAATTTGAGAATGTAAGAGATATGGTACTTAAGTATTAGGCTACAAATGTTTTAGCTTCAAAAGTTGAAGCTATGTAGGAAGCTTCAAAAGTTGGAGCTGTGTAGGGAGCTTCAAAAGTTGAAGCTATGTAGGCAGCTTCAAAAGTTGAAGCAATAGAATAGAATGGTTATTTATTTCAGGTAAAGGCACTCATATACACAGTTACATTTTTAAAACATAAAACATTTTAACAAGTTTAAGTCAAGTTAAGACACGCTAAGAAATTAAATTGAATTTAGATCTGAATGAAGTTATGTAGTGGACTCCAAAAGTTGGAGCCATGTAAGGGACTCGAAAAGTTCGAGCCATGTAGGGGACTCGAAAAGTTCGAGCCATGTAGGGGATTCCAAAAGTTGGAGCCATGCAGGGGACTCGAAAAGTTCGAGCCATATAGGGGACTCGAAAAGTTCGAGCCACGTAGGGGACTCGAAAAGTTCGAGCCATTTAGGGGACTCCAAAAGTTGGAGCCACCTGAGAGACTTCAAAAGTTGAAGCAGTTGAAACTTTTTGATTATACAATAGATGACTTAACTATGGTTTTAATAAATATCCTAAATATTTGAGTGCATGTTACTTGAAATAAATGAATTTAAATTTGAATTTAACTAATTTGGCCAAGATTGAATGTAAATGTTCTTAGTATATAATTATGTATATTGTAATTCTTATTTGGCCAAGTGTTAGATTTAAGATTTACATTAGTCTACACGTGTATGAGGACATACACGTCGTCAGGATGGACGAGTGTTAGGTTTTACTGATTCCTATTATTTTAATATATTTCATGCATTGTCCTTGCAACACCGAAGCGAGAAATAATGTAATGGGGGTAAAGATGGGAGGGTAGATAAATATAAAAACGCACTGTCAATGTCTGCCGACTCCCACCATTGGGATTTTGGATAAAAGGGAGTGTTGTAGTAAGATCGGGGCAGTTCCTGTTCAGTTTAGACTACGAATTTACAAGTGTATAGCTTTATGTTATTCACAAATTATTACCATAAGTATGTAATGAGTATATAAGATTTAAGACAGTTTGGTTACTTGATGTGACGGATCGACAAACAGTCGATCCGTGAGGATTGCTTCTGTACTATGTAAGTTAATTATATTGTAACATTGTTACTATGGTTAAATGCTTGTAAGATATAATAATAATATGACCCTACCGAGTTTCTTGCCCTTCTTCTCGGAATGTGGTAATCGAACGGGTGGATTACGAATAAATATAAAATACAACCTTATTGAGAGAGTTTTTCTTACACTATCATACCTACTCGGTAATTGATTAGTACACGATTTTAAATAGACAAATAAATGTGCATCGTGCAGAAACTACATAAGTCTTGAAAAAGAATCATAGGCATCCTTTGGGCCTCGTTAATTTTTTTCATAACCTCCGAATCTTTAATTAGCTAGACCTCATTTAATATTATGGCCTCTCATAAATCGAATTCCCTGTAGTCATAGCCTTAACAGCATAATATGTAAATTCAACCTCATATCCACTTTACACAGAGGCGTTACCGAGCTCCATAATGTGTTATTTCGGTTTATTAATTACTGTATTGTTTGTTTTTTATTGTGACCGGAAAAATATGAATTACATTTGAATTTAAATAATTCGACTCGTGTAGTAAGTACTGAGTACGCCAGTGACCAGTTACGCCAGTGAGTTCTTGGATTTGATACCCAAGTTGGAAAAAAATATACCAATCCAAGGTTTCGGAATTATATATACCAACTATATAAATTCATCATATAGTTTTATACACCAACACAGATTTTTTTTTCTAGCTGAGACACCCATCGCAACGTTGCGCTCAGTATCAAACAGTACTTGTATCTGTTATCGTGTTCTCATAGCACAAGTTCTACTTTGAAGCTAAGATGTAGGTTTTTTTTTTATAATAATATATGTATGTCAAATTGACGTCGCTCGCCTGATGGTAAGTCGTGACGACGTCTAGCGATTGTATAAAATATCCCAAAATAACTATAATATTTATAAATTTCCATTAGGTTTAATACATAGGAGAATGTATAATTTATGGTAGGGAAGTAATGTAATCTGACACATAAAAGTTAAATATTATATGCGCAGATACGAGAGTATTAGATCGAGTTGAATATTTCACATCATTAATCAAAACAATGACAGCTCGCTAGCGAGTCTAGGGGCCTAAATACGGTCTTGTTATTGACTTGGTGTGAAATTGGTCCGGCTTGGGTCTACTCGTATCTAAAAATGTATTTACATCGGACAGGTGTAAAGGGTAAAAGCTTGTGCTATGGGATTTAGATAACTGATAAACATACTTATACATGGGGCACACTAAAAGTTTTGCACTTCTAGCTAATCGGAACTATTTGAATTTCGAATGGTATATTTTTTTAAACGTTGCAACCTTCTTAGTAATAAAAAAAAACAATTGGCGGGAAATCATTGTCAATTGTTTTTTATCACACATCAAAGTTCTACGTATGCAACGAAAATGGAATTAAGTCGAAAAGATTTTAGAGCGATGATTTTTTATGATTTTAAAAGTTCTCTCTCTCCGCAAGACTGTGCCGCTCGTCTTCAAAATGCTTTTGGGAGAGAAGGGACCTTTTTTGAGCACCGTGAGGCGATGGTTTGCTGAATTTTAGAGAGGTCAGGTTTCTTTACATGACGAATTTCGTGAAGGGCGGCCTTCAACTGCCGTCAACGAAAATAATGTGGCTACTGTTAAGCGGTTAATTGAAGAAAACCCGCAGATTACCTATGAGACAATTCGAGGATTATTGGGGATTGGTATGAGTCAAATCCAGAAAATTTTACACGAAGAATTGAAAGTTCGGAAACTTTGTTGTCGTTGGATCCCTCATGAACTGACAGCGGAGCAGAAGCGGGCTCGCGTGGAATGGTGCTCACAGATGCTACTGAAGTACGACCACGGACATTCAAATGCTGTTTATGACATTGTCACAGGAGACGAAACGTGGACTTATTGTTTTGAACCCGAAAAAAAACAGCAATCTTGTGAATGGGTGTTTGAAAATGAGAACAAGCCATCAAAAGTGAGGCAGGCGAGAAACGTTAGTAAAAAAATGATCGCTTTTTTTTCTCAGCTACGGGTCCCATCTGTACAATTCCACTTGAAGATCAAAAGAGTGTTAATGCCGAGGGGTATTCTACCATTTATTTACCCAGGGTGTTAGAAAAAGTTCGCGAAAGACGACTCAAAAGCCGCGTTCTCCTACATCATGACAACGCTTCTTCACACACGGCCAACAAAACTAAGTAATTTTTAGCTTCCGAAAAAGTACATCGCGTCACCCATCCTGCGCGAGGTAACGGGAAGCCTTGAGCCGCTAGCTCAGCGCCGAACAATAGCTTCCTTGGCCGCATTCTACCGTATTTACCACGGCGAGTGTTCTGAAGAGCTCTTCAATCTGATCCCACCCTCTTCCTTCCGATCCCGAACGACTCGTGCCGGGCAGAGATGCCACCCCCACACAGTGGATAGCATGTTCGCGAGAACCGAACGTTTTAAACGTTCGTTTCTCTGCCGAACGATAGTGGCCTGGAACGCCCTGCCTGTGCACGTGTTTCCTCCCACATATAATCCTGGGTTCTTTAAGCGGAGCGTGAAGAGGCACATCAGTAGGTCGTCAAGTTGAGGGCCACTCTCAATAGTAATGTGTGCTGTGAGAGTGGCCCACAATCGCTAGACGTCGTCACGACTTACCACCAGGCGGGCGGCGTCAATTTGGCGAACCAAATATAAAAAAAAAAAAAAAAAAAGCATAGCCCTGACCTAGCACCCTGTGATTTCTGTATTTTCCCCAAAATCAAAGATTTAATGAGAGGTTTCACTTTTACCAACTCCGAAGAGGCAGTGATAGCGTTCAATCAGCACGTAGAAAACATGCCTTCAGATCTGTGGTCCTCCTGTTTTAAAAAATGGTTCGATCGCATGAAAAAATGTTTAAAATGTAAAGGAGAGTATTTTGAAAAGCAATTAACATAATATTTTGGTTTTAACATGTTGTTTTTTTAAGTTACGCAAAACTTATAGTGTGACCTACGTATATATCTAAATATATATACATAGACAACACCCAAAGTCCGAAACAAACATTTGTGGATCACACAAGTAGGTATTTGATTCGACCGCGAAACTCCGGAGTCGAAAGCCGATGCATTTAATTACCGTCCACGCCACCGAAGCAGTCACGCTGATACCTAATCTCTGTATAGAGATTAGGTATCAGCGTGATGTCCGTCTGTTTGTATAGACAGACGGACATAAATCACGCCTTTATCCCTGACAGGGTAGACAGAGGCGCTTATAACGCCCATATTATGTCGCCAGTCACTTCGTTACCCTCACGTAATAGGTGGCGAGCCTATTATAGTTGCTGTTTAAAGGAACCAGAGCCACGTCCGTGTGTCTGCAGGTGCACCCCGCGTAGGTGAGGATGACTGGCGACCGAGCAATGAGCTTAATTTTCAACCGACTTCCAAAAAAGTAGGAGATTCTGTATGTTTTTTTTAATTAGTTTTTTATTTTTGTTGATTGATTCTTTGGACTAGGTGAAACGATTTTGATTCTTTTTTAATTGAAAAGTACTACGTCGGTTATTGTGTCAATTTATGACGTGTATTTTATATTTGAACTAGCTGATAGCCGCAGCTCCGCCCGCGTTATATAGTTTACTCGTTCCCGGTTCTATATTCCGGTAAAATACAGAGAGAAATGTTCAATATAAACCTTTAAAAATTATTAATAACACAGTCTTTTGGTCCTGAAGGGTTAACATTATGTTATGACAGTTCTGTCATTCTGACATTCAAAGCCAATGAACTTCCTAATTTCAATCTCCCTGTTTCCCCATCATAATTACCCCCCCCCCCCAAACCCCCCCCCCACCCCCCCCCCCGTTTCGATTATTTACCCTCCCCTTTCACCCTTTACTGACACCGCGGCACAACACGAAAAATTTATGACACCGTAATAAATTAATAAAAAAACCATTAGAAGGTTAACATTTGAAATTAATTACTTTTTATACAAAAAACGGTATTAGCATTTCCAATTATATACACCTGGTGCTTCCATTGTCGAAGGATGGAAATTATGTCTTCATTTTCATAAGATTTATTGCGTTGTTGTAATTTACGAATTAGCTTCTTGTGTACCAAAGTAATTATCATTTCATCAGATATTTCTAAAACCAATGGGTAGGTTGAAGTACAGGTTGTTATGGCTTTAGCTTTGCAATAGGCCTACCAAATTACTGGAAAAGTGTGGGTGTACCTAATGTACCTCTGCCTACCCCTTCGGGGATATAGGCGTGTTGTTTATCTGTTGTTTATCTGTCAATTATAATAGGTAGGTGAATAACAGAGATAGAATTATTGTGACGAATAATAAACTATTTTTGAAATCGGATACACGCTACCTTAGTTAGTGGAGGTACTAACATTATACCACTTTTATATTGTAGATTATTTTTGTATAATCCGAGACGCCCAGGACTTTAATTACCATTGCGGCTAGGACGTAAGATTTTGTTGCCTTTCATCAACATTTCAACGAGTTTAATTTTTTTTCAAAACTACAAATAGCTGCAACTGTTCCTACTACTACTTCCAACTGTTTAACCCATCATAAATGTGCCCGATGACGGCAATAGGCTTGTCCCCTATTGCGTGGGATTAAAAATACTGGCAAATTGTGGGTGTGTTATGCACCTCTGCCTACCCCTTCGGGATATAGGCGTTATATGTGTGTGTGTGTGTGTGTGTGTGTGATTTTTGTTCTTTTAACCGACTTTTCAACTGACTTCCAAAAGTAAGGAGGAGGTTTAGTCCCATTCCAACAACTATTTGGTCTCATTTCGGTAGTTTGAAGTCATTTGCTCTGTCAATTTTTGATGTGTATATTTAATGTTTGTCAAGGTAACAAACATTAAATAGACACACTGTCATATCACACTTTCCGATTAGGTGAACCGATTTGGAAAATTCTCTTTTTAATTGAAAACTGGTGCTTTGTTGGTCGTATTAAAGATTGGTCCCATTCCGACGACTATTTGGTTACATAAAGACAATTTTTTTTTCCTAAACATTATTATCAAAAACATAAGTTTTGATAAGAAGGGGCTCGTGGTCTAGTAGTAACCGACAATGTTAACACATTGCAAAAGTTAAGCAACATCGACTCAGGCCGGTCGTAGGATGGAAGACCATTTCTTAAGACACTGAGACCCCTTCGGGCCTCGGAGAGCACGTTAAGCCGTCGGTCCCGGTTGTCATACAAACATCTATGGCAGTCGTTAGGGGTAGTTAGAGCCCTAAATCAAAAATCCGACCGGTCTAACTGCAGAACTTCACAAAGCCGACCCCAACTGCGTTGGGAAAAGGCTCGGTGGATAATGATAAGTTTTGATAAGACTCGGGAAGCCAGAAAGCTATTCCGCAAAAGCGGAACCGAGGTCGGCAGATAGTCAAAAGCGTAACCTTATTAAAATGTAATTTGAGTAACATCTACAATTAGTCCGGAGATATTTAACTAAACTGTATTATAATAAGCCGTAAAAATTTGAGGCGGGCAGTAAATTTTTATGACCCGTAAAATGTATACTTCTTTTATACATAATCATATCAATTTTTATACACACGTATGGGATAGTTATTATAACAAGTATTTTGATAATCTACTACTAATTAAAACTGTAAAATTGTAAGTTTATGAATAGGTAGGATACCGTGTATGAAGCTACTGAGGGGTGTTCTTTGATTTTTCTGTAAGCACTATAATTTGGTTATAAAAAATACCATTGTACTTTTTTTTTAAATAAAAGATGTATGTAAATGTAAATCAAACTGCCGTTACCGGGCACACATATAATGGGTTATGTCCAAAATAGCCGAATTAATTTAATAAAAAGTAACGGCTTTTTTCAATTGCAATTTTGAAAAAAAAAATTACCCGTTGCCTTGCGATGTAATGTTGATTAAAGGCAACGTGTTACGTTGTGCACTGCCAGCCGCTACGGCACAACCAATTAAAGTCCTGGGCGTCTGGGACTTCGACTTCGAAAAAATGTCGTAACCAATAATTTTGTCTATATTCCATCCTCAAAATCGAACATCCATCATCATCGGCGTCGCCCGCTTGATAAATTACATACTAAAACCTTCCTCAAGAATGACTCTATCCATTGGTGAAAACCGCATCAAAATCCGTTGCGTAGTTTTAAAGATCTAAGCATACATAGGGACGGACAGACTGCGGAAACGACTTTATTTTATTCTATGTTATGATACTATAGGCTATATTATATCACGCTACAGCCAATAGGAACTAAGCAAAAGTGAAAACATTTGAGAAAGAAATCAAAGCGAGAACATTCTTTTTTAAAATGTTGCTTAGTACCTAATTATGGTAGATAAGGTACATTCCAATTAAAACTAGACTTTACTATAATTCCAAGCAGTGGTTATTTGACGCCAGGCATTCAATTCATTAATTATAAATTAACCATAGTCATGAGAGAACAATACACCAAACAAACCAAAGGGAGATAATAGGGAATAGTATTACGTACTGGAGGGGCGGATTCACATCCTTCAATATAGATTTGTTTACTCGCGGCACCCCATATATCAAAAGGGTTCACACAAGCCTCTGAACTGCCACAAAAACAATAATTCAAATATCCCTCACTGATTATAATTTAAGTTTTCAATAAACATACAAAAATATTGAGATGTTTTTCAAATATTAAATGCAACAAGTCCGTTCCGAAAAATACTGCACTTTTGTTCTTAATTTTTTATTTATCTATCATATAAAAAATAATAACAATATAAAATCGTGCATGAGCATTATAGAAACCTCGGCGGTTTATAACTAATACTAATTTGAGTCTACTACAATATACAACATTTACCTAACTAATCTTGACTAAATAACAGCGAACGGAATAAAAAACCATCGTTCACAGCTAAATGCTAAATATACATTATAGGTAGGTACTTCAATATTCATGATGTTAGGGATTTTAGAAAGTGGTTTTTTAACTTATGTTTTACATTTTGGGGTACAACGCTGTCCAAACATTGCAATTCCGGCGGTAGTTCGTTAATAAATCTAGGAACTAGGTAAACAGTCGTTCACTCGCCGTATGTATTATTAGCGCCGTGTGAGCATAACTTGTTTCGAGCTACAGCCCGAGTATATACATGTATATACATGTTTTATTTTAATTCGATATTTTTGATCGTGACAGTTTTCTTTTAATAACATATACTTTACCTGAATTTGAACTGGTAGGATTTTGCAAAAGTTAAAGAGGCCATTATCGTCAACATCAAACTGCTGTTTAATATTTGTGGATACAATGTTACGAAGAATTCGCCGCTGAACCGCTGACTTCACTATGCTATCTATCAATATAGTAAATTTAATGTGCAGTATTTTTTACAATCAATTCTCAATTCTCCATTATCGGTCAATCATTATTACCTATTAAATTTACCAATACCGATCTCTAGAGCTGCAGAACTCTTCCAGACCCTCTTGGCAAAATGAGAAATAAAAAACAGTAGAGTACAATACTGAAGAAATCTTAATATTTTTTAGACCTTTCTTTTAGACCTACGCGAAAATAATATAATAACAACTATATTTTAATTACCGACTCAGCCGTACTATACTCGTACAGTAACCAATCTACCCAAGTTACAGAATAGGTAGTGATGTTTCATGTAATTAACAAAACATGCGGCCACGTCAGTTTTTTTATTAGAATGAAAATAAACAGTAACTTAAGTTGATGGGCAGGTGCACCACTTGTAGATAGGGTTTAGTAAGATCCCTAAAATCTTGGTGAGACTCCGATACACTATAGATGTAAGCACACAAATGGCACGGTTTGACCCAAAAATATGGGTTTACAACATAACAGCGGAATTAACATAACTAGTTGTCGTTTTATAAACAAATAATATTGTGTATACAAACACTATATTTTATATCTTGAGCTGACAATCAAAGCCCATTCAAGAAGTCATAAATATAATATTGACTGTACGTCTTATTGCAAGAGTCAACAAAGAGACCTTAAATTTCTCAACGATCAACGAACGATTTCTTGGGGTCATCAGTACCCTGGGGTCACTCGAATGATGTTACAAAACATAATATAATACCTTATTAGCTTCTGAGTATTAGAATATATACAATAGAAACCACTTACCCGTATTCCGTTATAAATATCAACAAGAAACCGGTTCTAAATCTTAGCATATTGTAAATACGGTTAAATATAGAATGATTATTGACTGCACATTGATGTGAAGTAACTTTCAAATGAAATAGGTTAATAGGCTTTTTAACGCCTAAACTTAAGTTACATTTGGTTTTAAACATGAACCATTTAGGCCAATGATTGGTAATTTAATATAGATATGTCACATTGATCTTGTTAGGTGCTTTAAAATTTTCGAAAAATCTCCTTGTAATGGAAAATACTAGGTCACCGCAGTCGCGAAACGTACCGTTACGCTGCAGCATATATTTGGGCGAAGCGAGTTTAAATTCAAAATTCTGTCTTCGTAAGAACCTGGATAATTCTATAAGCTTTCGATGAGTGCATGAAAATCCGAAATCGGACGAGTATTCGCCGAGAAACAATTTAACATAAATCGTAACAAAAATAATTTGAGTCACCCGTTGAGAGCTCCGCTCGCCTTCGGCTCGCTTCGCTCAATAAGAACTACTATATGGATATTTTAGAATCTTACGTAACAGAAAGGACATTCAAGTGAGACATGAGAATGCTTATTCAGATATCAAACAAATGAAAGCTGGTGTACCACAAGGAAGTGTCCTTGGACCTACCCTGTACCTATTGTACACGTGCGATATTCCTGAAATAAGAAACAGCATCATTGCTACATTTGCAGATGACACGGCTATCATGGCTACAAGTGTCATTCACAAAGAGGCAGTGGAGAAGGTATAATTGCCGTCACTGCCATCACCGATTGGACGAAAAAATGGCTAATCAAATTAAATGAGACTAAATCGATTTATATATATATCACTACCCCAAGATCTGAACATACACCGGTATACAGTAACAATCGTCTAGAACCATATAGAAACCATATGAAAATACGAAGAAATACTTGGGTATGAAACTTGACGCAAACCTTCGCTGGAATGCGCATGTAAAAAAGAAACGCCAAGCGTTAGATTTACGCTATAAAAATATGTATTCGCTACTTGGCAGACTTTGTCAGTGAACAACACAGTACTTTTATACAAGCAGGTACTCATGGTATGGACATACGGCATTAAATTTTGGGGCTGTACAAAAAGAACCAGCGTTGAAATAATTAAAAGATTCCAAAATTAGGTGTTTCTGAATATAGTAAATGCTTCCTGGTAAGTTAGAAATGATGACATCCACCGAGACCTAGAAGTGACCCTTGTTTGTGAAGTTATAAAATAACACTTTTTGGAACCAATAAATATTTAAACATTTATCAATATAAATTTTCGCGATTATACTTTACTCGCGTCGTGCTCTTTATTATCGTACTGATACTAATGTGCAAACTTAGTAGAGATAAACGGAGACTAAAATAAAAATAAAATAAAATAAAATAACGTTTATTATCTTTGAAATTTTCAGAAAATTATTTAGATTCGTCAGAAGTTGGTGTGACTCTACCGAGGGTTCCAAAATGCAACGAGACTGAGAAGAGCCCTCAAGAAACTCAGCTCGGCTATTTTCAAAATATTTCATCTTAAATCTAATACAGAGTTATTTAGAAAGGAGCAATTCGTTACGTTGTTACAACCAGGCCGCCTTGTCATCTAAGAAATCATTAATACTATAATAAGCTTTATGGCACAATTTACTTTTTATTAGTTTTTTAAATTTATTGACAGATAAATTTGCTATTTCGGTTGGCAATGTATTGTACATTCGAATAAAGTTCCCCGCAAAAGAATTACTCACTTTATGAAGCCTAAATTTAGGAACAGCCAGTTTATCCTTATTTCTTAAGTTTAGATTATGATTAACTACATATACTAACATTGCACAAATAAAGTTCCGTCAGTCATATAATTGGGACCACATTATAAGGGTGAGCCTATTACACTGCTCCTAGTTACACAAAGTGTTCCTCCTTCTGTAAAGCGACACGATATCCTTGTGTGGGCAAGAGCCTCCTTTTTACGATTGTTAAAAGCAATGACATATCTGTTTTCTGGTCTATGGTCTAAAATACAGCAGTCTTAAAAACAAATTACAGCTTTTTGTTTGTCTACGCACGTACAGTAGCCACTGGGTAATATATATTAATGACAACTTGCTGATATTGTGGTTTACGATAATACTTTCCAGTGATTTATTGTGAACAGACCTTTAAAATTATTGTCGAGAAAGTTTTGTTATTTTAAAAACTATTTTGTGTCGTAATATCATAAGTATTTTTACTTGTCAATAAAAGTTTAAGCAACGCCACAGCCATTTATGTTAGACTGATATGATGACAGCTGGTTGAATGGAATTTTAGAATTAGTTTTCTATATTTTCGCTTTTTCTAACAGGTTAGTCAGATGTATACCTATTAGGTGGCTAACCTAATTCCACTAAAAAGACACTTAAGCGTCTACTCAAGCCTTATCATTTGATAAGCAGGTACCACTTGTAGGTGAGGTGGGTTTGGACCCAGAGAGTAAGTAAGATAAAGTTACGAATCTGACGTAATTTGCGTTAGAAAAGTATATAATTTTTAGTCATATCCCTATTAAGCAATCAATGTTTTAAGATAAGTACCATAATAAAACACTGAAGATCATACTTAAATAGACGGAACTGCGAGCAAAAGTTATAAAAAATTATCTATAAATTTTATATTACACGATGAAACCCTAAAGATGATTTATGAGATAAACATTTTTGCTATTACATTTTAACTGTGATTGCAAAATGATTATAGGTTTTCAATGATACTATAAAATGCGTTTGTAATAAAAAAGTGCATGTTACTTTTTTATCAAACTCTGGTCATAAAATCACATACAGCCCAACGGCATATTTTAAATGGTTACTATAATGATATACGTTCGAAGATGCTCTACTACAATCTAAGGGGCCCAAATCATATATCTTCCTATTTATTTGGTGGGTACTACAAAAAATAAACATCTCTGTCTTATACTTCAGGTATACATATTAGAGACTTGTAACAAGTGTCTATACAGAAGTATAGACACTACTTGTAACAACACATTAGCAATAACACTTTATGTAAGCGGACGCCTTCGCCCGCTTGAGAAATTATATACAGAGAAACCTTCCTCAAGAAACACTGTATCCATCGGTGAAAACCGCATCAAAATCCATTGCGTAGTTTTAAAGATCTACGCATACAAACGGAACGA
Source organism: Nudaria mundana (assembly GCA_963556515.1). Taxonomy (NCBI): domain Eukaryota; kingdom Metazoa; phylum Arthropoda; class Insecta; order Lepidoptera; family Erebidae; genus Nudaria; species Nudaria mundana. The sequence continues at coordinate 19,217,152 of OY748301.1, forward strand.
GCGACTTTGTTTTACACTATGTTATGATTATGATTAGGCTAGCTTCTGCCAGTGGCTATACCCGTATGGTTAAGTTTACTCTTACCTGATTCCAACGCAGACACTTCTCTGGAATAAAAATAGTACCTACACTGTTTACCTAAAGCACCAATATAGAAAAAGAATTTTCAAAATCAGTCGAGTGGATGCAGAGATTACTTCCTACCTTACAAACTTTACCTCTAAATAATAATAAATAGAGATAGTAAATATAGAGTAAAAAATCGGAAGTTTAGCAAGTAATATTAATAAGAAAGTAGATCGATATAATCTGGATACAACACCAGCAGAATGTTCCGGAAGAAATAGAACACAAGTTGTGGAATCACAAAAACTAAGTGCCCTAACTCACAAGCGCGATTCAAAAGTTTTCACATAAGTGAACGCCTCAACTTGTGTAAGTTAGTTGGAGTTGACTTCGGTTTTATTCACTCAGTGTCGTCGATGTAGGCAGTTATGGTAATAATACTAAGTTGTACGTAACAAGTGTACGGATGGATGGATTTCTCGTTTAGTTGAGTGAATACGTTTGCACAAGTACAGATTTGACTTTGATTTGTGTTTTGAATATTTCAAATTAATTGTCTCGTGAAATTAATTGAGTTTCATCTCTACAGACGTATTTGTGTATATACTGAGTATTTCTGAGTTCACACCGTTTGTAATGGCCCATGTGTGTCAGACGGAGATTTTGATTGTCCATAAAATTTACCATTAACTTCTGATAGTGAGGAAAAGCTTGTCTGTCAGTCATAAAATGTTCGACAGGTCTGGCTGCTCTGTCATTATGTTAAACTGAACGATGACCGCACAAGGATCAATACTTATTATCGCTTGTCATTTTGACAGTAACTTAATTAAGTTTTTTAAGTACTTACCATAAGTACCAACTTGTACAGTATAAAATTATAAGTGATAAAAGCAAAGTTGGTGATTTGTGTGTCGTTGTGTTATCTGCGAACTCCGTAAGCAATGGATAGATTTTAATATCGGGTTTCATTATCATTTATAGCCAACCTCGTCTGCAAATGATGCACCTGCCGATCAAAGGAATCTAGTCAACATAACAGTTGATAGTAAGTTGCCTATTACGTGTAAATTTAAAATTATAACGAAATGAAGGCGTATAATTTGCCTCAGCCTACCCCCACTAAACATACGTATAGATGTAGCGTTTTTCCACCAAACCACATACGAAGACATCGCAATTGCTATCTATAAATATAAGTATTATTATTTACCTACTTCAGGCCATACCTATGAGAGTCATCTACTGTGGATGATTAGAATTACGTCAATCAAAAAAGGATGAAGACAATAATATTAGATAGCAATTGCGAAAGCTTCAGTTGTAGATATTTAAGAAGAAGAATGAGTTTACACAGTTTGTATAAAACAAACTATACATTAGTTTGTTGTAAAAAAATGTTTAACTAAAGATTAAACCAGTTTCTTCCTGAGCTCCACACCTCAGTCACGTAGTAGCTTGTACAGAAGTTTTGATCTATAAAGCAGTTTCTCACGCACAACTCAATGTGATGCTCATACCTGCCCCTCGTCCATTAATAAACATCAGATCCGTGCCTCATGTACACGTTCAATATTGATGCCATATAAATATGTACATATAAGATATGCATATAACAGTGCACACGGCACCGCTCTGCAAAACAGGGGTAAGTCGCAATTTAAAAAAAATTACAAATAATTTAATAAATCATAAACAAGCAAAGCAATCTTAAAGAATACCAGCCATCATTTCTAAATCATGAAATTCTCAAAAATAGAGATAGAGATGAAACCCGAAGATGTTGATAAAACCCCTTAGCACCATTGAGTAGATACATAGATACTTATAATAATATCTGTTTAAACTATAACGGTTGCTATTTGAACACTGTAAACTAGACCCTTGTCAATTTTATTATTACAATAGCAATTTACTGGTAGTTCGCAGTACGTAACTTGAGCTATCGCACTATTATCATCTCGGGTCAGCTCAGAGAGCCAGGAAACAATCTTTCATAGCCGATCGGTACGGAAATTGAATGGGTGACAACGGATCGATGTAACTCGTTGTTTAAGTTGCTTTGAACTTGATATTGTTTGTTGATGTTAATATTCACGATACTTGCCATTCAAATTCGTTTTGTATTGTGTTAGCACGTTTCTATTTCCATGGTCCGTGGTATTGATTATTATTCTGGTTTTATGATTTCTTCAACCCATTTTCAATTTCTTACTGACTACGCACATCAAGAATAAACATCAAGATTAATATTTTTGAGATAGTCCACAGAGTAAGAGACTTTAATTACTGTCACCAAAATCCACGTACTTACATCCTAACATATCCATCACCTATTGAACTTAGTTCAAAAAATCATTCTCAGTTTCAAAACCAGTCTAAGTAAGCTGGAGGAACAGTTAACTTCGTCCTCTTGCCCTTTAGAACAAGTCTCCGACAGTCTGTCCATCATTTATGTAAGCAAAAACAGCTCTTAGAGTATTAGTAATAGGAATAATCTTGCTAGCAATTCTCATTTCTTGTTGGTAACCGGTTACCGAGACTCATCTCACTACCGAACTACGCGCAGTAGTTATACCTATGTAGACGCAATGATTTTGTTTTATTTGAAAACGCTGATTTATATTTTTGACCGAATTCATTTTGAATAGAAAGGGACTGTTAGAAACTTAATCGTATTCGGCCCCACGTAGGATAGTTTTCGTGTTCTCGATTCCAACGTAGACCTACCATTGATTAGCCTAATATATGCCCAGGGTCTAAATCTTTATTCGTGCCAGTTTTAAGATTGGTACAGTATTTTTGCGTGATTCGGGCATCACGTAAAAAAATACTCTACCAATATTAATGAAATACTTTACATTAATTGGAACATCTCGTGAGCACAGGACGTATCGGAACCGTCATTAAACATTAAAAACATTATGTAGTTTTTATGCCCCCATACCCAATCAAAAAAAGTTCACAATGACAAAAAATGTTTTAAGTTAAGGAATTAATAATTGTGCCAATTGTGGTGGAGATCGGATAAAGACCGCAAATTAAGAACACATAATACCTACAGCACACTACAACATTTCACTGCCCAGGATTGTCACAGGTTGTCTGTAGACTTGTAGCCTAACCCAATGGATCGATTTTTAAGGTGTCATACGATATTACCCGAAAACAGTGTAGACTGTGCAACGTCCGTAAAACCGAAAGCCACACGAGTATTTATTTACTACAACAGAGAAGATAAGTCTGATACACTTTACGAGTATATACTGTTTATAAAGTGTTTTAATAATTTGTCTTTAATGGGAGCTAATAAGGTTTCTCACGAACTCGCCTTGTTTTTTTATTCGACGATCGAAGTGATTTTTAACGTACACTTTTTGCAAAAAATCTTAGGTGGGTCCAGTTAACTAAAATACTAGAACTACTTATAAGGTTATTTTGTTTAAGTTTTACCACGGTGTGTCCACACGTAATAGTCAAGGCAGGTCTAGGACGAAATAATAATAATTATACTTTTGATTTTCATTAATAGAAGCGCGCAGGTCGAGAGTCTTGAGTATTGATCGTGGTTAAATTGTTCTGCCCACACCTTCGACAAATAAAAATAAAATTTCTTAAAGAATAATACCTAATGATTTTGCTCCTTATTAAAATCTTCATGTAGGTACATCAAAACACACACATGCTTTACTTATTCCGCCTAAGTATTCAAATAAACACTGCCCTAAGTTTCTAAACACACATTAACTTAAAGGTTTTGACCCTTACTTATATTAATTAAGAACGCGTCAAAAGCTATGAATATTTCGAGTAACTTTTGAATAATTACTTACCACTTGCAAAGTCATATTTAAACGTAACATCTTGAGTTTGAAGACCCTCAGAGGTTACTAATCCATCATCGGGGCTAGTTTGAGCCATAAGGAAACTGACCCCTCTTGAAAGTTTGCCTGAATTGATATTGTAGACGCAATGAAAATTGTAGAGAGTAATCGATTCGCTAGTACTATGATTGTTGAACTTTTGATATTTGTTTGTAGTTTAACTTTACTTAAACTGAAAGCTGGGGTTCTATAGTTGATTAATTCAAAATATACAGGTCCCATTTCATTTCATGAACCAAATAGGCTGTGGAGCCTATTGTCTCTAAAAGAAAATTTTTGACTTTCGTGTTTCGTTCATTACATTTTTTAAGATTACGGTTCGTTATATTTTAGAGCCTCGTCATTTAATTAGCAGGTGCACCTCTTGCATTTCAGATTGGTGGGAGACCCACCTCTAAGATATTAAAAAGACACATTGTCATAACCAAATAACTGCTTAAGTTACTTCTAAAAGATCCTAGTTTTAAAAAGAACACGTAAGACTAGTTTCTGAATTTTCACAAAACATACTACCTATACAAAGTTCTATAGCCAGGTACGCGAGTGTTTAATACCCAGGAATAGAGCCCAAAACCTTGGTCACGAAGCTTATCCAATAAACCATTGCGCTTGCTCTCTCGGGCCAGTGCCATGTGCTAATAAAAACCAGTTTTACAACACTTTATAGTGTACGATATCGCCGACTGGAATAAAAAAACTAAAGAGAATTTCGAGAGAAAGAAATTTTGTTTGGTGTTTAGTACCTATTTAGTAGATACTATTATGTAGATAGATATCATTGGTAAGGCATTTCAGGTGCACTAAACCCCTATTACGGGGACTAGCTAAATAACTGGCGAAATGTAAGCCTTAAGGTCTCTTAACTTCACGTGTGGTGTATTAGTTGCAGCATCTTGCTGGATACTATGAATATGTGTATAAATGAATGTAGTTAGTGATGATTGGAAAAGAGTGGCCGTGAATTTTATACCCAGGTACTTTTCACACAGGCTCAATTTATTGCCTTGTAAATCTGGCTTTAAATGTAACTTATTATATTGTGCTTGTAACATGATATTTTCGCTACACTCCCAAAATACAAACATTTGTTATGAAATAATTGACTGTCATTACTGTCAATAGTCAACTAGCTGTCAATTTCAGACAAGTGAATGGTTTGTACACATCCTACGGCATTATACGCGGTGTATAGCGCTCTCTTACGGATTTAGTGAGAACTTGGCAAACTACTAGTTAGCTAAATCAGACATTTTCTCTTAATAAAGGTAAATGTCTGTGGTAATGCAAATTTTTTCATCTGTCGTTGTGTTTCCGGCTAATAACAAGCCTTACTTGTTAAATCTAGTTTTGAACTGGTTTTTCGAGAATAGTAGATTCGAGAAAGAATAGGAAAGTCGATAAAAAGCCAAGGCGCTCAGTGATCGCCCTCTTTGTTTTCTCTTCATCTCTACGCACTACACCTAATCAAATACACCAGTCTTACTGTACTTTTGGCATATTTTATTGTTTTATACGAAGAAATCTACGAGTGAATAGTCTTTTTCACCGTGATTTGTTACTTGTGATAAGTGCAAGATCCAGTAATTGTCCATCCCAATCAAATTTGGACAGTGTTGTGGAAGTGAGGTTATTTTTTGTTTTAGGCACCTAACGGCGTGTTCCTAACTTGTACTCGTATATCCCTAATATCTTGGCGCCGGGATTTTGAGGTTGTTGAAGTCTCCGAACCAGTACAAAGTCCATCAAGCATACATCGTGCATTAGAGGAACTAGTGAGAGGACATTAGACAAACGATTGACCTTGGGCCCCCAAGACAGCAGTTTGAAGGTCAAACTGCCACCGTCAGCTGACTTCGCAGACCTTCACTCCCTGAGCTAAGTACTTTGATTAACTTGCGTAAACTGGAAGGCGTTGTCTTCGGCAGCTCTCCATCCCTATAAGCATAGGTACCTATTTGAACCTTTCAAAAGCCATCTGCTAAATTCAATATTCAAGACTGTTCTGACTGACTGTACAATATCTAAATTCAACATTGTGTAACTATTTTTAAGGTTATAACAATATACTCTATGTAAACCCTCTAACTGTGCCTTATTGAATTACCTGACATCACACACACCGTTCATATATGAACTGGCGCCCTGGGATAACTACAATAGTCTCATAAGCCTCTCCGTTGATCCAGCTGGTGGGTAAGGTTAACTTACCGTGCTACATGCTGACGTTAATAAGAGTTATTGTTTAACCAACTTTAATAAATTGGAACTTCAGTACATATCTTAAACCTCTTTGCACCCAAACCCTTTTACATCCGTCAAAAAGTATCATCGATTGTTAAATAGAGTGGTTATATCATGTAAAATCTTGTCGTAGTCGTCCCGTGAGGTGTAAACAATCGTCGTCTCGATCACTACTGCGCTACGCAAAACGTGTTTCTAATACGATTCAGAGTATAATTTATGTATATTGCTTTTTGTTTCTGGTCACTCGATATGTTTGGCGATTAAATCTCGTCGAGACGTGGCGCCTCTGATATTTGGGTCTTCGAATTATGACCACTTGCAAGTACTTAAAGACAGCAGCGCGTTGAAAACTACTTTCGATTTGTAGGAAAAGTTTCACCAATTATAAAGAGATAGCTTTGCTTGGAGCCGTTGTCGGCGCCTGGAGATAATTGGCACATTAAAATCTTTCTGTATGTATACCAGAGCGAATCTTGTAACTTTGTGCTTACCCAGAACCTTGAGACTGCGGATCAGAAAAACACTGAACGAGGTGCTTGCATTCAAAACCTAATGGTTGTCCCATGATAGGCTCTGCACCTAATTTTTTTTTTAAATAGTTAGATTTTCACGTATACGCTGACGAAAATGGACTTGTACGAAATTTGGCGCCAGGGAAAAACAAATCAAGGAGAAGAGTTTTGCAGTTTATACATTAGTATTTAACAGAGCAAAGAGTATTTAAAAAAATATAAAATATTTAAAAAAACTGAGTTTAAAAGTAAAATTGTTAAAATATGGCCGGTTTCTAGGTGTTCATCATAAGTTTTTGGGGAAAAACACCATAAATGGTTAAATTAATGTTTGGTTAGTTTTTTTTTGGTGATACCAGTCCTGTCGCTGGCAGTACAATGTGGTGACAATGATGCTTAGTGCCAGGAACAGGCATATTTTTATTAGTTTTGTTTGGTTCGAAACGTTTTCGTTGCCCAACCTCGTTTTGTACCTGTTCGTGGCACTAAGCAACATTGTCACTACATGTACTGCCAGCGACAGGATTGGCATCACCACAAAAAACTAACAAACATTCATTCAACCATTTATGGTGTTTTTCCTCAAAAACTTTTGATGGATCACTGGCTCACAAAGCCCAAGAGAAGGCGGACATGCTCGCAGACCTCTTTGCGGCTAATTCCCGGGTCGATGACCGTGGCCTGCAGCCCCCCGCCATCGCCAACTGTGGCCACACTATGCCTGATATTGTTATCAGGCAATGTGATGTACGGGCAGTGCTGCGGTCACTCGACACGCGGAAAGCCAGTGGCCCTGACGGCATTCCGGCGGTGGTGCTACGAAAATGTGCTGCTGAGTTGTCTCCAGTATTAACGCGTCTGTACCGCCTGTCATACTCTACAGGCCTCGTGCCGGAGGCCTGGAAGGAGGCGAACGTACAACCGATCCCCAAGAAAGGGGATCGATCCGATCCAGGCAACTATCGACCCATAGCTGTCACCTCAGTCATTTGCAAGGTGCTCGAGCTTCTTATTAATAAGCAGCTCATGCGATACCTGGAGGATCACTCGCTAATCAATGATCGGCAATATGGCTTCAGGCCAAAACTATCAACGGGTGACCTCCTGGCATTCGTCACGCATGTATGGGGTGAGGCTATGGAAAAGTTCGGCGAGTCCTTGGCTGTTAGCCTGGACATCGCCAAAGCTTTCGATAGGGTCTGGCATGCTTCGCTCCTTTCCAAGCTTCCGGCATATGGTCTACCTCCTCAACTGTGCAGCTGGATTGCCAGTTTTTTAAACGAGCGCCGAGTGCGGGTCCTCTGCGATGGCCAGGCTTCTCGCTTTTTGCAAGTGAATGCCGGGGTACCGCAGGGGTCCGTACTGTCACCAACTCTCTTTCTTCTGCATATCAATGAAATGCTTTCCCTCGGGAACATTCATTGCTATGCAGATGACAGTACATTGCACGGGAGTTACTCGGTTCGTCCGACGGCGGGGCGATCTGTGATAGAGGAGGAGAGACGACATCTCGTGGGTGATCTCGACCGAAACCTCGATAGTATCTCCCAATGGGGTGCCGAGAACTTGGTCGAGTTCAATGCCCACAAAACACAGGCGTGTGCATTTACAGCGAAAAAATCCCCTTTCCTTCCCCTACCCACTCTTCAGAATGCAATATTACCAATGAAGGACAATCTAGACATCCTTGGCATAGATGTTCGTCGAGAGCTCAATAACACAAAATACATTGAGAGATGTATTGGGCTAGCTTCGCGGAAACTAGGAATACTGAACAAGGTAAAGCGATTCTTTACACCGCACCAGAGGTGTCTGCTGTACAAAACGCAGATTAGACCCTGCGTTGAATACTGCTCTCACCTCTGGGACGGCTCCGCGAAGTATTTGCTGGACGCACTCGACGCTATGCAGCGACGCGCTGTTCGCATTATAGACTGTCTGGAGGTAACGGGAAGCCTTGAGCCGCTAGCCCAGCGCCGAACAATTGCTTCCTTGGCCGCGTTCTACCGTATTTACCACGGTGAGTGTTCTGAAGAGCTCTTCAACCTGATCCCACCCTCTCCCTTCCGATCCCGAACAACGCGTGCCGGGCAGAGATGTCACCCTCATACCGTGGAAACCGTCTTCGCGAGAACCGAGCGTTTTAAACGATCGTTTCTCTGCCGAACGATGGTGGCTTGGAACGCCCTGCCTGCGCACGTGTTTCCTCCAACATATAACCCTGGGCTCTTTAAGCGAAGCGTGAAGAGGCACATTACAGGGTCGTCAAGTTGAGGGCCACTCTCTATAGTATTCCTGTGTACTGTGAGAGTCGCCCTCAATTGCCAGACGTCGCCTCAGCTTACCATCAGGCGAGTGGCGTCAATTTGTCGACCTAAATATAAAAAAAAAAAAAAAAAAAAAAGAACACCTAGAAACCGGCCATATTTTAACAATTTTACTTTTAAACTCTTTTTTTTCTTTAGATTATCTTAATATTTTATATATTTTAAAAAACCCTCTGCTCCGTTAAATACTAATGTATAAACTGCAAAACTCTTCTCCTTGATTGTTTTTCCCTGTCGCCAAATTTCGTAAAAGTCCATTTTCGTCAGTGACATGGTAGCTAAGAAAATTTGTTACTACATAAACGGCACTTTAAAGCAACTGGTGATACTTTTATTTAATAACTGATAACACTAAGAAATTTAAAAAAAATACTTCACTGCGAACAAACCCGAACATAGGTTTTGCAGATCGATTTTCTAAATAAAACGTCAAATTTTCGGATCGACATAATGTAGCACTAAATACATTTAATTACGATGCATAATTACGTTTAAAAAAACCATTTATAATGTAGTTCGTACCTTTGAGTAACAATAATCACAAACGTTGCCAGTTAAAACTAAATACTTTTTTTGTAAAATATTTTTCTGTAAACTGCGGTAAAAGTAATAAATTCACCGATTGCACTCTAAACGTTGAATCACAAAGTGATATCTAATAAACTCGTGAAGTTTGGATAAAAATATTTATATTTCTAAGCACCCAGATCATTACCATTATTAATAAAATGTAGCGGTTGTAATCGGTAACCTTTGCAAAAAAATAATTATTAATTCCTAGATAATTCAAATCGACCACTGTGCGCCGTCGTAAACATAATTTGGTTTGTAATTATTAATACTAAAACAAACTACAAACATAAATGATTGCAAAACAATCAAACAAATTAAATGTTAATACTGTGAGCTCTGCCCGTCCTCAACTTAAACACGAATTAAGCTTTGATACGTTATCTCCCCAGTCTCCCCTTAACAGTATTAAAGTGTGCTGAATAAAACCCTTAAAAGTTTGATAAACTCTTTTTGTAAAAAGTTTTAGTAAGCTAATAATCTAAGTGTAGGTACCTAAGTATCCTAATATTAATCCTAATAATATTAATAAAGTTTAGAGTTTACCAGCAACATTACGCCGCCTCCTGTAGTGGTTACTTCCTTAACTGCTGATAGATGGCGCTCTGAAGTAGCGCCGTAAGTCGCACACTCATAGTTACAATACTGAGCACCATATTATTAGAGTTTCTTCTTGGAAAGGAATAGTCGTTGGTTCAAGCCCAGACCAGAACTGTAGTTTTGCGGTTTATATTATTAAGCTAATACTATCAGGCGTTACTTTTCGGAAGTCCATAGTTAAATAAAATAAATCTAACTACTTTGCAATATTCCGCCACATGCAAATTACCCAACTCTCGTATTTATTCATGCACAAGTCCACCCTCCAATCCCACTTAGGCCGAAAGAATAGAGAAATAATTTTGTGCATGAATAAATACGAGAGTTGGATAATTTGCATGTGGCGGAATATTGCAAAGTAGTTAGATTTATTTTATTTTTGTTTATATTATTGTAAAATTATAATAGAAGCTAAGAGTTTGTTTAGTTTGATCAATATTTTCATGCTGATTAGTTCATGTTTCAAAAGCGAAGGAATGAGTATGTTCTCTATTGAGATCCCCATGTCCTAATGTCGTATATATAAAGTGGGGCCAACAAAGCATCTGGCGAAATATCGTGTCGGCGTAATGGTCGTCTTTATAAGAACCTCTGCTCACTTACGGGGTTAAATGCGTGATTTTGTGATATTATCAAATCAATAAGCAGTTTCGAAGATATACGCACATTCGATATCGTATCGGTATATCCTTTCATCACTGGTTAAGTGATGAAGCATTTGTAGCTGTAATTAAGTATGCCTTACTTATCTCGAGCACTTGGCAAATAAGAATCTCATCGGTACATTTAACCGTAAAGGCTACGATGCGGTTTTATTTGCAGTTTATTTTTACGAGTTTTTAGATAAACTATCCGACTAGCTCCGCCTGTGTGGAATCGTTTTCTCGGTTCCGATCCTCACGGGAACTTAAAAACATTAAAAATTGTGATAAAAAGTAGCTTAAATATTTGACCAAGGTTTTAATCGATCTTTATACGATTTTACATCAAAGTCTATATGCAATGTTTACATTACTAATCTATATTTAATTTTCAAATAAAAACTATGAATTTATGTACATACTTTTTTTTTTTTTTTAATTCCGCGGCCCAAGGCCGCGGCCGCTCTAACTTCCGTTGCCGGGCGTCTCTGGTTACTAGCAGAGGGTATGTCCAGTGGCGACCGGCGGACTTTGACCACCTCTGTGGTCTCTGCGGGTGTTTGGTCGGGACGAGAATCCCGCGTCATTGGGGTCGGGTTTTATCCCGCGTCAGTGAGTGAATCTGGTTGCGTGCTATGGGGCAAAGGCCCCGCAGCACGCAACCCTTCTCGCCTGCTTCTGTAAGGACGGTGGGTGGCGATCCCGCCGTCCTCAGGCCCCGATCATGGAGGACGATAGTCTTGGGCGTAGTCGCGTAGTCTGGGGCGGCCTGGCCGCCGACTACGGAACTCGGCGGGGAGGGTACGCTCCCTCTCCCTCCCGGCCGCCTCCTTCGCGAGCATGACTTGCTCGCAGAAGGACACGGCCGCGTTCCACATACTCCCGCTGGATACCATGGCTTGAAGCATGGTCCCCAGCGAGAGGGTATCCACGCCCAGACCCACTACGAGGTCCCGGCGCTGACTCGCCCACGCTGAGCACTCCACCAACGTGTGGAGTGCGGTGTCGTCGTCGGAAACCTCGCAGTGTTGACACCGGGGTGTGACCTCACGATGCATGCGAAACAGATAGCTACCGAAGCATCCATGCCCGGCAACGATCTGCGTCGCATGGTACGTGAGGTCACCATGCTCCCTCTGCAGCCAATCGTCCATGATCGGTCTCTCCGCCGCGATGATGGTGGCACCCCCCTTGGGTTGCTCAAGTCGCACCCTCCATGACTCCATGAGATCCTGGCGGAGTTGGGACCGCTGGTCCTCGATTTCTCGAGACGCAGGCCTGTGGTCCCGCTCCAGCGCCATTGGAACAATGACGCAAGGGCTCTCGCTTCCAGGTCCCATGGAGGGGTCCCGGCTAAGAGACATGCAGCCTCTCCGGAGATCGTGCGGTACCCCCGTATGGTTCTGACGGCCAAGGTTCGAAGTGGTCTGTTTAACAGAGTCACGTTCCCCTTGACAGCCAACCTATCCGCCCATACGGGAGCCCCGTATAGGGCCATACTCCGCACGATCCCCAGGTACAGTCTCCTGCAGGAGGCGTTGGGTCCCTTTAGGTTGGGCATCAGTCAAGAAAGCGCGACCGATGCCTGCTGCCTGCGTCACCTTGGGGACCAAACTTCGGAAATGTGGTCCGAAGTTCCATCGGCTATCAAGTACGATCCCTAGGTACTTCATCGAGGGCTTGATGCCGATGCTAACGCCTCGTCGCTGCCGCGTCGTCTGGGCGGCGACGCCTCCAGCGAAACCTGGTGTACCGGCGGCGGGCGGAGATGCATGCTGCGCGCCGCTCTGCAATCTCCGGCGACCACCAGTACACCTGCTTCCTGGCCGGTCTGGGTGTAACCCTAGGCATCGCCGCATCACAGATTTGCGACATGGCTCTCCTTAACCACTTCGCCTCGGCATCCACATCGGCAGGCCGGTCCGGCGCCGGAATCCAGGCCTGCACGATGGATGCCTCCAGGAGAGCCTCCCGATCCAGATGGTGAAGTGCCCAACGCGGATCACCGCCTGTGGGAGGTCAGGTGGGGGGACGACATCGAACCGGATGTATCGATGATCCGCGTGCGTCTCCTCACCCTCCTCCACGCGCCAGCCTGTAATACGGAGGGCGAGGTCAGGGGATGCGAACGTTACGTCCACGATCGATTCCCCCTCCCCGCCACCAAAAGGTGGCGTTCCCCCGTGTACCGGTGACATTCCCCCGGTTGAGGACCACCAGACCACGTGTTCTGGTCCAGTCCTCAAGAAGCCTCCCCTTGTCCCTGGTTTCCCGGGAGCCCCACGCCTCAGTCCAGGCGTTGAAGTCTCCCAGGAGCAGGACAGGGCGAGGACGGCACGCAGCGAAGACGACGTCGAGCTCAGTGAGCCATAGCTCAAACTGAGACTCGTCAATGTTCGGTGAGATATAGGTGGCCACGACTGCCAACCCATCATAGTCCGCCGCAACACACCCGCAGCCCCTTGCAATGATCGCAAGGCGCGAGTTGTCTGCGGCGGACCCACCAAAGATACAACAGGCCGAGCCGTCCTCGTCCACCGGGCTTCCCGGGTGGACGTAGTACGGCTCGGCGACCACGGCCAAGTTTATGGACCACTGCCGGATGCTCTGGTACAGAAGATCCTGAGCAGCACGGCAGTGGTTCAAATTCACTTGCAGGATACGGATACGGGTGTCGGACATTAATTGACGTCCATAACCGCATCCCGCCGCGAAACAACTGGCCGCGCAAGGACGGCACCCCCACCGCTCTCAGCGGACAGACGAGGTTTTGGCCTCGAGGCGGCGCAGGTTGTGCTGCCGACTCGGTGATCCGCGGTCTTGCCCTCCGCCTCGCATCTAAAGCAGCGAGGCGGGGCGTCACAGGCACTTGCCTTATGACCGGACCGGCTGCAGCGGAAGCACCGATCGCCCACGGTGACTTCCGCTGTACACTGCACTCCGACGTGCCCCACCACCATGCACCGGAAACATCTGGTTTCCCGGGCACGAAGGAGGTGCACCTGCGCCTTTAGGAAGCCCCCTACGAGGACGCTTCGTCCGTCCGCCACTTTCAGTGCCGCCGCGACGGGGCACTGGACGACTGTCATCCCGTGACCAGTGGAGCCGAAGGAGATATCTCCAGCCTTTACCTGGTCACGGGGGCAGCCGCCCGCCTCCACGACAGCGGAGACAACTTCCTCCGTCGTGGCCGCGTCATCCAGACCCGTGCGGCGCATTTGGTGGGTCTGGTGACGCGGACGGCTTCTTCGTCCAGCGAGTCCCTAAGCTGAGCCGCTAGGGCATCAGCTTTAGGGCCGCTGGAGGCACCGGAGACCTCGAGGAGGCGAGCCCCGGTGCGTGTCGTCTTGCAATATGTACATACTGGTGTAATTCTTTAAAACCACATGGAAGTTGAGGTATCTTTCTACTTTGTTTCTTTATGAATTAGATATCTCATTCATATCCAACACAATTGTTTTTTTTAAGGTCATATCAATTAGTTAATTTAAAACTGATCAACTATGGTAGCAGGAATAGACGAATCGACAATATATGATAGTAAGTTTTTTCCTTATGTATCTCATTAATTGTCGATTTATAAAATTATATCTGCTATATAGTAATGGTAAGTAAGATGTTCAAACTTTTTAAAATAATTGCATTATTCTCGCAAAAATATAAGACATTAAAACGTCGACAAATGTTTCACCTCTAAACGCCTCGTTTAGAGGTGAAACATTTGTCGACGTTTCTCAAGACTGTCTCAGAGAGAACATTTGGCTCTTCTCTCTGAGACAGTCTTGAGAATGCCTCGTTTAGCCACTTTTAAAATAATTGCATCATTCTCGCAAAAATATAAGACATTAATGCCCGTTTTCACCAACTATACTTAAATCACCTCCTAACTAAGAGCCCCCTAACGTAGGAAGCCCCTAAATATATTACTTATCTAAGTTCGTTTTCATCACCCTAAGTGACACCTAAATAAGGGCCTCCTATTTTATAGTGCTGGCGAAAACCGTAAGTGTTTTCAAAATATGTTTTTTTGCAAAATTTAATTTAATATTGATTATTATTACTTACATAGAAATATAAATGTGATATAAAATAATTTTTTTGCATGTTATAGATTTATTTATTTAAAATATTATGTGATTGGTGGCTGAATAGGTGAATTCCTTTGCTACAAAATGTCAAATTGACAACTGTCATATAACACATTGACTGATTACGCGTCACGCTACGCGTCTCTCTCTCTTGGTAGAGTCGTTGAGGTTAATATTACTATTCGCCGAATAGTAATATTAACCGTAATAATAATAAGTAAATGCGAATAGTATTCGCATTTACTTATTATTTCTATACACAATGGCTGACACTGATGCCGCCCATATCAGATACTGTTTGTAAATGACTACCTGTGGCATAGAACCTCAAGGCACAAAACAATTGATTTATAGGTGGTACTGATTTATTTCTGAAAAGTCAAATGAATAAATGTAGAGATTTTTTTCAATTCGTATGTTAACAATAACATATAGGTAAGATAAAATCTATTTGCACTTGTATGTGCATAAGTTAGTAAAAATTTAACCAAAAGATATCTAAAATAATAATACTATCGCTTACCTGTCATCAGGATATTCCAATAATTGTTCAATTTTACTTAATAAAAAGATAACAGTCTCCTTACTTAACCTAAATCTTGTGAAAAAATCTTTATAGTCATATTTTGTAAATAAATCTGGTCTATTACGGTAAATTTTCGGTCTATTGAATAAACTAGTATTGTTTATCATTTCCACAATCTCAACATTATTTAAAAAATCCCATAAATCCTCCTCCATTTCAATAATTTAAACAAAACGTGAGTAAATATGCGCAAAGTTATTCTGTAACTTTGTTAGGGGGTGAACATTCGGGCCCCTAAATTTTAAGTAACACCTAAGCAGTTAGGTGTCCCCTAAGGTTTGGTGAAAACGAAAATGTCACTAAGGGTTACCTAACTTAGATTAGGTGGCCCCTAAAATTTAGGGGATGTTGGTGAAAACGGGCATTCTCAAGACTGTCTCAGAGAGAAGAGCTAAATGTTCTCTCGGAGACAGTCTTGAGAATGCCTCGTTTAGAGGTGAAACATTTGTCGACGTTTTAATGGCTTATATTTTTGCGAGAATGATGCAATTATTTTAAAAAGTTTGAACATCTTACTTACCATTAGTAAATTATTACATTAGTAGTTGTAGCAAAGGAATTCACCTATTCAGCCACCAATCACATAATATTGTAAATAAATAAATCTATAACATGCAAAAAAAATATTTTATATCACATGTATATTTCTATGTAAGTAATAATAATCAATATTAAATTAAATTTTGCAAAAAAACATATTTTGAAAACACTTACGGTTTTCGCCAGCACTATAAAATAGGAGGCCCTTATTTAGGTGTCACTTAGGGTGGTGAAAACGAACTTAGGTAAGTAATATATTTAGGGGCTTCCTACGTTAGGGGGCTCGTAGTTAGGAGGTGATTTAAGTATAGTTGGTGAAAACGGGCATTAATGTCTTATATTTTTGCGAGAATGATGCAATTATTTTAAAAGTGGCTAAACGAGGCATTCTCAAGACTGTCTCAGAGAGAAGAGCCAAATGTTCTCTCTGAGACAGTCTTGAGAATGCCTCGTTTAGAGGTGAAACATTTGTCGACGTTTTAATGTCTTATATTTTTGCGAGAATGATGCAATTATTTTAAAAAGTTTGAACATCTTACTTACCATTACTTTGTCATGGATTTTCGCCAGGTAACACCTGATTCTATCCGATATTTTATTTTATTTTATTTTTATTTTATTTTATTCTTTTAGGAAAACTTACAGCTAAAATACAAAACAAGATAAAGATAACATAAAAAGGCCAATTAAAAGTTCTTAAGCTGATTAATGTTCGTGCAAAATAAGTCCAAATCATGCGTATGACAAAGTGAATTGAACGCTCGACACACTCTGATTAAGTATGAGTTCTGTCTATAAGTGCAAGTTGTTATAGGCACATACAGTAGCTTCGGTCTCCTAAGACGCACAGATGACACACATAATCCAATCGTACTAAGCAGCTCACAACAATCGATCGAGTGATTCAACAGTTTGAACAGGAGGGTCAAATCGGCTATGCTTCTACGTTCATATAAAGGTAGAATGTGAAACCTCCTACACCTGCTCAGATAGTTAGGTAAAAAGGTCCCAGATCTGAACTGTATATATCGCATAAACTTTTTTTTGAATTGCTTCCACTCTATCAATATAAATATTATACACAGGATTCCACACCTGCGAGCAATATTCGAGATTACTGCGAACAAAAGCACAGTACAGTATTTTGATGGTTTTGACATTCTTAAAATCAACTGGGACTCTTTGGATGAATCCCAGAGCTTTCCCGGCTTTTTTAATAATATTATCTATGTGGTCATCGAACAGCAATTTTGAGTCAAAAACCACACCTAGGTCCCTAATAGTACTTACTCTGGTCAACGGCATATTAGCCAACGTATAATCGAAATACACAGGATTCGGTCGACGCGTGAAGGTGCATAGATAGCATTTAGGTATATTTAGATCCAACCTATTGTCAAGACAGTAATTGTGAAAACGGTTAAGGTCAGCTTGTAAGTTATAGGCATCCTGTAAATTTTGAATTTGGGACATTATCTTCAAGTCATCAGCAAACATAAGTATCTTAGAGTACTTAAAACATGAAGATATGTCGTTAAATAAAGATATTAAAGAGCAAAGGCCCAAGTAAGGAACCTTGGGGAATTCCTGAGGGAACACTTCTGGCCCGGGAGGAGTACCCATTCAGGACTACTGTTTGACATCTGTTTTCCACGTAAGATGAGAACCACCTGAAAAGATTACCTCGAATCCCCATACCACGAATTTTACGGAGTAGCAACATATGATCCAGGCGATCAAAACACTTGCTGAAATCCGTGTAAATAGTATCTACCTGACTAGGCTTTGACATAGATTCTGACAGGAAATCACTACATAATAACAAGTTGGTAGTACACGAGCGCCCCTTCATGAACCCATGTTGTTGTTCACTAATATGGGGTCTTAGGGAAGTGTATAACTGCTTGTGGACAATTTTCTTTTTTTTTTTTTTTTTTTTTTTTTTTTATATTTGGTTCGCCAAATTGACGCCGCCCGCCTGGTGGTAAGTCGTGACGACGTCTAGCGATTGTGGGCCACTCTCACAGCACACATTACTATTGAGAGTGGCCCTCAACTTGACGACCTACTGATGTGCCTCTTCACGCTCCGCTTAAAGAACCCAGGATTATATGTGGGAGGAAACACGTGCACAGGCAGGGCGTTCCAGGCCACTATCGTTCGGCAGAGAAACGAACGTTTAAAACGTTCGGTTCTCGCGAACATGCTATCCACTGTGTGGGGGTGGCATCTCTGCCCGGCACGAGTCGTTCGGGATCGGAAGGAAGAGGGTGGGATCAGATTGAAGAGCTCTTCAGAACACTCGCCATGGTAAATACGGTAGAATGCGGCCAAGGAAGCTATTGTTCGGCGCTGAGCTAGCGGCTCAAGGCTTCCCGTTACCTCCGGACAACCAATAATACGGATAGCCCGTCGCTGCATAGCGTCGAGAGCGTCCAGCAGATACTTCGCGGAGCCGTCCCAGAGGTGAGAGCAGTATTCGACGCAGGGTCTAATCTGCGTCTTGTACAGCAGACACCTCTGGTCCGGTGTAAAGAATCTCTTTACCTTATTCAGTATTCCTAGTTTCCGCGAAGCTAGCCCTATACATCTTTCGATGTAGTTTTTATTATTGAGCTCTCGACGAACGTCTATGCCAAGGATATCAAGGTTGTCCTTCATTGGTAATAATGCATTCTGAAGAGAGGGTAGGGGAAGGAAAGGGGATTTCTTCGCAGTAAATGCACACGCCTGTGTTTTGCGGGCATTGAACTCGACCAGGTTCTCGGTACCCCATTGAGAGATACTGTCGAGGTTACGGTCGAGATCAGCCACGAGTCGTCGTCTCTCCTCCTCAATCTCAGATCGCCCCGCCGTCGTACGAACCGAGTAACTCCCGTGCAGTGTGCTGTCATCTGCATAGCAATGAATGTTCCCGAGGGATAGCATATCATTGATATGCAGAAGAAAGAGAGTTGGTGATAGTACGGACCCCTGCGGTACCCCGGCATTCACTTGCAAGAAGCGAGAAGCCTGGCCATCGCAGAGGACCCGCACTCGGCGCTCGTTTAAAAAGCTGGCAATCCAGCTGCACAGTTGAGGAGGTAGACCATATGCCGGAAGCTTGGAAAGGAGCGAAGCATGCCAGACCCTATCGAAGGCTTTGGCGATGTCCAGGCTAATAGCCAAGGACTCGCCGTGCCTTTCCATAGCCCCACCCCAGACATGCGTTACGAATGCCAGAAGATCACCCGTTGATCGCTTTGGCCTGAAGCCGTATTGTCGATCATTGATTAGCGAGTGATCCTCTAGGAATTGCATGAGCTGCTTATTTATAAGGAGCTCAAGCACCTTGCAAATGACTGAGGTGACAGCTATGGGTCGATAGTTGCCTGGATCGGACCGATCCCCTTTCTTGGGGATCGGTTGTACGTTCGCCTCCTTCCAGACCTCCGGCACGAGCCCTGAAGAGTATGACAGGCGGTACAGACGCGTTAATACTGGAGACAACTCAGCTGCACATTTTCGTAGCACCACCGCCGGAATGCCGTCAGGGCCACTGGCTTTCCGCGTGTCGAGTGACCGCAGCACTGCCCGTACATCACATTGCCTGATAACAATATCAGGCATTGTGTGGCCACAGTTGGCGATGGCGGGGGGCTGCAGGCCACGGTCGTCGACCCGGGAATTAGCCGCAAAGAGGTCTGCGAGCATATCCGCTTTCTCTTGGGCTTTGTGAGCCAGTGTTCCATCTGGGTAACGCAGCGGTGGCAGCGAGGGCTGACAAAAGTTAGATTGCACGGCTTTGGCCAGTTGCCAGAATCCACGGCTGCCCGTGGGATGGGAAGTGAGCTCCTGACCAAGCCGCGCGACGCGCTGGGCATCCGCTCTCTTAAAGGCCCTCTTACTCGACTTTGTGGCCCGGTTGTACGCTGCTTTGAGGTGGCCCACGTTTGGTGGTGGACGGTATCGAGGTTCGCATGGAGTCCACGGACGTTAGTGAACTCCACCTCGAAATGTGAAGTTGTGGGGTTTCCTAGGGCCGCTGTGTAACGTTTATTTCTTTTTTGTTGCACTGCCATTGTAGATTTTGAAGAAGAAGCGTGAAGACAGGGCGACATTTGGTGCAGCAGTAAGTGACAAAGCGTAGGGGCTAGCTTTGTCTAGAACCGTGTGGTTAGGTCTGAGCCGACCCGCCGGACGGAAGGGCTCCCAAACCCCCCTGATGCAAGGCCGCCGTTACCCCACACCGGTTACCACCCGGAGCGGCGATCCCACATCAGGATTATGCGCAACATGTGGGGCAGCCTCCTGGGGTGGTTGGCCCCAGGCGGGCCCCATGACTGTGTTGCGGGCGGCCGCGGCAACGCCGTTGCTAAGGGTCTCCCTGGCCGGCGAATCGACCCACACCACCCACACTAGACTCCGTTTCGCCCCCACTGGTCCCATGCCTGCTGCACCATACATCGCCCCGGGCCCGGCGGTGCAGCTGCTGAACCCCTAACGCAACCCAGCCTGGGCTGGGTTACTTGGGGGGCTTTAGCACAGCTGCACGGTGGTACCCCCCCGGACCAACACTGTTGTACCACCTGGTACCCACGTAGGGGCCGAAGCCACTCCATAGGTACCGTAAATTAACGAGCCTCGTCCGTTTATCAGCAGGTGCGCCACTAGCAGGTGAGGTCGCTGGGGCCCTATAGATGTTGGTAGAGCCCCTTTGCACCCATAAGACTCCAGCATTTTAGCAAACAGACATTCAAACAGAAAACAGACATTCTCCAGCATTTTAGCAAACAGACAGAGTTTGGATATGGGTCTGTAATTCTCGACCGAGTCGCGCGCGCCTTTCTTATAAACTGGTGTTATAAACGCCATCTTCCAAATATTAGGTACTACGCCCTCGCTTAAAGACCGCTGGAACAGAATTGTGAGTGGGGTGGCAAAGCTTTTAGCACAATTTAATATAAGCACTGGTGGTATATCATCAGGGCCCGCAGATTTATTAAGATTAATACCCTTAAGTAAATCAAGGACTTCTTCCTCGCACACTTCTACAAAAAATAGGTCCGTAGGAGTTTCACATGCATGGTCGGGACACGATATAGGCAGATGTTGCCCACCCGGACGTTCTAAAAAGTTGGATTGAAAGTATTCGCTAAACATGTCGCACACATCGTTGCCGTCGGCGGCAGAGCGTTGACCGTACTTTACCAGGGAAGGGTAGGTATTAGCTTGCCTTTTCGACTTTACGTAAGACCAAAAAGCCTGAGGAGATTTGGTTATGCCTTCCTCTATTTTGGCGATATACTGATCATACATCTCAGCCTCAGCCTCCTTAGCACGTTGACGAAGAAGGATGAAGGAATTATAATCGGATATCTTCCCGTATTTTTTAAATTTTTTGTGAAATTTAGCTTTTTCGCGCAATATTTTTATAAGTGGTTTCTTGTACGATAACCGGTATCTAGTGCATGGAGTAAAAGTTTTCGATGGGATATGGCTAGTTCTAAGTTCCTTAATTGCACTATAAAAAAAAGAGTGGCGTCCTCAAGCGTTCCTTCATTAAGTCTCTGAGCCCAAGAAATACGATTGAGTGCACTATTCATTGCGTCATAGTCACCCGCTTGGTATAGATACCTAGTGTGCGGCTGAATAGGCAGGGTAACGGATATATCAAGCTCCGCGGATATACAGACCGCAACATGATTAGGGTCTTGAGGTACTAACGGGTCCGCGCAGGAGGAGACCGCTATTTGAAAGGTCGACAATATTAAATCTAGTATTCGGTTAATAGCATTTACATAACTGTTATACTGCAGCAAATTACATACTCGCAAAGTATCAAAAAAGCTTACCTGAATGTGGCCGCTAATGTTAGTAGGCTGAAGTGAATCATCCTCACCGTCAGGTACCCAAATTATGTAGGGTAAATTAAAATCACCGACTATCAAGAACTTACCCGCGGGGTGAGACTGAACCACGTCCAAAAGATTATTGTGGAAGTTCGTGAGTTGAACTCCCGCTGAATTACCCCGTCCCTCAGTGCAAATATAAACTACACATATATGCATTTTGTA
The DNA here is from genome assembly GCA_963556515.1 of Nudaria mundana. Taxonomy (NCBI): domain Eukaryota; kingdom Metazoa; phylum Arthropoda; class Insecta; order Lepidoptera; family Erebidae; genus Nudaria; species Nudaria mundana. The sequence continues at coordinate 19,239,267 of OY748301.1, forward strand.
CAACACACTCGGCCGTCTACTACGTAAGGTGATTGTAACCCACAAATCCTCGGCGGAAGAACACCATTCATTACATATTTCAGCAACTAATTCACGTCGCACGGCAATTAGTATACCCCCACCATATTTTTGGTCTGTTGCAGCGTAATTTCTATCCCGCCTCCAAACAAGGTAACGGTTGTCAAAAAGTTCACTACTGTCTATATTTGCTAGGAGCCAAGTCACAGTCAAGCAAACAATATCAAATGAATTCAAACACATATTTCTATAAAATACTGATGTTTTTGTTCGCAGTCCCCGAACGTTCTGATAGTAGATACTAATAGCCATTAAAAATATGTAAGGTAGTTAGCAAAAGAGTGACAATAAGGTAAAAGTAGTTTGAACATATTGTAGAAAAAAAAAATACTCATTAGTGTGGAAGTTGAGTGTCGTTAGACAAAATGCGAGTTTAGAGTAGTATGCACAAAGCTTAAATTGGATTAAATAGTAAGTTACGTCGAGCGATAAACAGGTTCGGGGAAAAAAGATCTGGTATGCGTAAACAATATAGGTACCTACGTATCTCAAAGTTTTTGTATTAAAACTATAAACTAGAACAATAAAATAGTGAACGAAAGTATTTAACGTAAATATTTTCTTAAGTACTGTTCCGATCGCACATGATATGTTGGTGAAGTAGCATTCTTCCTTAATAGTATTTTGCACCCGACGACCCATACATAAGAAAAACCCAATTACTTCGCAAGAGATTTCGTCTTATTTAGTAGCACCTTGTTCTCCAACGTCAGATGGTCATTGACATAGACGGTACTACCGCCACTCAACCCCAATTTCCCGGTATTGAGCGCGCTTTTTAATTTTCTGGCCGACGCCACAAAGTTATTTTTCAGATAATTGTTATGTATGGAACAGATGATGTGTTTGCTGTGTTCATTGCTTCGCATTCGCACACGGGCAATGTAATTTATTTGATCTCTGGGTATGCTACACCCTATAGCATTGCCGATCTTAGTTAAAATCTCGTAAAGATCCTCCGAATTACTAGCAGGAACCCCTTTGATCTCTATGTTGTTCAGCCTAGCTCGTTGCTCATTCTCTCGTCTAAACTCCTCCAACTTAGTACATCGATCCCGTAGTACGGCCACCTCTTCCTGAGTTGTCTTTAACTGGGTGATTTCATGCTCCATACTGACAACTCTGTCCGAGAGCGATTCAACGGCATTATCCATAAATTCGACCGATGCCTTTATTCCTGAGAAGTCTGACCTTATCGCTCTAAGTTCCACAAGCTCAAGTTGTATAGCCTTGACGTTCTCAATCAAAGCCGGCAGATCATCCATACGTGCTGAAAGGTTCTTCAGTTCATCAAGTATGAGCTGCAGATCACCCGACTCGACGTCTGGTTTGGGACGTGGGCTGAGGGGGGCAGAAGGTTTACACTGGCTGCATTTCCATGTCAACTTACGGTCGCCTAGCCTCTTCCATACAGCCTCCGTAATTCCAGAACAAGTGAAGTCATACTCCCCCATGCAAGCTGAACATTTCACACCGTCACGAAATTGGACACCGCACTTTACACACTTAGACATAGTCAAGACCTACAAAACGGTGTCGCGCAGAAACCAAAAACTTTGAGAACCACGCAATGATTTTGCCGTTCAACCGTTCAACCCGTTGATCAAGCTTAAACAAGTAGGTACGTGCGAACAGTACACTGTCTACCGACTGACTGCTAATGACTGTTATATCTGCTATTTTCTAGGGGAAACAATGTTTTTAGGAATAGGGTTGATCTACGGGAAATTTTAAAGTTTCAGAGTCATCGCCTAAAGTAACCACGTCTTAAATATGGAAGATTATATCTTAGGTATAGCATTTCTATAGACTTCCTCGACTAGCTTTCATTTCATATATATATTTTTCTATTCGATCCAGTACATAAATAAACAAGTTGAACCAAACAAATACACATTCTTATAACTAATCATATTAGTCAACTTATAAAGAATTTAAAAGACGGTCAAAAATTCCAAGCATTCACATTAAAATGGGTGCGATCCGTTGCAGCATTGACTTATTAAAACGAGATTAGTCACTGGCTGGTCAATTACCTCAGTCCCTCGGGTACGAGTATTAAAACCAAGGTCTACCTTCTAGATTTTCATTGAATGGGTGACTGTTCGACAAATCCTTTTTGATCCCTTTCCGTATCACACAAGAACAAATTAAGAGGATGTAGATATTATAGTATAAAGTCAGAACATATCGCGCCTATATCCCCGAAGGGGTAGGCAGAGGAGCATTACACACCCACAATTTGTCAGTCTTATTGATCCCACGTAATAAGGGGCAAGCCTATTGCCGTCGCCGGGCACACATATAATAGGTTATGTCCAAAATGGCCAAATGAATTTATTAAAAAGTAGCAGCTATATTGTAATTTTGAAAAAAAATTGAAACCCATTGCATTGCGATGAAATGATGATGAAAGGCAACAAAATCTTACGTGCCAGCCGCTATGACAGAGCCAATTAAAGTCCTGGGCGTCTCAAATTATAGCATTAAGTGTTTATGGTTAAAGTGCTAATGCTATTAACATCTATGAGGTCCAAGTCCTCACTTGCACGCGGTGTACCTGTTGATAGACGAACGAGGCTCAAGCAAATGTACCCAAATTGCCCAAATATTACTTAAATAAGTCCTATACCTCTACATACGAAGACTGTAAGTTTAATCCATTTATAACCACTACATAATTCACGCAACTATCTTAATTTAAGGTGGATAACTGCCTAATTAATTTAAAATGTTGCGATTTCAACGAATTAGTCGGGTATGAATTTACACCTTATTTGTGTACAGATTTTACTCTGTTATTATAATGCAAACTAACTTATTACCTATTCTTGATATTCCATAAACTAAATTTGTAAGTAGTTCATTTATTTTAATGATATTTAGTTTTCTTTGATACTTACGTGCTTTTTGTTACTATAGCAAATAGCAAAGTGTAGTGCCTATATTATTATGTATTCGGTCATGTGACATGTGACGCACGAAACGTGATTTTTGTAATTTGCAGACCGTACGACGACCTAGGTAAAAACGATTCTGATTCGATAAATTTACACCTTGCAATATTTTATTTTGATCAAATTAAAGGAGGTGTTATGTATAGGTAAACGACCTCTTGAAATCTAATTGTGAGAAGACAGGATTAATCTCAGCTTCTTTATACTTTTTGTATGGCTGTTTAAAATATCACCAGAGAAACAATTTTTACTGCAAACAAATAGTAATTACGAA
>OY748301.1:19242775-19297319 GCA_963556515.1 Nudaria mundana
CCTTCCCCTACCCTCTCTTCAGAATGCATTATTACCAATGAAGGACAACCTTGACATCCTTGGCATAGACGTTCGTCGAGAGCTCGATAATAAAGGCTTAGGGCTAGCTTCGCGGAAACTAGGAAAAAAAGGGTTGACCTTTTTGAAATTTGAAATAAATGTTTTAATAAACGTTGATAATTTATGAAAATGATTAAGAATTCACTTTGTGCACTCGGCCTGACAAGTCGTTTAGTTTAACATGAATAAGTAACTCAGCTTTTGATGTACAATTTATTATTATATATTATGAACATTGAAGAAACTTTGCTTTTTAATTTGAAATGATTTCTTGTCTTGAGTGACATGTGTTCGATTCTCGGCCACTTTGATGTGAACCGCCAGTGGGTGGTTCACATCAAATTGGCACACAAGCAAGGAGTGCCTAACACAAAAAAAAACAAATAAAAAAAAAACCTTTTCAGCTTAGATGGAGGGGTTAACAGTAAAGTTAAAAACTCGCATTTCTGATTCAAAAATACATTAAAAATATACTACAGCAGTACAAAAGTCTTACACTAGAAGCATAACAAAAAAACTACATTGAAAGATGTATTGGGCTAGCTTCGCGGAAACTAGGAATACGGAATAAGGTAAAGCGATTCTTTACACCGTACCAGAGGTGTCTGCTGTACAAGACGCAGATTAGACCCTGCGTTGAATACTGCCCTCACTTCTGGGACGGCTCCGCGCAGTATTTGCTGGACGCTCTCGGCGCTATGCAGCGACGGGCTATCCGTATTATAGATTGTCCGGAGGTAACGGGAAGCATTGAGTAGCTAGCTCAGCGCCGAACAATAGTTTCCTTGACCGCATTCTACCGTAGTCCCCGTCCGAAGAGTTCACCGTCTGAAGAGCTCTTCAATCTGATCCCACCCTCTTCCTTTCGATCCCGAACAACGCGTGCCGGGCAGAGATGCCACTCCCACACAGTGGATAGCATGTTCGCGAGAACCGAACGTTTTAAGCGTTCGTTTCTCTGCCGAGTGATAGTGGCCTGGAACGCCCTGCCTGTGCACGTGTTTCCTCCCACATATAACCTTGGGTTCTTTAAGCGGAGCGTGAAGAGGCACATCAGTAGGTCGTCAATTTGAGGGCCACTCTCTATAGTATTATATGCTGTGAGAGTGGCCCACAATCGCTAGACGTCGTCACGACTTACCACCAGGGGGGCGGCGTCAATTTGGCGAGCACAATATAAAAAAAAAAGAATTGAGAAATATATTTACCTATTTACAAAAGATTAACAATTATACAAAAATAAGTACTGCTTAAAATATTTACATAACTATCCACAAAAATCCTCAGCGAACGCGAATGCTGGCTGCGTTGTCACGTTGGATGGCGATACTTATTCTTTGGGCAAATAATAAAACAGTAAACCAAAGTGGGTCCTTCCTAACTTGAGATACTTTTCAAACTTCAACTTTAAATTCAAGCTAATAATCTAATTCATTTGATTCACAGATTCTGTACAAGATAATTACTTTTTAAATTCTTAAGTTACAGACATAAAAAAGTACAAACGACACATAAAAACAATTAATTTAACGTGAAGTGTTGCTATGTGGATAAACTTTTGTCAGTTGAGCCGTTTTGTCCGACGCAGAATCCTGTTATTGATAAATCGGTAGGTAACTACTAGCACAGCACTAGTGAGTCATCGATCATTACTTACGCGGCCTATTTACGCAATCAGATTGTTTTTGCTTCGCCAACCAAACTGAATACAACTCACGCTGGGATTAGAGAGGGTCAATTGTAAAACAAGATTTATATAGAAGTTTAATTAGTATGTATAAGGATTTAGAATTATTCAGAGCTGTGACTGTGATTGTAGATATAAATAACAAAATATTTCTGTATTTCAAAGCAATGAGTTTGCTTAAACTATTCTTCAAATAATAAGATAGAAATTATTGAAGACCAATAAAATTGGTCATCGTAGCTCAGTGGTCAGAGCATTCCCCCTTGTTAGGGAAAGGCCGTAGGTTTGAGTCATGCCGATGACATTTCAGTTTTTGGTATTTATTTATAATTCAATATTATTAAGCGTTATGTGTTTTTGTGAAATTTAACAAATAGGTGTGAGCAATGATTAAATCTGAATTACTTACTTCAACACATTGTCATATAGAAGACTTCTGTGATGGTGGGGTATTAAATGGTACTACTAGTAGTATAGTCCTCTTATATCTGTGGGACTACGATCTTCAGAGAACTTCTCACCTGTAAGTGGTGCACCTGCCGAAACCCGGATGATACGCGTGCGCGAACAAAAAAGGTTTTGTTTAGAATAGCAGTAACCGCAAAAGCGATTTACTAGCATTCTAGTGAACCTCGTCACCTGCTCGTACGATGGATGGGTTTAGAATTTACAACGTTGAAACGCAAGACTACGGCCTTGGCAAAAATACTACAGACGCTAAAATAGCGTTCCCGGAAACGGTTACGCTTTAATACCTAGAATCTACGAAATGACAGCAACGTAGTCGATGTGCTCCTGCCCTGCTTAGATAAAAGTCATGAATAGTTTTATCAAAATTTTTTTAGAAAGTAACTAAGAGTAGGTACATAATTTAAAAGTTCAAAATTGAGCTTTCTGAAATAATTTCACAATATGGATTACCAAAACGATAGTCTTGGGGTGTAGGTACTCGTACCAGCTACTGTTTCCTTTCTAGGAGGAAAGTTCTGTCAAAGATTCAGATCGCCACATTTTCATATTGCATTTCTCTTCCATACTGTGTATGTCACACTAATTAGGTATTTCACCCGCAAGTCGTTTTATTATGCCTTTTTAAATCAAAATCGGCAAAAAAACATACAGTCGAATTGAGAACCTCCTCCTTTATTGGAAATCGGTTGAAAATGTCATTAAGTGTAGGTATCTAATTAAAATGTGTGGTTTGGTTATATAATTTAGATAAGTAATGGTCTGATTGTGTTTACTGTAATTAATAAATAGTGTTTATTAGCCATGAGGATTGTCATCAAATAAAAATAAGTTTACATACCTATATTTATAAATTGTTGTTACAATCTTACCAAATATTGTGGGCTTGGTGTAGGGGGAAATACATCGCTTCACAAGGTGGTCACACTTGTGAGTGGCGAGTTATAATATCATGCCTTTGATACCATGTCTTTCTGTGATAAAACAATTTTCTTTAATGCAGTAAGTAGCCTACCAGTTAAAAGAATTGTTGACATGCATGTTGGTTTCCATTAACTCATCAAGTATTCTCCTTGTATGTTTATACTGAAACAATTGAGGTTGTCGTCGACATTGCATTTCTTTTCTTGTATCCATTTAGATAACAATGGTTTGTTGGAATTTCAATTTAATCTACAAGATAGTTTCAAAATACAACTAGAAAAACTAAAATTTTATACTGCATTTTAAAATGTGTCAGGATCCCTTACAGGATAATACCTGCTATGATCAACTATGCAACAATAAACACCACAGCTGAAGTCGTTTTACACAAAAAGGCTATCATTCTTACGATTAAAATAGCATATTTCAAAGCTTTAAAAACAATGTAGGTATCTATTAAAGTTGGTATTAGTTGTATGACCTGTAAAAAGGTGTAAAATAAAATATAATAAAATAAAATAACGTTTATAATCTTTGAAATTTTTAGATAATTATTTAGATTCGTCAAAAGTTGGTGTAACTCTACCGAGGGTTCCAAAATGCAACGAGACTGAGAAGAGCCGTCAAGAAACTCAGTTCGGCTCTTTTCAAAATATTTCATCTTAAATCTAATATGTACTGAGTTATTTAGAAAGGAGCAATTCGTGTTACAACCAGGCAGCCTTGTCATCTAAGAAATCATTAATACTATAATAAGCTTTACGGCACAATTTATTTTTTATTAGTTTTTTAAATTTATTGACAGATAAATTTGCTATTTCGGTTGGCAATGTATTGTACATTCGAATAAAGTTCCCCGCAAAAGAATTACTCACTTTATGAAGCCTAAATTTAGGAACAGCCAGTTTATCCTTATTTCTTAAGTTTAGATTGTGATTATCACTATTTTTCACAAATTTACTTTTGTTCTTACAATTCAATTTACTTTTGTTCTTTACAATAAAATTTCATAAATATACTGTGAATAAACTGTAAGGATGTTAATATGCTTAAACTTATCTCTTAATGACTCCCGAGACCCCATTCCATAGATAGTCCGGACAGCCCTCTTCTGCAACACAAAGATGCATTCAATATCGGCAGCGTTACCCCACAGTAGTATGCCATATGTCAAGATACTGTGGAAGTAGCTGAAGTAGACAAGACGCGCCGTTTTAATGTCTGTAAGTTGTCGGATCTTTTTGACAGCATAGGCTGCAGAACTGCCTGGCCGAAATTTTCCCGATATGAGGCCCCCATTGCAATTTGGAGTCTAACGTTATGCCCAGAAAGACAGTGTCATCGACCAATTCTATTTTATCATCCTTACACTGGTTTTAACAAGTCTTACATTAGGTAAGGTGAATCTTACACATTTAGTTTTATTTTCATTTAATAATAAATTATTAGCACAAAACCAGTGGTAGTCCACTGGTTCTGTGCTACACAGAATACACCATAAGCATCATATGACTCATCCCAGGCCCTGTATATACACTCTAATAATGTATATCCGGCATCAGTGGTGGACCGACCACGAGTGAAACCGAATTGTTTTGTATGTAATAGTTTATTAACGTTAAAGTGATTTTGCATTTGATTAAGCATAATTTTTTCAAAAATTTAGTGTTATAAAAGCGACCTAATTGTTTTATTTTTGTAGGGACCGCATTGTATGATGGTTTATCTAGTTATTTATTATCACGCATGGATATGTATTTATAGATACTTAAAACAAGGGAGCACAGAGTTCCCACCAGGGGCCCGAATCAAACTGAATTGCATAAAAGTGGTGCACCTGTCACTTAACGGACGAGGCTCCGGCAAAGATTAATAGTTCATAGATTAATAGTTGACAGTCAGCAGAGGCTGTCTACTACTGCTTACCTACTAATTCGGTGGTGTGATTGTATTATGTTTCATAATTTCCGTGGATGATGACAATTGCAGTTTTCATGAATACGTACATCAAATGATTCAAAGATTAGGTACTATTGTAGAATACACATATTGCAAATAGAAAAAGTCGAATCAGAGTGCTAGTGAATGTGTAGGTAATGAATTGTTTGTTCAACGGTGAGGTGAAGCCAAAAATAACGGAAAAATTCAAGTTAAATACGTCACGACACATAAAGACCTCACTTTCTACCACTAATTTGGCGCCATGGCTTATAAATTGGACACAAAAAAGAACATCATCTATACGTAATTATTGCTATAAAAATTATACAACTATTTGAATTGACGATATTTGAACACGAATCGTCTATTAGTCAGCCTATTCAACAATTTAATTTCAAATCTCATCTCCGAATTTCTAAGGTATGAAATTAATTGTTTGAATTCACTTCTTTATTATAGGTAGGGTCAGTAGTGTCAGGGTTTCATCAAGATCTTACTGGCCCATACCAACACCTGCTGGTGCACCGGCCAACCAACAGACAAGGCTCTGGCAATCATAAAAGTGTCGTGTTAACGGCTAAAGGTTTGCAATCTGTTACATGGGAACAGCATAGTTACTGATGGTGAAAAATGGACGACTAATATGCCTCTACCTGCCCCTTCAGGAATACAAGGGTGATTATAATAAATGTTACCTATGTCTCAACTTTCAAGAAATCTTTTGAGGAACTCTTCAAAAAATCTTCTTCTTGTCAACAATTTCGTTAGTCAAAATCCGTCGCCACGTCTGTCAAACTATTCTTCTGTGTATCTATCGTTCTAATCTCCATGTGAATAGGCAATCAATTGTGGGGACTAGCCAAAGCCTACTGCAACATAATTTTGAAAGATCCTGCTACAGATCTGCTACAAAACATTCTATCATGTTTCACTGTTATCGATTAGTATCAACGAGAAGGCTAATGTCTGTCAACATTACCTGTCTGTACACATGTCTGTAACATATTTAGCAGTTACGTTGTGTTCTTATTTTGTGAATCTAAGACTGTCTTTAAGTCACTAAAAATATGTTACATCTTCGGGCTTATTGATAAAATATTATCCTAACCAGTAACTCGATTAATTAATTGGAATGCTGCGATGGTGTATCAAGATTTTGCAGGACGCTTTAGAATTTTAAAACGGTTTTCGGGTTATAAGGGTAACCTACATAATAATTATATTTATTAATTCAATCGTAAAAATATTGTAAATTGTGAAAAGTAAAACTTTACTGCACCTGCCATTATTATATTTTCTATAGGTATTAGTAAAAAATAGTGGTACAGATATATATTCCAAGCATATTAACCGATGGAAACTCAACTGTTCAACTTTAAACTTCCTGGCCAACTTTTTTTGCATAATTCATTTAGTTCATAGGATCAGATAATGTATGAATAGACTATAAATCATATAAATCGACATAATTTTACTTCTATGAACTTTTGACATGTTAAGGAGGTTATACTTTACCTGTAAGATCTTTTTAACCAAAGGGTAAAACATGAACCCTATTACTGAGACTTCGCTGTCCGTCCGTCCGTCTATCTTGTATACTAGATAACAGGATATAATAAATATTTAAGGAGGACAAACGTGATTTTTATGCCGTTTTGGTACGGAACCATTTGTATGTGAGTTTGACTCGCACTTTTTTTTAAACCCTATAAAACCATCATCTATATATTACGACAATTTGTCTACGTCTCTCCGTCCGTCGCGTTTTTCAATTTACATACATTTGCATGAAATATTTTTCTTTTTTTATTTGAGGTGATACAAAGTTCGTCGGGATAACTAGTATGTTTAAAAGATCTAATATTAGGTAGGTTCAGGAATTAGTATAACTTGATGACGCTGCCGATCTTGAAGAATTCTAATACATTATAATATATTACAATTCTAATAATACATCCACAAAGTCACGTCTAACCCAAAGGGGTTAACAGGCGTGTTCATTACACCCAAATTTCGCCAGTGATTTCTAAGAGTCGTCTAAGAAAGAGCTTCGTAAACTCCGCTCAATTATTATTTCTGATAATGTTAAATATTTTTGAATTAAATCTAGTCAATATTCTTGTGAATTTATTGTATATATAATAAGTTTTCTCGTGGTCTAGTGGTTACCGACAATGTTAACACATTGCAAAGGTTAAGCAACATTTAATCGGGCCGGTTAGGATGGGTGACGATTTCTTAAGATATTGAGACCCCTCCGTGCCTCGGAGGGCACGTTAAACCGTCGGTCCTGGTTGTCATACGAACATCTATGGCAGTCGTTAGGGGAAGTTGGAGCCGTAAATCAAAAATCTGACCGGTGTAACTACAGAACTTCGATATCGCCCATGGGTTGTGGAGGTCATATGGCAGTCGCTTCACGGAAAATATCGAAGTTCAGCCGAATCGGTATTAGACTGGAAAGAGAACTGAGTTGGGAAAAGGTTCAGTGAATGATAACAGATTTCTACAAGTCGAATACGGGACCAAACGTAAACAATATCCAACATAGATACCTATCTACTTATTAAGTTCCTATCTATAAGTAACTTCTATCTACTTATGTCCATCCAAAGGTTTGTACATACTTTTAAATATTAAGTTTCTGTTTCATTTGTATTTTTGTATTGGTGCACAATAAAATATAATCTAATCTAATCTAATCTAATCTAATCTAATCTAAGTTCCCAGGCCGCCATTGCCTCGTTCGCCAGGGAGGTGATGGCGGCAAAGCGCGAGGCGCTACGGGTACGGGAGCGCTCTGGACAGACGCTCCCTCCCCGCCGCGCAGTTCGGGGTCGTCGCCGCGCAGAATTTTTGCGCGGCCCCGAGTAATTTGTCTGGCCGTGGGCGGTTGGTTGGGGGACCACCGTCCACTGAAGGCCATGTGGTGACAGGCACCCTTCCCGTGTTCCGGGGGGCGCCGGCCTATTCTTCCTTTTTCTTCTTCTTCTTCTATAGCTTGCCCGCCCTCTACACCCTCTGCTTTCAGAGGGGCCCCTGAGGGCGGTGCACAGCTTCTTTTATCTTTTGTTTTCTTCTTTCGCTCTTCGGAGCTGGGGGGTGGGGCTTGTAATTGCCCCCCCAGAGTCGAGCCCTGCATCAATGGGCGCCCCTAGCCGGGTTGCAGTGACTAAACCTCTGGCCTATCCTGCGGCCCGGTTTGGGTGAGACGGAACACTGCGGTGGTTTAGTGGGTATTACGGTCCTATTCTAGACCGTCGAGTCCCACACACCGCCCTGCTGCCCCCGCAGCGGGGTGAAGGTGCCTAAATGCATTCCCCGCGTTAACAAAAAAAAAAAAAAAAATCTAAGTTCCCAATTATCTCAATAATGTAAGATACGAAATTATTTTTAATAATATTAATTATATCATTATAATATAGTGGTCGTCCGCGACTTCGTCCGCGTGGTAATTTGGATTTTTTCCCCGTTCCCAACGCGCCGCGTCATATTTGGAACAATTCACACAATATCTTTATAAATTGTAGCCTACACATAGGCTACAATTTATAAATATATTCTGATGTATAAGCTATATTATTGTAAAGTTTCATTAAAATCCATTCAGTAGTTTTTACGTGAAAGAGTCAAACAAACATCCATCCATCCATACATACATACATACTCACAAACTTTCGCGTTTATAATATTAGTAATCCTACTAATATTATAAACGCGAAAGTTTTCGTTCATTCATTTTAATACTTATTTCATATTTTTTTAAATACATTTATAAAAAATACTACATTTAAAGATATAAATAGTAGCAGAGTAGGACCCAAACTACCGGTGGTGGAGGCTACATACTGACTGAGAAACCACTAACCTAACAATACGGCACGTGTCGAGAATAATAGCCTTCTGAATCTGACTCTCCATCCAACTCCTTTTATTATTATTATCAGTAATATCAAAGTCTTCGAACAAACACGATCGTTAGATACAAAATATCACCGACTGTATACGGCTCTTAACAAATACACAGACACATTAGCAACGACAAGTTCTCGCCGGTGGTTAATTGAGATCGCTTCGGTACTGATAAAGCTCCCCTATACGAATATGTGAAGTGTTAAATGTAAGCACCAGTGAATAAAGTTGCTTCCAAGGTGTAAAGGGCGCAGACACTGTTGAAAGGAAAATTTTGTTGATTGAAAACATTTATATTCCAGAAAAGTTACATACAATATATTATAAAGAATTCAAATTAACAGCTTTTTACTAAATGCATTATGAAAGTACCAAGTAACTTACATGAAATAATCTAATCTCTGAAATGACTGCACCGTTTTTAACTGGACTTTCACTGGCCGATAGCTGATGCTATTAGAAGAAACTATATAACGTGGGAATCGGCTAGTTTGCGATAATATTTGAAATTTAAAGTAGAAAGATTATAGAACATAATATATGTTTTCGTAGAATAATTTCAGTCATAAGTTACGCCAGTCTTTATGTAGCCTTTATGTAGTTAAAAAATCTAGCTAATATCTTTTATACTTGGCAATTTCCGTGGGAATATAACCGGGATAGAAGTGGTGTATGTTACTCATTGATAATGTAGTAACACGCCGGGCGCCACTGGAAATACCTGCTTGTAACCAGAGACGCCCGGCGACGGACGTTAGAGCGGGATTAAAAAAAACAGTGAAATACTTCTTAAATTCAGTTCAGTAGTAACAGAGCCTTTTCAATTCCAGCAAACACCGAAACAAACAATACATTATTTTCCTATTATATTAGTATAGAAGTATAGAAAGTCACGTCTTTATCCCCGAAAGGGTAGACAGATAAGTGTTTATAACAGCCACATTTTGCCAATTGCATATTTTTAGGGCCTGCTGTTTAGTGCTGGTTCAGGCATTATTTGCTAGTGGCGATTTATTGCCAGTGCATCGCCAGCACAGAACGCACAGTCTTAGGTGTGGAAATAAACTCAAGAAATATCTGAATCATCATGAATATTTGAGACTTTTAAATCAGCATTGAAAATTCATACAACCGTTTTGTTTATTCATTTCATGCTAAATTTTCTTTTAAACATCGCTGACCGTGATTCCGGCTTACTAACTTGATAGTACCATCGGGTATCGATTGTCCAGTGTGGTGAGTCACACCGCTAGACCGTTTTGACTTTCACCCAGTTTTACGACGCGGTCTGGTTATCGGTGCAGTCGCTGTCACTGTGGGTTGTATACATTGCTGGCTGAGTTAGTGTGTGCATTAATTAAACAGCTCATTAATATTTTTGGACATCAAAATCAGTCGTAACGTTTAAATGTTTATATCCAAATAAAATAAAATTAAATATTTATCGTTAGATGCTAAAAACCTATCAAAATCTCTGAAGGCAAAGAAATGCTCAATTCATTGTACCCCTTTCTTATTTTTTTTTAAGAAATGTATGAGAAAGATTAGTGTGGTATATTAAGTGTGTGATTGTATTTTCTTAATGGTATTTTTATATTATAATGTAATTTATATGTTCTACTGACGTATTAATTCTATGCTGGCTTTATTAATTAATTATAGAAAAATAGTAATCGGTTAGAATTAGGTACAAAGTGCTTAAGTGCCGGTAACGGCAATATGCTTACCCCCTATTACGTGGGACCAACCTATTTGTGGGTGTCTAATGTGGGTTTGTAATGTACCTCTTACTACCCCTTCGGGCATATAGGCGTGATAATATATTAACAATATTTTAATAAAATACAACAGTTAACGTGCAATGTAAATCGTGTAATTCCAATCGCTCACTTATGAGTTATAATGACTCATAGTTAATACATATATAATGCGCGTACGCATATGAAGGTGTTACGTTGTATGACTCACTTTGTTTAGCTTTTTATTACCATCGTGTAGTGGAGTTTTATCTTTATGGTCGTGTTAATGTTAAATAATAGTTTAGTAAAGTTATGGCCTGATTATAGAGAGGTTTCGAGTGGAAATTATGTATTGTCCACAAGATAATTTTCATATTTCTAGTTGATAGATAAGTGGAAGATACTCGTATGTTTCATAACACATAACAACACAACACCAAATCACGTGGCATGTATCCCCAAAGGAGTAGATAAAGTTCCAAGAAGTCTCCGTTTTCAAGAAGAAGGTATATGAACTATATAATAGTGATTCATAGGCAGGATTGACATTGATTTATTTATTTTTCTTTAGAGTATAGTCGTAGCTCATAATTATTATTGTGTATATCTGTCAGGTAACGTATAGTATTTATAAATATTTATATATTATGGCATTATTTGTAAGTTTATATACGTTTATGTATATTTAAATTATTAGAATTTTAGTCTATGACCTTCATATGAACTATTATTTTTTGTATTACTTTTACACTAATTTTAATTTTTCTTTTTTTTTCAACACTACTCTGCTATGCACTTACTACAAGATCTATCTGCATCACCCTAAGGTTGACTGAAAGATAATGCCTGTGGCATTAAGTCCGCCATTTTACAATAACTGTGCAAAACGTTTAAATAAATAAATAAAGGCGTTCAACACGGCCACATTGTGCTAGTCACTGATGGTCTCAAGTAATAAGGGGATAACCAGTTACTACGGATTTGGGGCACTTCAAGTTGTATTGCAATAGTCTCGGCGTCGCGGTCTGTCAACAGATGTAAGTAAGTACGTATTAAAACAGTATTAACCCTCCGCATGCCTGGTGACCAAAAGTTACACGGTATGCCTTGTAGGGTCTTACGGACCCGGACTATTAGCCCCCTTGAAACATGTAGTAGCTAGTGTATTAAATGAATTGATAAGCTAGCAGTATAATACGCTACAGTATGTAATAAAAATAACCCAGAATCAATATGTTTTGTTATTTATTCTTATAATTAAATATAAGCAGCGATTTTAACAAAAACGTAAGCGTAGCGTTTTTACTTTGCATGTCATCATGTGTTGTACTTAAATAACAGGTACACGAGCACTTAACTCACATCTTGGTTCTAAACAACCGTACCATGGACTGAAATGACAGGTGTCGGACGTCTAGAGACTAATAACGGTCAACTACTGAGGACGGTTGCGTGCAAAATTCAAATTTGAATAAACTGCAGCATTTTATGTTTAGTGGTGAGTCTGTGAGACCCTATCAGGTATGCCAAGGGTTAAGTAACTTAAAATCACAATATTGAACCCGTGACTGCTTGTTTTAATATTAAGTTATTTACCCAACTATTCAAATGATTATAACTGTATGCCTTTGGCCATAATGGAACTAAGTCATTATCATGAGCTCGTAATACAACTTTTTCTTCTTTATTATTATGGCCACGTTATAACTGGGCCAGATCATGATCACAAATAATAATGCACGCTCACCCATCAACATGATTATACAAACAAAGCAGGCTGTATGTTTATCGCATAACCTTAGACCTCACAGGGCAAGGGGAGAGCGCGGGGCGGCAAAGATTTTTAATTTAGATAAAAAAACGTAAAAAAAATAGATGCCATCACTTAGCATGCGTGCCGGCGGCGCGCGGGCCCGTAACCAAGACTAAAATAAATTGGATAAGAAGTTTTGACTTGTTATGAACGTACGAGCTACTACCCCAGAGTAGGTACTTGGGTTATATTAGAAGCAGTAGCTAGAGATAGAATTAGTACCACCATCCAACGTGGCACGCAACATTCTGGGAACTTTCCCAGTCAGCAATAACGCCGAAGATATTCTACACTAGTTTTGTAAAAATTGTAAATACAATTTTTTTGTTGGGTAAATAAATTCCTAGTGTGGAGATTACTTATAGATAATTTTAGAAAACGTATATGGCGTAACGCCAATGTACTTCATAGTAAATTTTTTTTTATATTTATGTCGATAAATTGACGCCATCCCCTGATGGTAACTGAGGCGACGTCTAGCAATTGAGGGCGACTCTCACAGTACACAGGAATACTATAAAGAGTGGCCCTCAACTTGACGACCCAGTAATGTGCCTCTTCACGCTTCGCTAAAAGAACCCAGGGTTATATGTTGGAGGAAACACGTGCGCAGGCAGGGCGTTACAAGCCACCATCGTTCGGCAGAGAAACGAACGTTTAAAAAGCTCGGTTCTCGCGAAGACAGTTTCCACGGTATGAGAGTGACATCTCTGCCCGGCACGCGTTGTTCGGGATCGGAAGGGAGAGGGTGGGATCAGGTTGAAGAGCTCTTCAGAACACTCACCGTGTTAAATACTGTAGAACGCGGCCAAGGAAGCAATTGTTCGGCGCTGGGCTAGCGGCTCAAGGCTTCCCGTTACCTCCAGACAGTCTATAATGCAAACAGCGCGTCGCTGCATAGCGTCGAGTGCGTCTAGCAAATACTTCGCGGAGCCGTCCCAGAGGTGAGAGCAGTATTCAACGCAGGGTCTAATCTGCGTTTTGTACAGCAGACACCTCTGGTGCAGTGTAAAGAATCGCCTTACCTTGTTCAGTATTCCTAGTTTCCGCGAAGCTAGCCCAATACATCTCTTAATGTATTTTGTGTTATTGAGCTCTCGACCAACGTCTATGCCAAGGATGTCTAGATTGTCCTTCGTTGGTCATATTGCATTGTGAAGAGTGGGTAGGGGAAGGAAAGGGGATTTTTTCGCTGTAAATGCCAGTGTTTTGTGGGCATTGAACTCGACCAAGTTCTAGGCACCCCATTGGGAGATACTGTCGAGGTTTCGGTCGAGATCAGCCACTCCTCCTCTCCTCCGTCTCTCCTCCTCTAACACAGATCGCCCCGCTGTCGGACGAACCGAGTAACTCCCGTGCAATGTGCTGTCATCTGCATAGCAATGAATGTTCCCGAGGGAAAGCATATCATTGATATGCAGAAGAAAGAGAGTCGGTGATAGTACGGACCCCTGCGGTACCCCGGCATTCAATTTCAAGAAACGAGAAGCCTGGCCATCGCAGAGGACCCGCACTCGGCGCTCGTTTAAAAAACTGGCAATCCAGCTGCACAGTTGAGGAGGTAGACCATATGCCGGAAGCTTGGAAAGGAGCGAAGCATGCCAAACCCTATCGAAAGCTTTGGCGATGTCCAGGCTAATAGCCAAGAACTCGCCGAACTTTTCCATAGCCTCACCCTATACATGCGTGACGAATGCCAGGAGGTCACCCGTTGATCGTTTCGGCCTGAAGCCATATTGCCGATCATTGATTAGCGAGTGATCCTCCAGGTATCGCATGAGGTGCTTATTGATAAGGAGCTCGAGCACCTTGCAAATGACTGAGGTGACAGCTATGGGTCAATAGTTGCCTGGATGTGATCGATCCCCTTTCTTGGGGATCGGTTGTACGTTCGCCTCTTTCCAGACCTCCAGCACGAGGCCTGTAGAGTATGACAGGCGGTACAGACGCGTTAATACTGGAGACAACTCAGCAGCACATTTTCGTAGCACCACCGCCGGAATGCCGTCAGGGCCACTGGCTTTCCGCGTGTCGAGTGACCGCAGCACTGTCCGTACATCACATTGCCTAATATCAATATCAGGCATAGTATGGCGACAGTTGGCGATGGCGGGGGGCTGCAGGCCACGGTCATCTAACCGGGGATTTAACCGGAAAGAGGTCTGCGAGCATGTCCGCCTTCTCTTGGGCTTTGTGAGCCAGTGATCCATCAGGAAAACGCAATGGTGGCAGCGAGGGTTGGCAAAAATTTGACTGTACGGCTTTGGCCAGTTGCCAGTATCCACGGCTGCCCGTGGGATGGGATGTGAGATCCTGACCAAGCCGCGCGACGCGCTGGGCATCCGCTCTCTTGAAGGCCCTCTTGCTGAACCTAGTGGCCCTATTGTACGCTGCTTTGATGCGGTTCTTATTCGGGTCACGTGCCGCCCGAACCCTGACCCAGGCGCGATATGCCGACTGTTTTTTCTGGACAGCCTTGGCACATTCACGCCCGAACCAGAGGCGAGCTTTGCGTATGCTGGCGACATCAGTGAAAGGGATATAATATTCTATCCCTAGACTGATCTCGCCAGCAACGGCAGCAGCGCTATCCGAAGGCGCCTCGGCTGGGCGACTCGTCAGCTGTAGATCCAGCAAGGCGGGCGTGTGGTCTGACCTGTCAGGTATCCAGGTGATCCCCTGTACCATCTGGGTCAGCCCGTGGGAGAGAGCGAACGCATGGGCGGTTCGTCCCGCATGATCGGTCCTAAGGGACCCCAGCTACTCAACGTGATGACCGTTAAAGTCCCCCAGGAAAACCACGTCAGCATTCGGGAACCGCACCTGCGCATCGTCCGCCATCTCGCTGAGGTATTCGAAAAGCCTTGTTGTCCCAGTGTCCCCTGTGTGGGAGCAGTAGACGCACAAGTAGATCTGGCTCATGGAGCCATGATCCACGTGCAGCCAAAGGACGGAGTAGGAGGGGTTCTCCAGACAGCGCAACCAGCGGTAGCAAACATCCGCCCTAACGAACACGCACACCCCGGCTTTATCGCGGAATTGTTCCTCAATGATATAGCCCGGGTAACAGAGGTAAGACGTGTCGTCAGGGCGGCGTATCTGTGTCTCCGTTAGGAACATCACAGAAGGCCGTGCCGTCTCCAGGTGATGGTGGACGGTATCGAGGTTCGCATGGAATCCGCGGATATTCGCGAACTCCACCTCAAACGAAGTCAACTTTGTGGGGTTTCTAGGGGCCGCTGTGTCCCGTCTATTAACTTGCTGCGCTGTCATGGTGAGATATGGGGAAGCGTGAAGACAGGGCGATATTTGGTGCGGCAGTAAGTGACAAAGTGCAGTAGCTAGCTTCGTCTAGAACCGTGTGGTTAGGCCGGAGCCGACCCGCCGGGCGGAAGGGCTCCCAAACCCCCCTGATGTAAGGCCGCCGCTACCCCACACCGGTTACCACCCGGAGCGGCGACCCCATAACAGGATTATGCGCAACATGTGGGTCCAAGGCGGGCCCCATGACTATGTTGAGGGCGGTCGCGGCAACGCCGTTGCTAAGGGTCTCCCTGGCCGGCAAATCGACCCACACTACCCACACCCCGGACCAACACTGTTATACCACCTGGTATCCACGTAGGGGACGTAGCCACCACATGGGTACCGTAATATACGAACCTCGTCTGTTAATCAGCAGGTGCGCCACTAGCAGGTGAGGTCGCTGGGGCGCGATAGATGTAAGAAGGGCCCCTTTGCACCCTAAATAATAAAATTATAACCTTATTTGGAAATCAAATCAAATCTTCCTAATTAAAATTCAAGTACCTATCTACTATACTAGTGCTACTAAAACATTAATTTGTGTTCCAGCAATATGAATATTGTACTTATCACAAAATGATAGGCTTATGATTTGCATGACATCGTCGCTGTAATTTGTGGCATTCAAATGCTAGTTTCAAAATGAATTATTTAGTGTCATAAATCCGAATAAATGATTTCAGTGGCTCCACTCGCGTGCTATGTTTTCTCATTCACACTATTCCCAAGGGATCACAACACTAGTACAAAACAGAAGCCTCCAACACTCTAAAAGAAGGTACAGAATCAGTGAAACTGAACCGATTTAGTGGTTTCAAACATTATCTAGCTCCTACATAATACCTACGTCCACTTAACGTGCAGTAACTTTATTTGTCCCACGTTACTAATGGTGTACCTAAAGGTGGCGAGGCACACTTAACTCTTTATAATACTAGTGAACGTCCGCGGCTTCGCCCGCTTTACAAATGATGTACTAAAAACTTTCTCTTAAATCACTTTATCTATTAAAAAAGTTCGCATCATAAACCGTTGCGTAGTTTTAAAGATCTAAGTGTTATACCACCCATGTATTTTTGTATGTTTCCTCGGCCGTCCGCGTCCTATCGTCCATTGCTGGGCGTCCCGGGTACGCCCTGGCACGGATAACCCCAGTGAACTGGAGGTAAAAAGATAGTATAGACAAATAAAATTCCTATCCATTTCTACAACAATCCAAGTGAATTTCTCTTCATACTTTACATCCGCGTGCTCAACGTTACAGGAGAATGTTTACACGGCTTATTACGATACACCATGGGAACAATGATGGTGGCTATTTGATGACATTCGTCTACATTAACGTGACAATTGGACGAACAGAGCCTTTGTTTAGAGAAGATGCAAATGTTTTTCCGCGAAATTACATTCAACAACACTCAGATATCTATGTATGCTTTAAACGAATTTTCAGCTTTTGTTTTTTTTAAATGATGTTCATTATGACGTTGAATGAAAGAATAAGTATTATTTTAACGACAGTGATAACCAGTTGACGTTATGACCTACGTAATTTTTTTATAGGTGTCTGTTTTTTAAACAATGTATATTTTTTTATCCTTTGAGGATTAGGTATATCAATGCCGGGAAAGAATACTAACTGTCAAATTAGGTGCTAAGGGCCCTATAAACAGATACACTTAGAGTGAGCTATTTCTAGTGTATTCATGTTATTTTTTATTAATTAATTGTCTTGGTTACTCTCCATTCACCGACTTTCAAATTTACCCTTTAGGTAAACATTCTTAAAATACAAAAACTACTCTTTTAAAAACGTTAAAAAATCCTTCATTCAGCTTGTAAAAAATATATTTAATTTATTCAGTAATGTACATAGTGTGACTGCCACAGTTTCTTATGCAAATCGCTTGGATATTTACGAGCTAAGGGTTAGCTATAGAGTAAGTTGAGAGAGTTTGAAGATGGGACACAGTATTTGAATATATTATATTCATTTTATGAACCGAGCAAATACCAGTGAAATAAAAAGTGTCTCATCTTTTTATACACTCAAACGTATAAAACATCTTCTTGGTGAAGAAATTTGCCACTGTTACTGATATTATTATTTGGTATAGAATTTACGAGATGGTGAAATATAATTCATAGGAATCTAGCCTTTTTTTCTTTTTTCAATTGGGTCTTGTACTTGAACTCAGTGGCAAAGGTTCAGACTACACCTTCCATAGAATCGCACATACATTCTGACCAGTATACTATGACAGCGTACAATTGGGTGCTAAGTGACAAACATCTCTGGGACCATAATTATCCCGCACAGGAACCACTAGTTGTCAGACTGACAAGGCTCTGGCAGAATACACAAAGTGTCATTGTATTTTTTTGAGTTATGCACGTTATTGTGCATTTTGCGGGTAATGAATTACCGATGTGTGTATGTTTTTAATTAACAATAAAAAAATTAGAATAAATTAAGTGCACGGAAATGACATGAAGCTCGACCCCTATCATGTGAGACCACAAGTGACGTATTTATCCCAAACAGAGGTTTGCGCCACTGGAAATACCTTCTAGGATCACCGGAAATGCCTGCAGCAATGGGCATGGGAGCGGCTGTGATCGCGGAATTAAATAAAAACAAAGGCTTTCATTATGCTCACCTTTTGTCAACCACTGTTGTTTCAACTTAATGGGAGCGAGTGCGAGCTTCTTCTGTCTGATATGTCTGATAGCAGGGACACAGCCTTCAGGTGACGATGATCTGGATATTGACAGAGCCTCTTACCTCCACCTCCACAAAGTTTAGTCATAACGATACGGTGAACTCGTGTGTGTGTGGACATTTAGTGAATAATTGCTAGTGTATTTAACTTGATACACCTTTCATAATCACTGTGTTTCTGTGCGTGTTGAGTTTTTGGCTGTGTACAGGCTTTACTCAATTGTTGGATGGAACCAGGCGTTACTCGGCGAAAATCCATGACAAAGCAATGGTTAGTAAAATATTTAAAAAAACACTTTAAACTTATTTTAAATTTCTTAATAGCACTATTTTTCGCAGGATTAAAAAGACAACAAACCGTCGACAATTGTTTCGCCTCTGAACGAAGCATTATCAAGACTGTCTCAGAGAGAACAGCAAAATTTGTGGTTAGAACATATTTGCTTCTAAGTAAACGTGTGCAAATTTCATTATCGTGATTTAGGATTTTTTCACAATAACTAACGTGGGTAGAAACCTCAGATCTTGCTTACTAAGTACCCAAAAATAGGTATTCATCAATACAAGACTTCATCTTATTAATTTTCAACAAATTGTGTAGAAATGCCAAATGACACATACAAACCAACAACCAACTAATGTGTCTGTCTGTTTACAACCAGATTAAGTAAGGGAGACGTGTGAAAATCTATTTGTTCATTGAGTAAGGTGTCCGCATCTCTTCTCACTATTTCTAGCCTTTCCCAAACACTCAGCTTGAACCCTTTCTCACATAAACGTAAAACTTGAAAGGTGTTACTATTGTTCAAGGGGTGACCAGTGTCAAGGAGGTGCTTCGCGAAGAGGGACTTCTCAGGACAACCGTTGCGGAACGCCGCCGTATGCTCCTTATATCTGATCTCAAAGGACCTGCCCGTCTGCCCCACATACTTCATATCACATCCATCACAACTCAGCAAATAAACACCCGATCTGCGTGAATCTGACACCGAGTCCTTGCCATTACACAGCTCCCTCAAGGTGTTCTGTGCTCTAAAAGCCACGAATATCCTATTCTCCCTCATGATCTTAGCTATACTCAACGAAACGGGACCCACGAACGGCAAACAGGCAGTGTACTTCTTAGGTGGATCTTGAGTTGGATACAATAAATCAAAACTAGCATCTCTGCGTTTTTTATTTAGTAATGAGTGGACCATACCTACGTTGTAGCCATTACTGTGTGCTATGTAACAAATGATAGACAATTCCTCATGAAATGCCTGTGGGCTCAACGGTACCGTCAGTAACCTGCTCAGTAAGCTGTGGAAAGCTGCCATTTTATGTTGCCATGGGTGGTTAGATGAGTAAGGGATAACAGTGTCTGTAAATGTAGGTTTCCTATAGATACGAAACTCATGAATACCATTCCTCCTAGTGATTGAAAGGTCTAAGAAATTGAGAGTGGAATCCGACTCCACTTCCAGGGAAAAATCAATTCTAGGGTGTACTGAATTCAACTTGGAGACGAGGATACGTATCTAAAGTAGTACAAGACATGAACGTTCCCAACTATGTGGTTAGTCTCGAACGCATCCATAAATATTTCAGCTATTAGTGGGCTCAGAGACGACCCCATCGACAAACCATTTTTTTGCAGAAAAAAGTTGTTGTTGAACTGAAAATAATTCTGATAATGCTTCGTTTAGAGGCGAAACAATTGTCGACGTTTTGTTGTCCTGCGAAAAATAGTGCTATTAAGAAATTTAAAATAAGTTTAAAGTGTTTTTTTTTTAATATTTTACTTACCATTGCTTTACTCAATTGGTTTTATGGTAAAGAAATAAGCTGAAGTTCAAACAAACCATGGTAAATCTCCGTAAAAGTCTAATAGTAAAATCAGAATAATTTAAACCAACTCTTCGAATGTTTTTGAATACCATAGTAACCGTTCTGAAGGTTGGGCTATAATTTTGTTTACAAAAATAACAATAGGAAACTTAATTTATTCAATCGTAACACGTCAAAACCCGATAATACTTTTTTTGGTGCGACTCTGTTGGAACGAACAGTCAACATTGCTTTATTTTTTGCTTAGTTCCCTGTCATCTCAAGAACGAAATATTTTTCTCTCACTAAATTGTCCGGTTCACATTTTTGGGTTAGATGTTTTTTTCTGTTGGTCTCAGAGGAATATTTCTTTATGTTTTATTTGATGCTCAAGATGTTAACGTAATATAATGCAAGCATTAGTGATAGTTAGATCGGAGTGTGATAAGAATGTGATTTTTTTTTTTAAGAAATGGTTTGAGGTTATTATATTTTGTAGGCTGAAAGTGATGAATCAACTTAGAAGTTAAATCAAATGTTTGTACGTCATATTTTACAGATATGGTAACATCGATAGGGGTCTTATACAGATTTCAGAGGGCCAAGTCGACCTCACTCGATAGTGGTGCACCCGCCAAACGGATGCGGTTCTGGTCAACATAAAAGTGCTCAGGTAGCAGTAATAGGGGACTTCTGTAATGTTGTAATTTTTGTAGTGGCAGTATTCCATTTTAGTTGGTTGAAATTTGCATAATAAAGCGGCAACACTGGCTTTCTCCTGATTGGACGCTGGACCACGTGACTTGTGTGACAGCCATTTTATACAAGCGAGCTACGCTCGCATCACATATTTATATTACAATTTAATTTATTGTAATTTATTTCGAAGTTTGGTAAGTTTTAGATAAAATGTTGTTGTGCTAGCGAGTTAGCGTATGTACTGTATATTTTGACAGTGGGTTCTCGTTCCTTACAGGTTTGAGTTTGAACGCACACGTGTCTAGAGTTGTCTCACTAAATTTAAACAGGAATCTTTGCCTGATCTGGCCAGGATTGGCTAGAGACCGACTTACACGATACGCATGCATGCTTTGCATGTGTTAGCCGGATTTAATCGGGTGAAGCTTGGATATTCGCCTCCGAAAGGTATGTACACATAATATGTACGACGTGGTAGGCGCTTAGATAATAACAGTGGCCATAATGCATGGAATAAGTCTTTAACTCCTGTTCTAGGAGGTTAACGGTACTACCATACTACCTGGGTGAGAACCCAGCTTCCTTCTGCCTGGAGTGGGCAGAGACCGGAACAGAGACGGTGTCTGCCGGCTTGCAGGAGTGGCGTATTTCACCGGGAAAGTATCTTATAAAATCCCTTAACCTATTACCCTTAATTACCACGGTATCTTCATAAAGATACACTATCGTTACTGACCAAGCGCACCAACCATATACCCTGTATTACTGAATAACATAGCACCTAGAATAGACCTAAATTGTATCCTAGGCTAAAAGTACATTAAATCCTTGCAGAGGGGAACCCTCAGTTCCCCTATATTATCTTAGAAGGTTCTTACAATAAAAATATAGTGGCTTAAATGAATACTTTATTTCTATCCTTTGACATCCTAACATCAAAAATAATAAACATTACATGGGATTGGGACCAACGGTTATGAATGATAAATAGACCCTATAAGTTAGTGGTCCTAGTTTATATTTTATAATTTAACCGAATTCAAAAAAGGAGGAGGTTCTGAATCAACTGTATGTTTGTTTTTATTTTTCTTTAACCATCTTATATTTTTCGAAAAGATTTTTTGTAATTGAAAAGTACTGCTTCTCTTAGAAAATATGGAAATGGCTTTCTGTTTGAAATGGGTAACCACGAGAATTAAGTAACAGAGGTTTATGTGTTTCATAGTAAGAGATCAAAGACCATTCACTACATAATATTTTATTCGAATGCAGTCTCTGAAAATTCATTTCATAAAGTAACTGTACGTGATTTGCTGTCGCCCGTTTCTGTTCGAACTGTAGCACAAACATTTTGAAATACAACGTTATATTCTCTTTGATCGCTGCCATTTTGAATATTCTCTTTTAATAACAGTTGCAGTTATTGCATTCGCTCTACTTCCTTTAATGCATTTGACGCATACAGGTTTTGTGTACCCACACACAAATCAACTCAAATATTTATCTCAGAAAAGGTAGAGAGTAGGTTCGACTTCTGCCGATGACATCAGTTTTTGTGATCAGTTTATAATTTCTATCTTAACATTTTAAGACTACTTTAAACAAACTCATTGCTTTGAAATACCTACAAGCGAAACAAAATACCCTGTTACTAGTTATAAAAACAATAAATGTATATGACATAAGAAATTACCGAAACCCCTCCCAGATAAAAGAATGAAAGGTAGTATGAAAGGGCGAGAAGAATATATGCGAGGACTGGTATGGTACAATATCGCCCAATTAGTTAGATTAGATAATAATAACACTGTATAGACTAGGCTCTGCCATAGGTAGAGGAGAACGTTCCAGCATTCTACCGTATTTACCACGGCGAGTGTTCTGAAGATCTCTTTAACCTGATCTCACCCTCTTCTTTCCGATCCCAAACAACGCGCGCCGGGCAGTAATGCCACTCCCACACTGTGTATAGCATGTTCGCGAGAACCGAACGTTTTAAACGGTCGTTTCTCTGCCGAACGATAGTGGCCTGGAACGCCCTGCCTGTGCACGTGTTTTGTATATCTTTTGCATAATTTCATTTAAAGATGCACCTGGATAACAGTTATTAATAATTGAATAACAATTTGAATTAAATTGTTGTATCAGAAAAGAACTAAAATCAGTTCCAATATCATCACTAAATAAAACTAGTTTGGTATATCCAGTATGACTATTACTTTTTACACTGTCACACAATTCATACACTAATGAAGTAGAAGGTGAGCAAGTTGTAAGGGAAGCCTGGTTCTCCAATGATTGAGAAGGACTTGTGCAATTGATATTGCATGAGTGGTTATTTATGAAGGTATTAAGGCGCTCAGTATTATAATTAGATGTTTTGAGTACCTTATCTATACTTGATGAACACTTATTAAAGTCTTTTAGAGACCAAGCGGAGCTTAAGAGGTACATCAATAGGTCGTCCAGTTGAGGGCCACTATCTATAGTATTGTGTGCTGTGAGAGTGGCCCACAATCGCTAGACGTCGTCACGACTTACCATCAGACGGGTGGCGTCAATTTGGCGAACCTAATATAAAAAAACATGTAATAAATAAAAATAAAGAACCCTACATGGGGCAAACTAAAAGTTTTGAACTTCTAGCTAATCGGAACTATTTGAATTTTGAATGTTATTTTTTTTAAACGTTGCAACCTTCTTAGTAATAAAAAAACAATTGGCGGGAAATCATTTGTCAATTGTTTTTTATCACACATCAAAGTTGCAACGAAAATGGAATTAAGTCGAAAAGATTTTAGAGCGATGATTTTTTATGATTTTAAAAGTTCTCTCTCTCCGCAAGACTGTGCCGCTCGTCTTCAAAATGCTTTTGGGAGCGAAGCACCTTGTTTGAGTACTTTGAGGCGATGGTTTGCTGAATTTGAGAGAGGTCGTATTTATTTACATGACGAATTTCGCGAAGGGCGGCCTTCAACTGCCGTCAACGAAAATAATGTGGCTACTGTTAAGCCGTTAATTGAAGAAAACCCGCGGATTACCTATGAGACAATTCGAGGACTATTGGGGATTGGTATGAGTCAAATCCAGAAAATTTTACACGAAGAATTGAAAGTTCGGAAACTTTGTTGTCGTTGGATCCCTCATGAACTGACAGCGGAGCAGAAGCGGGCTCGCGTGGAATGATGCTCACAGATGCTACTGAAGTACGACCACGGACATTCTAATGCTGTTTATGACATTGTCACAGGAGACGAAACGTGGATTTATTGTTTTGAACCCGAAAAAAAACAGCAATCTTGTGAATGGGTGTTTGAAAATGAGAACAAGCCAACAAAAGTGAGGCAGGTGAGAAACGTTGGTAAAAAAATGATCGCGTTTTTTTTCTCAGCTACGGGTCCCATCTGTACAATTCCACTTGAAGATCAAATAAGTGTTAATGCCGAGTGGTATTCTACCATTTGTTTACTCAGGGTGTTAGAAAATGTTCGCGAAAGACGACCCAAAAGCTGAGTTCTTCTACATCATGACAACGCTTCTTCACACACGGCCAACAAAAGAAAGTCATTTTTAGCTTCCGAAAAAGTACAACTCGTTACCCATCCTGCGCATAGCCCCGACCTAGCACCCTGTGATTTCTGTATTTTCCCCAAAATCAAAGATTTTATGAGAGGTTTCACCTTTACCAGTGGCAGTGATAGCGTTCAATCAGCACGTAGAAAACATGCCTTCAGATCTGTGGTCCTCCTGTTTTAAAAAATGGTTCGATGGCATGAAAAAATATTTAAAATGTAAAGGAGAGTATTTTGAAAAGCAACAGATATAATATTTTGGATTTAACATGTTGTTTTTTTAAGTTACGCAAAACTTATAGTGTGACCTACGTATAAGAATATGTAGTAGCGTTTATTTAGCTACATTTTTCGCTGCCCACTTTGTTAGTCTCATACGAAAGGGAGCGCGACTACTGCTGTTTTGGGCGCTTTGGGTATATTTGCCAGAGCCTGGTCACACTGTCAACAGGTGTACTACGTGCTTTAGCACCCAAGTTGAGTATACCAAGTCATAGTTTGTGAATCAACTGAAATTTCATTCAATGGTACCCTTCTAATATGTCAAACTAGCTCAAGCTCATATACCTACAAATAAATAAATATTTTTATTTAATTTTTTTCTGTCAACAAAAATAATAAAATTATATACGTCGACATACAAATATACTGTCGCATTCGTTAATACATTGTATAATTTTTGATATTTACTAAGAAATACCTGTATCACAGATTAACTTGTTACGTATGAAATAATCATAAAACATTATTTTTTTACATTCATATTTCTTGGTTTGTACTTTTTGTTTTGTGCAATTGGGTAATTACTCGCATCTTGTCCGAGACGCCTGTGTCCAGGTGTCTAAACGCCTGTGTCCAGGCATCTTATAAAACAGATATGTATAAAGCCCCTACTAAAAGCACCCTCAATTAATTTAATTGGACTTCATGTTAAGATGATTTTACACAAGTTTTATTTTCTGCGGTCCCAACTCCGCCAGGATCACATGGAGTCATGGAGGCTGCGACTTGAGCAACCCAAGTGGGGTACCACCATCATCGCGGCGGTGAGACCGATCATGGACGATTGGCTGCAGAGGCAGCATGGTGACCTCACGTATCGTGCGACGCAGATCGATGCCTGGATGCTTCGGTAGCTATCTGTTTCGCATCCATCGTGAGGTCACACCCCAGTGTCAACACGGCGAGGTTTCCGACGACGACACCGTACTCCAAACGTTGGTGGAGTGCTCAGCGTGGGCGAGTCAGCGCCGGGACCTCGTAGTGGGTCTGGGCATGGATACCCTCTCGCTGGAGACCATACTTCAAGCCATGGTCTCCAGCGGGAGTAGGTGGCACGCGGCCGTGTCCTTCTGCGAGCAAGTCACGCTCGCGAAGGAGGCGGCCGAGAGGGAGAAGGAGCGTACCCTCCCCGCCGAGTTCCGTAGTCAACGGCGAGGGCGCCGCAGACTCATCTACGCCCAAGACCATCGACCTCCATGATCGGGTCCTGAGGACGGTGGGATCGCCAACCGCCGACCTTACAGAAGCAGGCTAGAAGGGTTGCGTGCTGCGGGGACTTTGCCCCATAGCATGCAACCAGATTCACTCACTGACGCGGGATAAAACCCTACCCCAACGACGCGGGATTCTCATCCCGACCTAACCCCCGCAGAGACCACAGAGGTGGTTAAAGTCCGCTGGGCGCCACTGGAAATACGTACGGCAACTGACATTAGAGCAGCCGCGGCCTTGGGCCGCGGAATTAAAAAAATGTCTTAGTATTTAGTAAGCAAATTTTTATATTTATATTTATATTTACAACATTATATTTGCATACATATTTATAAAATATAATGTACTACATACCAAATAAAATAAACAATAAAATAGGTACCCAATTGACAACTTTTTACTAAATTTATAATATGAAAGTACATACGATACTTAGGTACATAGGTTATAAAAAATAAACTGAGTTGTAAATTTATAACGATCTAGTTGTTGTTCTAACTAGATGGACTTAACGATTTTGTTGTGTGTATAAGTAATACTTTGTTTATTATTAAAATTAAAAACAGAATAATATTTATACAAATTTCTCAATAAAAAAATATTTTAAGCGGTCATAATGTAAATTAGACAGGTTTGTAATTTTTATTATAAAGCATCACATTACTCGTTACTAATTCAAGAATCTACTATGAAAATATACACCTATAATTATTACTCCTACTCCTAATTTGTGCTTTGCTACGCCATCCAGTGTAAACACTCCCTTAGCTTAGAGCAAGTTTAAGACGATACAGAACTGATGGTCACCATTTAAGGGTAATTAATTACCCATACAAACGAGTCCCCATTAACAATGGTATAATGGTTGTCGTTCGGTTATTTAGATTGATTCCATTCGCCATTCGTTAGTTGGCCTCTGAGCAAGGATTAATTTTAGTTCGTGAACTAATTAATTTTCGGATATTTGTTTTCACTGAAGTATTTGAACCAACACGTTTCGAGAATTGCGTATCAATCGTTCACTCGATTAAGGAGAATTGACCGAGAAAATGAGTTTGACCCTTTCATTGAAAAGCGATGTTTACGCTCTAATTGGTAAAGTAAATTATTGTTAGATGAATTTAAACTTCAACAATGAAATCGATAGAAAATCTGATATATTCATACATAATAGTCTAAAAACTAATTTATCCTTAACTAACAGACGCCCGCGTACGTGACGCTTGACAAATTTTATACAAAAACCACCTTCGAGAGCCACTCTATATGCTTTGGTGAAATCCGCATCAAAATCCGTTACGTAGTTTTATAGATCTAAGCATACATACAGACGGAAGCGACTTTGTTTTATAATATGTAGTGATTAAATAAATAAAAAATGTATGTATGTATCCTCAATAAAACAATTCAAAGAAAAGTATGCTATGTATTTATCTGAATATAATATTACGAGTACATGGTATTTTAAAGATGTTCATTCATAGTAGTTCATCCATCAGTTGTATTTGAATGTATTTCTAGAAAACTACATAAATACTTCCTTTTTTTTTTTTATTCCGCGGCCGAAGGCCGCGGCCGCTCTAACGTCCGTTGCCGGGCGTCTCTGGTTACTAGCAGAGGGTATATCCAGTGGCGCCCGGCGGACTTTGACCACCTCTGTGGTCTCTGCGAGTGTTTGGTCGGGACGAGAATCCCGCGTCGTTGGGGTAGGGGTTTATCCCGCGTCAGTGAGTGAATCTGGTTGCGTGCTATGGGGCAAAGGCCCCGCAGCACGCAACTCTTCTAGCCAGCTTCTGTAAGGACGGCGTGTGGTGATCCCGCCGTCCTCAAGCCCCGATCATGGAGGTCGATGGTCTTGGGCGTAGATGAGTCTGGGGCGCCCTCGCCGCCGACTACAGAACTCGGCGGGGAGGGTACGCTCCCTCTCCCTCTCGGCCTCCTTCACGAGCATGACTTGCTCCCAGAACACGGCCGCGTTCAACCTACTCCCGCTGGAGACCATGGCTTGAAGCATGGTCTCCAGCGAGAGGGTATCCACGCTCAGACCCACTACGAGGTCCCGGCGCTGACTCGCCCACGCTGAGCACCCACCAACGTGTGGAGTGCGGTTTCGTCGTCGGAAACCTCGCAGTGTTGACACTGGGGTGTGACCTCACGATGGATGCGAGCTACCGAAGCATCCATGCCCGGCAACGATCTGCGTCGCACGGTACGTGAGGCCACCATGCTGCCTCTGTAGCCAATCGTCCATGATCGGTCTCACCGCCGCGATGATGGTGGTACCCCACTTGGGTTGCTCAAGTCATAAATACTTACCTAGATTATATTATATTTGATCTCTAAATTATTTCTTTTTTTGTTAATTGGTAACTGTAAAAAAGGCGGAGCCACGGTAATGAACTAGTTAACAATATGTTGCACGGAAATTGAGTCATTTATTGATTAAATCAGTCTGTTAATAAAAAATATATAAAAATATACGGTATGCGCCACCTGTCTTTTTGCTACTAGGTATTAATATAATCCCTTACAACAGTACCTAGCATAACTTTAAAGTTTATTAAAAGAGTTCTTCGTTATTATCCAGATATATGAACCTACCTACTTCATTATTAATTTGTGACTTTAAAATTTTAATAACTTTAATATTCATGTACTAGTAATTTTAACCTGTATGTAGATGAAATACAATCCAATATGCTTTAAACTAAAAGTATCAGCTGCTTTATTATATTATTGTACGGTAGGGGTAAAAATGTATGGAAGTGAATGCTGGGTTTGGCAGAAGAAACATGAAAGTAAAATAAATGCAGTGAAAATGAGAAGTTTGTGAAGTATGACTAGGGTGAGATTGGTTGATAAAGTGAGGAACAGCGTGATACGAGAACGTTGCGGTGTATCAGAAGATGTAGTGAGTAAGATAGCAAAAGAAAAGAAAAAGATAGGTTCGGGCACGTAGAAAGGATGAATGAAAAAAGATTGACGAAACAGATACAAAAGACGTATGTGAATGGACAAGCAGGTAAGGGTCGACTTAGGTGAACGAACTTCGACCAAATCGGAGATGTTTTGATCAAAGATCAGGTCAAGAGTACCCAGAACCGGAGAGCGTGCATGAAAATAGTTATGAAAGTGAAAGAAGCGAAAGAAGTATGCCAGGATCGTAGCAAGTGGAATTCCATAGTCTCTGCCTACACTCATGTAAGGGTAAAAATATCACTTGATAATGCCTCATGAGTAGGTGAAACATATGTCAACGTTTAACATGTCTTCTATTTAGCGAAATCATTGCAATTATCTAAAATTTCAACATCAAATTTTCCATTGTTTTATCATGGACTTTCGCCAGGTAACGCCTGACTCCATTTAGTATCACTTGCACTTTTATCATTAAGAATGAAATTATAACTAGGTAGGTACTTACATACAAAATTTTTGGTAGTAAAGGGTGATTTGGTCCTGCAATCTATGGATTTTGAATCACCTGCTGCCTCGCAATCCAGAGACAATCAGAGACAAAAAAACAAGACCAGCTTTAAATTAATATCTTTTGATTTAGAGTTTTATACTTGGAATTCGCTTGCATTAGCTATTGGACACAGAAACAGCATATTACACTCATTTAGTAACAGACAAAGTTATAGCAAGTCATATCCCAATTATTATTACTGCCATTAAATTGAGCAGCAATCCGAGCCAGTAAGATCAATAAGGGCACTGTAGTGAAATAAACCTTAAGCACTTTGTCTGTGTGCTTGTATTAAAGCCCGTTAAAGGCAGCAATGGTGTAAAACAGAAGAGTATGGAATGCCTTTATTAGATACTAGCTGATCGCCGCAGCTCCGCCCGCGTGATTTCCCGGTTCCCGTAGGAACACAATACCGGGATAAAAAGTAGCCCATGCTACTCAGGGTGAATGTAGCTTTCCAATGGTGAAAGAATTTTTGAAATCGGCACAGTAGTTTTTGAGATTATTCATTACAAACATACAAATCTTTCCTCTTTATAATAGTAGTAATAGACAACAGTTGATCATAGTTACAGAACAGAAGAAGAGGTTTGAAGGGCCCTAAGGCCAAGCCAGGCGCGCCGCTCATATTGTGAACGCTCGTGTTTATTGTCACTAAAACCTTAAAACGGTTTGTTCTAAAACTTTAAGATACCATGATATTTGTAATTATATAAAATTATTACGTAGCTTGTAGACAAAACGACGACGACATCGCAAGCAGATGTAAAATTATGCATTTCTTGCTTGTAGTGGCGTTAGTGGGAGAAAATCGGCGACACGCACTGTAGTACAAATCAGGGAATATTTTCTTTCTAACCTCATCTATGTTCTGTGATCATACTCGTAGTCCATAAGACGTGAAACTAGACAATTTTTAGAAGCTTCTTTTCACGGTAGTTTTCGTTTGGTGACAATGGCATTATAATAATACACTTTGTTAAGTGCGAGTTCATACATTTTCTACTTGCAACTGTTAAGTGATTAGTAAAATCAGCTGCTCTTGCACTTAACACTTCGGAAAATGTAATTACAACTCTGAGTAGGTTTATTCTTTTCCTAAGATCGCTTTAACTTAACCCATATACCGCTCACAAAGAGCAACAGACCGAACGCACGTCCGAATCGCCGGGGGCCATTTCGACCAGAACTGCATTGCACCTGTTATTATAATCAACTATTGTATATATGATGTGAATACGTATAAATAATGCTAAATACCTGTATTAAATTTCATGTTACATTGGTCAAACAACAATTATTAGTAAAGTTAATATAGATTGCGATAGAGTCGAGTATTCTATATTAGAACTAAGCAGGTACAATTATTTTTTTGTAATCTGCAGCCTTGGGCCGCGACCGAACCTACGTCCATAGGTACAATGGTGTAAAATAATGTAGTTCACGTGGATTGGATGAACTTGTACCTACCTGTTTATATAATTACGTTGTTAAATATTTAGATAGAAGTTATAAATCGAACCAACAACTTTGGCTGGTGTCTTTTTAAATAAATATTTTTGGGCATTCTCACACAACGTCATCTAGCCCAAACTAAACTATAAGCTTGTGATATGGGATCTAGACAACTGATAAACATACTTATGTATTTCTGAATACATACATAATATACATCCCAGCACAATCCACCCGAACTCCGAAACAAACATTTGTGAATCACAAAAATATCTAATTCGATCCGGGAATCGAACCCGAGAATCCGAAGTCGAAAGCCGATGCACTACCGACCACGCCACCGAAGCAGTTAAATATTATTTAACATCTAAATAATAAAACGCTCCAGAAGTTACGTAGATAACTCCTATTTGGTAAAAAAAGTATCCCAGCTCTTTGCATAAAATATACCTGAATCTTGACTTAACATTAAGAATTTACCTTGAAGTAGTTCTAGGTAACCAAACGAACCGTTTTAGACATTATCTGATGAAATTGTGTCCATTTCATGGAGCAAAGAGCAAGGTGATTAGATAAGAAAATTACTAGAATATTCCTTGGCTGTGTAGGTAGTCGGGTAAGTTCTAATAGATAGGGATCTTTGCAAAGAGGTACTTGAAGTCTTAGTTAAATGATTATCTTGAGAAAATTATACACGCATACTTGTGCTTTACCTAAGAGCATAACTAAGAGTGTGGAGAAGTATGCTATACTGTTGCAGGGTTATAGATACACCAAGCGATACTACATGAGGAATTTATATTGTATCTACGTATCTAGTTTGATCTGGGTAGTGATAGAAGAAGCAATACGTGCGTGTCATGTTTTTGCCCAATCATTAAACTCGTTAGTTTATTTAATTTTGAATAAAATAATAGAGGTGACTGTTAGTAGACAAAAAAATAAGTAATTCTTCGTTGTAAACGTGATTCATGGAAAAGCCGCTGAACAGAGTTTAAATGCTAGAATTTATTTTGGTTTTGTCATGCAACATTCTTTAACATCTTTTTGATAATTGCGTACAAAAAAACGGTGATATGTAACTTCCATAAAGGTCCAGGGTGCTCAGGCGCTCTATCGACATCTCTAGGGCCCAGTTCATCCTTACTAGCACTTGGTGCAACTGGTGACAGACAAACGAGGCCGTGTCACATATACGAGTACTACAGGACCCGTCAATAGGCTCGCCCGTTATTCCGTGGGACCAAAGTGAATCGCAAAATGAGCATGATGAACGCCTACTTAGGGAATGAAGACGTTATACTTTTTTAAACTTTCGCGTTTTGTACACATTATAAACGACAGACAAACGGGTCTTTTACGCGATTATGAAGCCAGTCCACCCGTGACCACGGCTCTTGTAACAGGGTCGAAACGTCGGGTAATAAAGAGGTATGTATATAATTATCTCAATAATCGCGTAAAAGACCCGTTTGTCTTAAGTTTATAATAAAGACGTTATGTTGGATGTGTGTAGTGTATATGTATATAGAAAAACACAGACACAGTCTACGATAATTTAATACCATACCTTACACACATATCACGCCAATTTCACCGAAGGGCTAGGCAGATGTGCAATACACACCCACAATTTGCCAATATTTTTAGTCCCACGTAGAAGGGGTCGAGCCTATGGCCGTCACCGGGCACACTTAAAATGGGTTACGTCCAAAATTACCGAATGAATTTAATAAAAAGTAGCAGCTTCCTATATTGTAATTTTGAAAACCAAATATTTGAAAACCATTGCTTTGCCATGAAATATTGATAAAAAGCCAACAAAATCTTACGTGCCAGCCGCTATAACATTTCGCATATACATAAATATATATTTATGTATATGCGAAATGTTATAGCAAAACTAATATTCCGAAATCTGTTTTCAACCATTAGGTTCAATTTGATTGAAACATGAGGATTACATAATATATCAACAGGATACTCAGATATATCAGGTAGTCTATTCACACAATATTCGAACGAGGTGAAATCCGCTTTGCTCTTGTATGCTCATTGGAGTCAGGTGTACTTGTATTGTGGTAAAGGATTTGTACCTAGCTTAGACGATTTGATGTTTATTATGCAAATACCTATTAATATAATTGAATATGATAATTGTGATAAAAGTAAAAATATCTACCTCACAAGGAAATATATGTTTGAATGTAAGGTAGTACATGTACCTAAACCGAAAATACCTGAGAAACAAAGAAACAAAAATTCAATAACAAAAAACATAATCTCGATCAATATCTACTATTAATAATACGACGTCACGCTACATGGGAAACAGCGACACACTGGTCCTACGTCTTACGACTACACTTTAAACGTGTGTGACAGCGTCGTACGCGTGGGATGGCATGGGAACACGCGAATCTGTCGCGGTGACGCGTAAGACAGCGTGGTGAATGACCAGTGTGTTTGTATGTTACCATACGAATTGTATAGGCCCTGGATCCTGTTCAGATGTCATAATGCGTGTTATGCGTCGCATGACTCGCATGTGAAGGACGAGTTTGCCCTTACCTTTATACACTCATGTATAATCACTCTGAGCTGTTTGAATGTGAATTAATACGTGAATTGATAACTCTATTCGAACGGACTCATTTTATTATATTATGTTTTAATATTTTTACCCGGGGATTCTTATTGAATGAAATAGAACTATTTATTGGAGTTTACTCCTTAAAAATCGATTTTCATATATAAGGCGCCCGGTATGAGAAAAATCCGAGGGGTAAAAACTACTAACAAGTAACGAAAATCGTGTCACGTTTTTGGTGCGCACCTCTAGTGCGCAACTTTCTAATTTGTTATGGTTAGATACTCGTACTTAAGGAGTAAACTCCAGTCGTGCGTCGGAGCTGACACACACACTTTTTTTTCATTATTGTTTCTTTAAAAACTAATAAGTAATTGTTGCCTAAAAGAGTAATACTTAAATAAAAATACTAATAGTGAATAGTATACGGATTAAGTAGGTATAAATTAAAACAAACTTTAATAAACTGAATACCAAGATTTATCTTATACAGATACTGAGGAATTCCTTACTCCAACGATCTAACAATTATCACTTACGTAGAACATGAATTAGCCTTATTTATATACATAGCAGCACACAAACATACACACACACTGTTTTATTTCTTATTTATTGTAGTAATGGTCAGTATTTTCGGCGCGTATAAATTCTGTCCTGAGTTCAGTGGGTGACTGGAAATCTGTAACACAGGTTCAACTAATTCAGTCTTCAGTTTTTTACGTTAGCTATATAGACTCAAGTTCAACTTGAGGCCATGTCTTTTACGGCGAGGGATGTAGCTAGTGCTATTAAGCAAATTTCCAGTGGTAAGTCTCTAGGCCACGACGGACTCAGTATTGAACATCTTCGTCACGCCGGCCCACATATCTTTAGAGTGTTGGCTATGTTCTACTCGTTGTGCGTGCGCCATTCCTACTTACCCAAGGACTTCATGAAAACGATTGTAGAACCTGTAGTGAAAAACAAAACTGGCAATCTAGCTGATATAAATAATTACAGGCCTATTTCACTTGCTACTATTTTTGCTAAGGTGTTTGACGGTTTGCTTAACACACAATTGAACAATTACGTAACACTGCACGATAACCAGTTTGGGTTTCGTCCTCGACTGTCTACTGAAACAGCAATACTGTGTCTTAAGCACACCGTTAAATACTACACAGACCGCAAAACACCTGTGTACGCGTGCTTCCTCGACTTATCCAGGGCATTTGACATGGTACCATATGACGTACTTTGGAGTAAACTAAGACGCATAAACCTACCACGTGAACTAATACACATCTTTCAATACTGGTACACGAATCAGAATAACAATGTAACGTGGGCGGGGGCTGTGTCGGACTCGTATAGGCTCGAGTGTGGCGTTAGGCAGGGCGGTTTAACATCTCCGACACTGTTCAATCTGTTTATAAACGACCTGATCGTCGCGCTCAGTAACCAGCATGTCGGTTGTCATATTGACGGAGTTTGTGTCAACAATTTAAGTTACGCGGACGACATGGTGCTCCTGAGTGCGTCAGTGTGTGGTATCAGGAAGCTACTAAAGATCTGTGAGGAGTAT
This sequence comes from Nudaria mundana, assembly GCA_963556515.1. NCBI lineage: Eukaryota > Metazoa > Arthropoda > Insecta > Lepidoptera > Erebidae > Nudaria > Nudaria mundana. The sequence continues at coordinate 19,278,003 of OY748301.1, forward strand.
GCCTGTGGTTACGGATTAATATACAATATCAAAAAAAGCAAATTTATGGTCTTTGGGGCCGGCACCAAGTGTCCCCGGAATGTACCATCAGTGTGACTCTATGGCGAGCCCTTAGATACTGTTCAGCAGTTTGCATACCTGGGTCACGTGGTTTCTGCTGACCTCAAGGACGATGCTGATGTTGAGAGGGAGCGGAGGGCCCTGTCAGTACGGGCTAACATGATAGGTCGCAGGTTTGCCCGTTGCTCGGTTAATGTTAAACTTACGCTCTTTCGAGCGTATTGTACGTCTCTCTACACGTGCAGCCTGTGGACTGATTACACCAAAAGGAGCTACAGTGCCCTCCGCGTCCTCTACAATAATGCGTTTAGGTTGTTGCTGGGGCTGCCCCGGTACTGCAGCGCCTCTGGCATGTTTGCTGACGCGCGCGTGGACTGCTTCCACACTACTATGCGCAAGCGGTGTGCGTCCTTGGTGCGCAGAGTGCGGGCCAGCTCCAACACCATCTTGTCAATGATAGCTGAACGAATGGACTGTCATTATCTGCGCCATTGTTGTGGGAGACATCTGTTAATCCCAATGCCTAGGAGAAGGTTATAGGTAATAAGCGGTCGGGGAATATTGTTGTTGGTGATTTTATTTGTATCTCTTATTAATGTTGTTTTTAATGGTAATTTTTAACAGTTTACAGAATTCATGACATTGTGATATTTTTAATAATTGTTCTGTAATTTAAGACATTCTAAAATATATTTATGACATTTTTATTTATTTGTTATCAGCATATTATTATACTTATATATATTATTATTTTTATGACATTCAGTATATTACTTATTAGTGACATTTTAATTGTAATCCGTAGGTGATTTTGTGACATTTATTTTTTATTTATAAAATCGAGACTAATAGTTTTTCTGCGACTAATATAGTGATGTAACTGAACTGAATTGACTGTGATGCAATTGATTAATTTTGTTATGGGTAAATTACCTGAAATAAATGATGATTTATTATTTATTATATAACATGTACTTACGCGTATGATGTCAATTTATGTCTCCTACTAATATTATAAACGCGAAAGTTTGTGAGTATGTATGGATAGATAGATGTTTGTTACTCTTTCACGTAAAAACTAATTAATGGATTTTAATGAAACTTTACAATAATATTATACATCAGAATAACACATGCTACAATTTATAAAGATATTGTGTGAATTTGTTCAAAATATGACGATAAGTGTCAAGTAAGTAGGAAGCGACGATGACAAACCGAGTGCGTGATACTACGGGAACGGAAAAAAATCCAATTTACCACGAGGACGAAGTCGCGGACGACCACTAGTTAAAAAATAAACTTATAACTAGTTTTCGGGATATTTACCATGTATTATTTTGTTGTCGAGTTTCCGATATTTCGGCACTATTGCAAGCGTCACGGAGGAACCATGACGCTTGCAATAGTGCCGAAATATCGGAAACTCGACAAAAAAATAATACATGGTAAATATCCCGAACACATTTCCAAAGATTATAATAATAACGACCATGGCAGTTTAAATAACTATATTATAAACTAGTATCGGTACTTTCATAAATATGCATTTAGTAAAAATCTGTTAAAATTACACACTGACGCTTCTATTTATCTGTATGTATAAGTGGCGTGTTTGTGTTAGTTTAAAATCACATTTCTTAGAAAGGAAATTGATCTAACAGAAGTTTACAAATAACAGTTTCCACGTAAGTGTAATTACTGTTGCCAAGCTTAAAGTCTGGCCCTACAATTTGACCATAACGTAAGCAATTTCTATTTCTCACACGTGCTGCATGGCCATAAATACCCATATACTTACAGATCAAATTAAAGTATACAGCACTTTCACAGGGGAATTGCAGTACAGGGAGCGCCACCAGTGGCCTTACAAGGTGTTATACCATTGCGTTATTTTGTACGCGAGTGTAATTTTGACTTGTAGTTTATGGGTTTAAAGGCTGTGAAGACAGGTTGTTGTGGTTGCAATCTTGTATTGGCTGAGCAATTTTACTGTTAATGTGACAATTATATCGGCTCTTTCACTATTAATATGTAAGACTGTAAAGTTATTTAAATGACGTTCTGGTGTTGTTATGATTAAAAAAAACATGCATCCCATACAAGTCCAAGGATCGATCCCTGTTCGATCCGAGTTCTATCAAATATTTAGCAATTCAAATACTTTTTATTGTACACAACACGGAGAACATACAAAAAGGAGATATCACTTAAGAAAAGTACAAATGGCGACCTTATCGCTAAAAACGATCTCTTCCAGACAACCTTAGTAGGTAGGTAGTACTCATAAGTATGTAGTACCTACCTACAACTGTTTACATACTAAAAATATTAATCAACTTAGAATATGAAACGTACTTTAGCGAACCTCCCTCTCCTAACGTTAGTTAACTTGAAAGCAATCAAGACTCCACATCGGGGGAGCTCATAACTTGGCAACGTATAAATTTTTACAAGCTGCTAAAAGCTTGGCTTATGTGGAACGTAAATTGTCAGCAAGACTTTTATATCCCAATCAAACGTGATCAACCATTATTGTTGAAAGTTGAAGGTTCATGGGGTCATTTGCACAGAGAATTTATACCTATTTACATCTAGATATAACTATTAAATATGTTTAATATTAAAGAAAGCTGTCTGTTCGTGCGAGCGACTGCAAGTATAGTACATACAATTATTTTAAAAAAATACACGTCAAAATTTGACAAACTGACTTAAAACTAGGTATGCAATACATTCTGCTGTTGCAATAATTGAGCTGAGTTTGTCGATCCGGGTCGAACTCCTAAACGACTGGACCGATCTATATGAATTCAGATATATGCACTCATGGTGATGGTCCCAAATTTCAAAAAGATCGGTCCAGTCGTTTAGGAGTGGTTCGATCACGAACGAAATACACGAGTCGCCTAAGAAAGAGCTTCGTAAACTCAGCTCAATTACCGAAATGGGACCAAATAGTTGTTGGAATGGGAACAAACTGAAATGGGATCACTTGGGAAGTAATAGCTCACCCAGTCCAAATATTAAAAAAACACAGTCGAAATCAGAACCTCCTCCTTTTTGGAAGTCAGTTGAAAATATATATAAAAAATCTTCCACGTGAGTTAGTATAAATTTATCTCCATAACTTACAATCTTTTAGCAACAGGCAAACAGATATAAAGGTACACAGGTTATATTTTCAAAATTTGTAGAAGACCTGGAGACTAAACAAAGCCAAAGCCTGTGCTATAGAACTCCAGGCTACCCGATTAGGTACACAATTACTTGGTAACTAAGGAAAATATGTTATAATAAGACAAGCCAAGCCATTCTCACCTTCACGCGGTGCACCTGCTGATGAACAAAAGTTTTAACAAATAACATAAAGAAGGTATTAATCCCCTAAGTATTAAGTGGGATCAACCAAATATCTCTGTGTGTCTCTTTGGAGAGAAAGACGTCATTTTGCGTTTGGGGCACAACATTTTCAAATGTACCTACTTAAAAAAAAAAAAAAAGTATGTAGGTACTTATAACCTGCCTACAATCAGTTGATTTATTATGTGATAAAAAGCAAAGTTGGGGATGCGAAAACTACAATAAAATAATAATTGTTATGCAAAAAAACCCTAATGGAATCACTCAATTCGGTAATGTAACAATATGATTTATTACTTGTCGAATAAGAAAAATGACTTTTTAGTACATTGTGGCATTATACTGTACGACACGATGTCGCAATGATGTCGAGAACGAGATCAAACTGTTCTTTGTCAGAAGGTGATAAATAACTAAGTTTCGATACACTTATATCTAACGGCCTGTTCACAATAACGCGATACGACGTCGCATCGCCAAAATCTACGAACGCACAACGCATCGCAATGACTTGCAAGTTGATTCGCATCGTTCATTCCTGTTTAAACGGAAGCGAAACGCTTCGTTGCGCGAATTCGCATCACAGCAAATTTGCATCGCAATTTTTTGCGGTGCGATCTCGCATCGCCACAATTCGCTTTATGTGTATGTGCCAATAAGCATTGACATTAGCCGAGATGTTTTTAGATTAAATAAATTATAAAATTGAGTCGAAGTTGTAGGTAGTAGGTTCTCAATTAATACGTAGGTCACACTATAAGTTTTGCGTAACTTAAAAAAACAACATGTTAAAACCAAAATATTATGTTTATTGCTTTTCAAAATAATCTCCTTTACATTATAAACATTTTTTCATGCGATCGAACCATTTTTTAAAACAGGAGGACCACAGATCTGAAGGCATGTTTTATACGTGCTGATTGAACGCTATCACTGCCTCTTCGGAGTTGGTAAAAGTGAAACCTCTCATCAAATCTTTGATTTTGGAGAAAATACAGAAATCACAGGGTGCAAGGTCGGGGCTATGCGCAGGATGGGTGACGAGTTGTACTTTTTCGGAAGCTAAAAATGACTTTGTTTTGTTGGTCGTGTGTGAAGAAGCGTTGTCATGATGTAGGAGAACGCGGCTTTTGGGTCGTCTTTCGCAAACTTTTTCTAACACCCTGGGTAAACAAATGGTAGAATACCACTCGGCATTAACACTCTTTTGATCTTCAAGTGGAATTGTACAGATGGGGCCCGTGGCTGAGAAAAAAAACGCGATCATGTTTTTACCAACGTTTCTCACCTGCCTCACTTTTGTTGGCTTGTTCTCATTTTCAAACACCCATTCACAAGATTGCTGTTTTTTTTGGTTTAAAACAATAAATCCACGTTTCGTCTCCTGTGACAATGTCATAAACAGCATTAGAATGTCCGTGGTCGTATTTCAGTAGCATCTGTGAGCACCATTCCACGCGAGCCCGCTTCTGCTCCGCTGTCAGTTCATGAGGGATCCAACGACAACAAAGTTTCCGAACTTTCAATTCTTCGTGTAAAATTTTCTGGATTTGACTCATACCAATCCCCAATAGTCCTCGAATTGTCTCATAGGTAATCCGCGGGTTTTCTCCAATTAACCGCTTAGCAGTAGCCACATTATTTTCGTTGACGGCAGTAGAAGGCCGCCCTTCACGAAATTCGTCATGTAAAGAAACTCGACCTCTATCAAATTCAGCAAACCATCGCCTCACGGTGCTCAAACAAGGTGCTTCTCTCCCATAAGCATTTTGAAGACGAGCGGCACAGTCTTGCGGAGAGAGAAAACTTTTAAAATCATAAAAAAATCATCGCTCTAAAATCTTTTCGACTTAATTCTATTTTCGTTGCACACGTAAGAACTTTGATGTGTGATAAAAAACAATTGACAAATGATTTCCCACCAATTGTTTTTTTTTATTATTAAGAAGGTTGCAACGTTTAAAAAAATATAACATTCGAAATTCAAATAGTTCCGATTAGCTAGAAGTGCAAAACTTTTAATGTGCCCCATTTATTTGGTCAACTGCAATAATGCAACTTGGTACATTATCATTTCAATTTGTTTTTTTAAGTGCCCAGTAACGGCAATGGGCTTGCCTTTATAAGATGTACTGGCAAAATGTGGGTATCTCTATGTCTATCTCTCTATCTATCTGTATGTAGTTATTTGTGTGTGAGTTATGCACTGTTTTGTTATAATTTCATTTTTCAAACTTTATTTATAACAATCGTGAATTATAATAACTACATTTTAATTAAAATGTATACCTACCTCTTTAGCAGATTGTAAGCTAGCGTGGCTTTTTTAATAGAAATCGTCTATGACGGTTATGATCGTATCTAATGTAGTTTTATGTCGAACACAATTGGTGGTGATGTTGATAGATGGTTAATATTATATACCTAGTTTATATTGATTAGAGGCAGTTTATGAGATTATTGATTCATGAGGATATATGGAAGGTCGGGTGTGTCTGTTTCTATTTAGTATAAAACTTCAAAATTCATTCACCGAGACAAGTTGTAGGTATGTAAAATCACTGGGACTGAACAGTAACATTATAAGGTGTACATATATCATTACCGTGTCGTCGTCGTGTAATATATAGGTATATCCAAAAGCTGTGTCGAAAAATCGTTAATCTACTGTACATCTGTTAGGAAATTTACGTAAATATAACACTCACTATGAAAATAGCTGTAATACGGCTTCTGCTGTAAAGTTCATAATCTGTATCATTACTTGAGTACCTAATTTGATGTCAAATTGATCCTTCAATTCCTTCTTAAACGTGAAAGGTTAACTTTGTGTGTATATGTATGTGTGTAGATATCTCTTACACTTTCACGCTTAAGGCGTTGAACCGATTTGGGTAGAAATTAATACATAGATAGACCGTTTCCGGAATTCAAACTTTTAACCTCATAATGACCTTCTTAAATTGAGTACCAAAATACTATATTACACGCTGGCGAACGGGAAAACTCTGAACAGACACTAATCTAATAGAACTTTCTGTTTATTGACTAAATTTCATCATATCATCAAGATTGATTACGTTCTTACGTATTGAAGTGATTATTATTACTAACGGATTGCTATGAAGAGCTAAGGGATCCTATAAACACCTATCAGGCTTGAAGTCTTTCTCACTCAGCTAAAATACTCAAAATACCTAAGCGCGATAGGAGACTCGCTTTTTAACAGCTTTGTCTTCCCTTCATAGCAAGCTCTGCTTAGTTTACAGCTCAATGGCGTTAAATGTAAATATCCTAACATAAATGTTATATGTACAAACTAAGGTTTTGATATCTCCTTGTTATGAAATCGCTATACAGACCCGGTCTCGAAGAGGCATGACTTTAAGTTCGATATAGCAGCCTGAACCATGAACTCTGACAACAGGTTTAAACGAGTGCTATTGTGACTTGAAAGCAGAATATTATAAATACGTAACACAGTTTAATCTGTACAGATTGTGCGAGATACAATGTGATAGATTAACTTGAGAATGAACACTGTAAGTTTGAAGTTGGGCAATTTACACAAACACAGATAATATCACGCCTCGAAAGCGTTATAATTATAAGCATACGTCTGTATCGCTTGTCATTTTCGCACGGTATATTTGTCCGATCTTTATCTATCTTTCAGCCATACCACAGTATAAGGAATAGTATGTAAGTGGCCATACTAGCGTCGTTGTATCTCGCGTTGATTTTTTATTGATTCTTGGATTAATTTTTATTTCGATTTTCGAAAATAATTGCTTTTAAGCAGTAATACGAATATAATATATCTTCATAGACTTAAGATTCAAACCATTTCGATTACATCCATAAGATTCAAAACTTCCGTATAGTTTCACATTTATTAGTAGGCAATTAGAGTACAATTTATCGCAGGTCCATACTTTCAGTAGTACATTACTCTAAGTATTTCTCTAACCCCATCTATGTGGCGTACCATTCATCACGCTGGGTGTTTTGTTACTGGCTGTTTACCCTGCACTTAACTTGTAACAGTTCGTCAACTATGATGAATAACTTTTTGGCGTGATTGTCCCCGTTTTGGGGTTCTAAATTAAAAGATGAAGTTTCAGTTTCAGTAAAATCTTAAACGTTCACTCGCCCGGCGTCGCAGTTTTGATTAATCGTTGAAAACCCAGCTGGTTGTAATTTTTGAAATGGAATTTCGGTATTCACTGAAATAGAGAATGTATTAAGATGATTTACTTCAAGAGATTAATTCTTAGAAGTTAAATGTCAAGAATTCATTCCAGGATATTCCAAGTTCAATGAGTCTGCTAACTTTTTGCAAAAAACGATTACATTGAGTTTATAATACCACCACAATTTTAAGCAAACACATGCAGAAATAAAACCATAGAACACCTCCACTGAACCCACATTTCGCCAGCCATTTGTTGGTTCCACGTAATAGGAGACGAGCCTATTGCCGTCTCCGGGCACTGGGTACTTTTTCCAGAGCCTCTCGTCGTGCAATTAGCAGGTGCACTGCATTCAGGTGAGAATCACTTGCGCCCTGGAGATTTTTGGCAGCACCATGTTAGTTTTTTGTATTTGAGTATAAACTTATATGCTTATATTAATAACTAGCTGTTCCGGCGAACTTCGCACCGCATTCTAATGTTCCGCTAAACTTTTTTTTTCCTTCATAAGAACCTTCTCCTGACAGTAACGATCACAACAAGAAAAGAATTAGCGAAATCGGTTCAGTTGCTGTCGAGATTCGCCCTTAGCAACAGATTCAGCGATTCATTTTTATATTATAGAGAAGATGTTTAAGCCAGTCCCTTATTAATCGTATCATAATTTTGAGTCAGTTTACCTGCTGATGGTTTCAAAGACAGCTTTAAATTAGCTTGACTTGGCTTGACCTCAAAGACTTCAATTGGCCTCGATTACATTACTGTCATCGAAATTAATGCATGTAATGAAATTACACTTGTAAAAGACACCACGCCTCGACACAATAGGTGATTTTTACCAAACCTTTAAAGCTAATCTTTAAAGATCATGGGCATAGAATTCGCGCCCAAAATATTCAATAAGTAAACAGTTACAGTATTTATTACACTATTAAGATTTTACTTAAGATTGTGGCAAATCAAATTGTGAAATAAAAAACAACATTAAAAAACAAACTCCTCAACAAAATATCATTCGAAAATAAACTTTAATTCATAAGATACAAAGATTGTAAGTAGTTTTTTACAAGCACAATATAGGGTTGTTTGAAGTAACTACTTTATTTTTTTTTTGGTAAGTGCTTATGTAGTTGTGCGAGTATTGTCTTAGAACAATCGGAGGTTGCGAACTGTACTCGCTCGCTTAATCAAAGGGAAGTAGTGCTATTGGCTGACGTAACATGTCCTTAAGTAGATAACATCAGGCCTTGAAGACGATCTGATGACATCTGACTCTCATGGTCCAGTTGTTAAGACTGTTCACACTTTTAAGAACAAGTGGTTATCTCTTTGGCTATTCGAAATATTTTTTTTTACTGCAGGGATTTATGTATGTAACATTGTTCATGGCGACAAGAATTTAAGTTTCGTGTCGCAGAAAGGTTACTGATTTTTGATTTGCTTCCTCGTTATTACATGGGACTGACAAAACGGCTGGCAAAGTGTGGGTTTGTGATGAATTTCTCCCCACCCCTTTGGCACTATAGACATGATTAATGTGATTGTATTATGTCAAGTCCCGAGAAATTTTGCTAAATAAGTGATAATTCAAAATGAGATTACACTCATACGATCACAACAGGTTGTCAATATTTTAGCTTTACTGTCTGATTGACAACATAGATACATACATAAAATTACGCCTCTTTCCTAGTTGTAGGCAGAGACCACGGACTTCCACTTGCTACGATTCTGGCATACTTCTTGTGCTTCCTCAACTTTCATTTATGTATTCATGCATGCTCGACGGTTACGGATGCTTTTAACCTGGCCTTTATTCAAGACCTCTGGAATTTGGTCGCCATAAGACACAACATAGATAGAACAATAATATATAAATGTCATACGAAAATTCAAAATAAATATCTACATTTGGTTTCGTTTAACAACACAACTACAACTAAGTTTAAATGAACTTTTCCAAGAAAAAACACATACCTACACAACTTTAACCCATAGTGGGTACTAGAAGCGAGACAGTAAGGAGATCATACAACTACGAGTATTACTTTAGTAAGAAAGACGTCAAAATGTCAGAAAGTTGAAAATATTGGTTGCTGTCATTCAAATTTATTACAGATACTTTGAGCTGTCATTTGTCAAAATTATTAAATTAAAGTAAGTACCTATACTATTGGGTGAAACTTCTAAACAGGCGTGGGAAATTTTGACAGCGAGTCTGTTTAAGACTTTACCAACTTGATAGATGATTGAACTATGTTAAATTTAAGTACTTTGTAAAATTATTAACTCGAAGTTTTCTCAGTGGAAATAATGTCAATATCAGAAGGTAACTAACTAGAGATGAAAACGTCAGCACTATCGTCATTATACATAACGCCTGTTTTATTGAAGGAGCATGCAGAAGTAGATATATTAAACGCCGACTATTCGCCTGCATCTTTGTTGGTTTGACGTGACGTGATAGAAGGGGATCCTATTGCCATTTAACGGGATTATATATGATTGCTAGAACGTCGTAAGTTGCTCGGCATGTGCACTATTTGCAGGTTACCTTGGGCTTCTAAGATCTGCATAGCACCCTGACCATTTGTGTTCTTCTACAGTTTGATTTAGATTCATAAATGAGCTAATACCTATCTATGTTTCAATTTTATATCCTGTATGGTTTTGGTAACACAACTTTTTAACATTTTAACGGTGAAATGCATCAACGTAACATAGGTATCTAAGTAACTTAAATTCGCATGTTACAAAGTGCAGTACCAAGTACAAAATACACTAAAATTTATAAGCGACATTTATAATATAAAAATTGAAAAGTATGATTCGGTACAGGCGAAACTGTGTGAAATAATAATATCCTTGTATAAAGCTAACCAATCGTGACTTGAAGCTTTCGCATCGTTAGTGATGGGATGACGCGTTAGTCGATATCTTTCCAGATTTAAATGTATCGGGATATTTTCTTAAATCAATAAGAAACTACAGCATGTTGATCCAAATGCGTCCTATCAAAAACTTGTAACTATAGTAAATACTAGTAGTCGCCGTAAAGTTATATCCAGAAATTTTGCTCTTGAATGAGCCATCTACTAAAATTACATGCCTAGTATTATGGTAAAATATTATGGTGAATCTATAAATTACTGCTGTAACATCTGATATAACCCATGTTTGCAATGATTTATAAATAAATAAATAAATAATATGGTCAAACAAGTAGACCTTGCGAACATTAAAACATTAGTTGGCTAATACCCACCAATTCCCCCACAATCAAAAAAGCTCACGATGAAAACAATGTTTTTATCAAGGAAAAGGACAAGTTTCGTGGGGAGCAGTTAAAAAATGCCGCAACTAGCCCGCAACACACATGCAGACAGACAGCAAAATTATCAAGTCTCAAAGCGTAGACGCTTCGCTCGCTGCGCTCGCTCGTTCAATGACACTCCTAAAAACTTGGTAGGAGAACCTTATTTTATTCATTTATTACTCACGACGCGCTATTGTTGGGCCATATTACGAATAAAATGCAACTAACCTACAAACCTTATAAATTAATAACGCTACAATTGAATGAATTTTCGAGAAGGTTCTTGTGAAGGAACGAAGAACCGGGATAACAGAAAAAGGTATTTTGTATTTCGTTAATTTGTGTAAAACCTTTCAATTTATTATTGTCGTATAATATTCAAAACTCTGTAAAGTTTCGGGCTCTTACGCTCTACTAGTAATGATTTTTTTCAGCCTTCCTTTTGTACGAAGATACAATAGTTCTAATAATATGCTAGCATTTTGCTTTCAACTTATTTTATCATGCCTACTAAATACATTATCAATACGAATTTCAGAATTTTTATTTGCATAAGTAAGTAAATACTCGTAGCTCAGTAAAACTAAGCCCTTGAGGTTCTATAATAATTATAATATTTATTTTGTATTTTGAAGGAAGCAACATTAGTGTAAACATTTATTTTGTCATATATGCTAATAAAATACACTTGTACACCGTTTCACTTTTATTTAATTTACAGGATTTAACCTGACCGGTTTCGCTTTATGGCATTATCAAAGGTTGTAGTTCACTTTACATATTTATAAAAATAAAGAATTTGATCTAATAAAAGCAATAGCGACCAATAATGGCTACTCAACAAGACTTGTGGAGGGTATAGTAGCGCGAAAGAGATCTAGGGCAGCTCTGAGTTTGGCATACCAGGCGGATGCGCCAGTTGACGAGAGCAAGCGTTGGGCTCGTATTCCATACGTCACGTGTCTTATAGATGCTCTAGATCTCTAGGCACAGTCAAACCAGCCATTTATACCAGACATGGATTGGGGTGTCTGATCGGTAATAGCTACGACAGAACGCCTATTAGACAAATGAGCGAAGTATATGAGCTCACATGTTTGGACTGCAACAAAAAATACGTCGGACAAACCGGTAGGTTGTTATGTTCAGAGACTATGGTCTGCATAGTCTCTGAACATACCAGCGGATGAAATTAAAGAAGACTGAATCTAATTTTGCAGAACACCTTATCACCGAAAACCATTCGTTTAACCCAGAAACTGATTTCAGAGCGCTGTACACATGTGAGAAGGGTAGAAAATTGACCACCCTGGACGCTCTTGAAATTAATAAAATACTGATAGGCAACCGCGACGCCGTATTGCACCAACAATTAGATATGAACAGTTCCCCTCTATTAAAATATTTAAAATCTTGAAAAGTGTCATCCACGAGTTTTGTTTTTGTTTTCATTTTTTATTATTTTAGTTTTTGTTATGCTTTCGAATGAGATTTGACATTGGGTTAAACTAAAATTTGGAATTTAATTGCCACCTGTAATTGTGATTTTCATTTATTGGACATATTATTAATGTAATTTGACTAGAATTTATTATTGTTAATTAGAATTTTTAATTTTACACAATTGACATGAGATTTGACATTTAATTGGATTTAATTTAATGATCTCATAATTTTAATTTTATATTTTATTGACATTTCATTTATTTGACACTTGTGATATCTAACTAAATTCAATATTTAATTGCATAATTTAATTAATTTGCGAATGAGTGAATTTCCCCATTTTCAGGGTAAATCTCTTATACTCTCTTACCTCTTAAATTTTATTTGTATCTGCCCACATATTATGTGTTAAGAATTTAGTTTAACAATGACTTGAAGATATGTTAGACAGTGTAGTTAAATACTTCTTTAATAAATATGTAAAGTGAACAACAACCTTTGATAATGCTATAAAGCGAAACCGGTCAGATATCATGTAAATTAAATAAAAGTGAAACGGTGTACAAGTGTTTTTTGTTACCATCTATTACTATAAGTTTCACCAAGTGCCGACAATCGAAACCATCAACTATATTTATTTTGTCCTATAATTTTATTTATCCTAATTTATCCCTCGCTGTGGATACTTTATTTTAGATATTCTATATACTACGCTATTAATAAGTGATACTTACCAAGGAAGTTAACATCCGAAACCAGCCTACACATGTCTAAAAATAGAATGCCCAAGAGGTCAATTGTCGATAAATCAGCTTTATTGTCCCACCACTAAATGCCTAGAGCGATCAAATCATATCCATTCACTAAGAACATTCATAGCTCGTAGAGGCCCTGTCGCTTAATGCAATTCATTGTACAAGGATCCTTATAACAGCTAGAATTGCAATACCTTCCACCCCCTCTCAACTCTAAACCTACCTATACTATAGACTGTGAAAAGGCTCAACGCAAGGGACCAATATATACCGGTCAGTGGACAGCTTGCTTACAAACTACCAATTTAAGCTTGAGCTCCCTAGCTCGTCTGCTGTTGTTAGTAAATACAGGTTAGAAGAGGTATGGGAGAGAAGTTTATAGGTCCACTTACTTTGGTCGCCGCCATTCAGATAAAACCTGCACAGTGCTTCGATTTACAAGCTTAAAAGGATTGGCGTTGGGATTTTAAAATTAAAAATTGTTCTCGTAACAGAATGTAAAAGAAATATTATCTTTTGTATGAAGTTTACTGTCAATCAATGTCCAAACACGTTTTAACCACATAACCTATTTTTAACATAACCTAAATAAGAATCACGTCGCACACAATTAAGGGGTTAACCTATTGCCATATTCGTGCACAATAAGTAGGTATGTTCGCCACAGTAGGTGCACCGCGTGCGTCTAAGGCCCTGAAGTTGTTAATAGCGAACTAAAAATAAGCCTTTAATTTGTAAACAATACCGGTGTCCAATTAGTAAACCCAATGGAGTAAAGAGAGCGGAGAAATTGGGCTATGGCGTTCCGACAAGCTCTAACTACTCAACAGTAAAACTAATTAAACCATGAACTTAGAAACGAAGTCAAATATTTTACTTCTCTACAAAAATACAAAATAAAAACATCCAAGTGCTTGGGCCATACATAAGCTAGGGTTCCGTAGTTAGAACTAACAGAGTCATACCATCCGTTATAGATTTCCTATCATGAGTTTTTTCAAGTTCTTCACACTAGTCGTTTAGATTTTAGAGAGGGGACGACGACGCCCTGTTTTCGCAAAAATATACTTACTCTTCAAACCTAAATATCTCGCAAACGGATACTTTAATCAAGAAATCAGTTTAGCAACCTAGCAATGAATTTAAATGACCTATTTAATGATACCCCATACGATGGTGTTGACGCGAGAAAATAATATCATCCCCACTTTACGTGTAGGGGAGGTACCACAAAATAGTCTTTTTTTTTTTAATTTTGCACTTTGTCGGCGTAGTAAATATACAAATCCATGCAAAATTTCATGTTTCTATCACTCACCGTTTGTGAGCAAACCCGAGGACGGACAAACGGACCTTTTAGGGGTTCCGAAACTTTTTCTACGGAACCCCAAAAAGGACGCATTTAAATGTAAAGAAATAATAATATCTTCATCATTAATGGATCATTTAGAGTCAATTCAATACTGAAATGGATAATAAATAATAAAAATAACACAACACCGCAGGTAATGGGCCAAAATAAAATAAAAATAACAGCCAACACACTGGAAATCAATATAAAAGCGACTCAATAGGATAATAAAAAAAAACTAACTTTTTCGTATAAATCTTTTCGACGGACTCCAACTTCCTTTAGTTCAATAAAAACTCTGATGTATAGGAATTACGATTCATAATATCTTGGCAAATGCGTATAAGTGACTTTGTAGTAAATAGTTTTATGAAAACAGGCTGTTTTATGACCTCCAGCCAAATGTCTAGGTGATAACTTAAAAGGTATATAGTATTTACAAATATGCACCTTATAAAGAAGAGTTTAAGTTGAATTTCATTCTAAGTGCAAATTATTAGGGGTCGTTTGGACTGCTCGCTGTCAATCAATAGATCTGACAAGAATGTATTTATTTGCTTTGATGACGTACATAAAACACGTACATTGAAGCTATAAATCCCGAAGTCGATTCTCTTAAGTAAACATTATATCTGTAATGTTTAGAGGTGTTAATAAACTTAAAGGGTATCCATTAAGTAGTTTTACATGACAAGTAAGCCTGATCGGCTTAGAGAAAATAAATAGGTTGGCCGTTAGACCAGCGGTAGACCAGCTCCGTCTTCGTGAATGTACCTTACGCTTCAATAACTTTTTTGACCATATATTTTGATGTAACAAATCCTGTTTGTTGCCGAAACCTATCTGTGCAAACCACAAGAAAATCCATTCAATAATTTCAGACATTATAATACATACAGCAGACAGACGGTCACATAATTTCTTCTATCATATTAAAGCAGTCAGTGTTTTAAAAGCCGACCAATGTGTGTTACTAGTGATGACTTATGGAACATTGACGGTACGCCTCATGCAGACGCTCACAATTGCGCAAAGAGCAATGAAAATGGTTATGCTCGTAGTGTCACTTGGCGATCGAATTCGTAAGGATGAGATTCTTAAATAGAACCAGGGTCACCGACATAGCCCAAAGAGTCGCCAAGATTAAATAGCAGTGGGCAGGGTACATTGCTCGTAGGACTGATGGCCGATGGGGTCAAAAAGTCCTCGAGTGCACTGAAGACGCAACGTGGGTACCACAAGGTGGACTGACGACATCGTAAAGGTTAAAACCGAATGCTGTGACGTATGTTGGGGGTTTATGCCCAGCTGCAGCAGTGGGAGTCAATTGGCTGATTTGATGATGAAGTAAGAGTTTATAGTTAAAGGTTATAAGCTAGATTATAAACTGTATGTTCTAACTAAACCAAAAAGCGAGTCATTCTCCTTAGTCCTTGAACTAATCAAGATTTGCTTAATTTCGAAGAGAAACCAATCAACTTCAATGTAATGCATCACAACCTACCCCTTTGGGTAAACACAGACATTGGTGTATATATAACTTGTATAAATAGGGACGAAACAGACGAGCAATCGGGGAGCGGAACTCTGCGTTTGATTTATAGCTCAGACTGGGAGCGGAGCGAATAATAAAATAGAAATTTGGTTATGGCCTTCAGGATTTAGTCTGGGAGTTATGGTTTTAGATGTATAGTAATGGAATTATGATTACTCTTAAGTTTAACGGGTATCATTTGAAGTTCCAAACAGGGGTTTGTTTATGGAATAATGGATCAACACATCAGACAATAGTTGCATCTATAGCTATTTTTCATACATTCAATAATAATATACTTACACATTTTATTCAAAATATTTATTACAACTAAAATGTGTAGGTAGATGGTACTTGCCACGTGAGATTTATATTACAGACATCGATAATGAAACACGTAGTCTATATCTATACTACTATTATAAAGAGGAAAGATTTGTATGTTTGTAATGAATAAACTCAAAAACTACTGTGCCGATTTCAAAATTCTTTCACCATTGGAAACCTACATTCACCCTGAGTAATATAGGCTACTTTTTATCCCGGTAATGTCTTTTTGTCCACGGGAACCGGGAACGAGTAAACTAAATCCCGCGGGCGGATTTGCGTCGATCATCTAGTGTAATATAAAACATAGTTTTAATATTAATTTTATTCGTGCTCAACTCATATTCATATCTTATTTCGGCCCGCAGCCTATGCCCTGTCAGCGTTGACCTTTATGTAGCGTTAGAAAAGAAAATTTTCTTAAATTGAAAAAATAATATAAAATTGATAGTTACGATACGAGATAGGCACTACTATCTAAAGCTCATGAAGATTTTCCGCAGATACCTGGCTTAGATACGTCCTTCATTGTAACCTTTTTTTTGGTAAAAATTCTTTGAAAAAAAAATAGACACCCCGGGCAACGACGAGGATGACACTTTGTGAAAATTGTGAATTAAACTGTTGCTTTTTGTTGTTTCTCTTTTTTCCAATAGCTTATGGTGAGTTTGATTGCTACCAATATATTAGCTTACTGTGTTATATCTAAACAATCATGGTCATTGACATTACTCATCATCCACCTCCAGCCTTTTTTCAACCCCGTTGGGGTCAGCTTTTCCAGTCTAATTGCGATGGGGCTGTACTTCGATATTGTACGTGAAACGACTGCCATGTTACATCCACACCCTATAGGCAATATCGACATACTGAAGTTAGACTAGTCGGATTTTATTCTAGGGCACCACAAACCCATAAGGACTGTCATAGATGTTTGTATGACAACCGTGCTCTTCAAGGAACGGAGGGGTCTCAATGTCTTAAAAATATTCATTCATCCTAAGACCAGCCTGGTTAGATGTTGATAAACCTTTGCAATGTGTTAACCTTTAAGTTACCACTTATTCACGTGCCTTTAGCCACTATTACTTATTAAGTAAAATATATACAAACCCCGAATAGCTCCCCGAAGAGGCCACTGGCAATACCTTCTAGTGTCACCAGAGACGCCCGCAGCAATGGACATGGGAGTGGCCGCGGTCTCGCGGAGCTAAAAAATAAAACCACGAATAGCTTTGTGTGCTATCCGTACCTCGCGGGAACAGAACAGTAACCGCATATCAATCCTTGGGCTCTTTTTACATGCGGTTTTTTTTGCTGATAAAATCACTATTCGGTAACTGTGACTATTACTCACATAGACCCACCCTCAACCTTTACCTACTTTTTAGGGTTCCGTACTCAACGTGTAAAAGGGGAACCCTATTACTGAGACTTCACTGTCCGTCCGTTTGCTGTCTTGAGCTGTATCTTATGAACAGTGACAGTTAGAAAGTTGAAATTTACACAGATGATGTATTTCTGTTGCCTCTATAACAACAAATACTAAAAAACAGAATATAATAAATATGCACGGGGGCTCCCATACAACAAACGTGATTTTTTCTTTTTTTTTTCTATTGAAACTTTTCAAATAATGTCAAAATGGACGTATATGTCATAAGTTCATAACTCAAACTAACATTTATATAATAAAAGATACAACCCTGATGTTGTCACTCAGAGTGAAAGTAAAGGGATTAAAGATAAAAAACCGGCCAACTGCGTGTCGGGCCACGCATAGATAGGGTTCCGTAGTTACCCATATTAATAGCCTCTATAACTCCAGACTCAGAGTCATCTAATACGTTATAATTTTATAGAACACTAGCTGATCGCTGCGGCTCCACACGCGTGGTATAGTTTTCTCGTTCCCGGTTCCCGTGGGAACACATTACCGATATAAAAAGTAGCCTATGTTACTCAGAGATAATGTAGCTACATAACAGTGAAAGAATTTTCAAAATCGGATCAGTAGTTACGGAGTCTATTCGCTTCAAACAATCAAATCATTCCTCTTTATAATACTACTAGCTGATCGCCGCAGCTCCGCCCGCGTGATTTAGTTTACTCGTTCCCGGGAACACATTACCGGAATAAAAAGTAGCCTATGTTACTCAGGGTGAATGTAGCTTTCCAATGGTGAAATAATTTTTGAAATCGGCACAGTAGTTTTTGAGTATATTCATTACAAACATACACACAAAAATACAAATCTTTATAATAGTAGTGTAGAAGTATAGATAACCTATGTTACTCAAGAATAATCTAGAATTCCAATAGTACCTAACTATCTACGAATTATTTTGTTGGTCCTGTACTTTGCCCTGCTGTACCTGTCTTTACAAACGAGAATACTTAAATATATTTCTACTTTATAAATATTAGTCTTACTGATACTTACGTAGGTATAAGTATACATATTGTATCCAGGATTTACAATGGTCTCAGGTGGGAATAAAACTGGCGATGAAGATAAAGTTAACCTTTCTCGTTACATTAAAAATGAATACCTACATAAAGGTACATAACAGTATTATGAAACATGCTCCGAAACATCATTATCTCATAGTAGGTCTAGATAGGTTCTGACCTAGAGGTTCTTGGACCTGTCTACAAGTTTTTATCTGTCGTAAAACCGTCGGCACGTTCTCATATTTTACCGTGCAAAATGTTATTCTGAGTAGTTGTATCATTTTAATACGTTACCGTGATGAACGTAAAATTATATGTTACTAGCGGACGCCCAAATGTTGCGACAAAAACCTTCCTCGAGAACCATTCTATCCATTGGTGGAAACAGCATCAAAATCCGTTGTGTAGTTTAAAAGATCTAATAGGGACGGAAGCGATTGAATTTTATACTATGTTATGATGTTGAAAGAGCTTAGTTTAGACTTTCACTCCGCTCATACGTTCGCTTCGTTCAAAAA